>OX422224.1:352659766-353259766 GCA_949130495.1 Sambucus nigra | reverse complement strand
TTTCCATTTATGGAATTTGTGCAAATTTTAAAATCTGAAAAATTAAGGGAATCGAGAATCCCATATGACACAAGTCTTTCAATTCTCCTTTTGGAGATGTGACCTAATCTCTTATGCCACAATGATGCGAAATTCTCATTGTTTAATCTCCTTTTGACACCTCGATTACTTAATTGTAAGGTTTCACGATACGAAGCAACCGTAACAAGTATATAAAGGTTATCCACAAAGACTAATTAAAAACAATATCAACCAAATTTGAATTATGAAGAAGACTAAATTTATTTTTCCAAAAGAACAAGTATAACCGAATTTGTCCAATAGAGAAATAGAAACCAACTTTTGTCTAAATGACTGTACAATAAATGTCTCACTCAAATCCAAATAAGTACCAGACTTTAATAATAACCTAAATATCCCAATCGATTTAACTTCAACCTTCCTGCCATCGCCCAATAAAATGTATCTTTCACCGTCATTTGGCTTTCGTCTGCTCAGCAGCTTGGCATAAACACACTGATATGAGTGGTTGTACCAGAATCTATCCACTAAGTGTGTTTAAGTACCGAAGTCAAATTAAACTCAGAACAAACTAGATTAAGTGTACCTTTCTTTACATGCCAAGCATGATAGTTGGTACATTGCTTCTTTCTATATCCCACGGATCCATAGAAAAAACAACCATCAACATTTTTTTTATATTGTTTCTTTTGATATGGAACTAATGCAGCTTCTTTATCATTCCTTCTTTTCTTCCCTTTATCTTTGGAAGTACTAGCCAAGTGAGTACTTTCTATCTTTTCTTACTTTCGTCTCTCCTATTCTTGCACATAATGTGAGATGAGCTCATTAAGAGACCAAGTCTCCTTTTGAAAGTTGTAGCTCACCTTAAATTGACTGAATTATGTGGGAAGAGATACAAAAATCAGATACACAAGAAAATCCTCAGAGAGATCAAGCTTAAGTGCTCTTAGCTTTGAAGCGAGATGAGACATTTCTATAATGTACTCCCTAATGTTCCCATTACCTTTCTATTTCATTGAGATGAGACTTACCAAAAGTGTACTTATTTCAGCCTTTTCATTCTTGGCAAATCTGCTCTTAATTTCTTCTAGGAACTATTTGGCTGTCTTTATCGTTTTCGATATTGTGCCCCTGAATGCTTCTGGAATGGCCTTATTTATGATCATCATACACAAACGATTTATCTTATCCCACCTTTAAATGTCATTTTTATCATCAAAGGAACTTTTATCCGTAAAAGGTACAGGAGATGGAACCCTTAACGCAAGGTCCAAATCCATGACACCGAGAACTATATGGAGGTCCTCTTGACATAACTTAAAGTTTGTACCATTAAGCATAGGAATAGAATTAATACTAGCAGTAATGTTAAAAGCAGAACCGATAGCTAAATCCAGAGAACATCAACCAAATAAAACTAGCTCATATAAGTCTTAAAACAAAAATAAACTCAAATGAAGGCAAAACCTTACTTTAAGACATCAGACACTCGATTAATATTTTATCTTTGGACAAAATAAGTGATATCTTGATGTAGTAATCAAATACTGATAATAAGAACATATCAAACAATAATTCTTCCTTTGGGTCAATTTATTATTGATATGTAAAAAATTAAATAATTACGACCTTCTTATTACTAAAGGTGCACATGCAATTTTGTTAAAAATTAATCTTCATTTGGGCCGATTAATATTCACATAAATTACATGAACATAATCTTTTTATATTTTGAAATAAAATTATTTTTTTCAACAAAAGAGGTCACTTTGGTGACATGTTGTTTAAATTAATTTACCTCAAAATATATATATAGACACACGCACACACATACACACTAATATTTGAATTTAAATTTGTATGGTATACAAACATAAAAGTAATATTCTAGTAACTAGTATATATTTGGAAATAGTAGTATAACCAAAGAGTTGACTTAGCCTAGTGGTAGGTAGTCTTAATTGATATGAGACTTAGAAGGCCACGAGTTCAAAACCCCGTGGGCTCCGTCATAATTTTTGTCATTTAAGAGGCATAAATATGAAACACCAAGAATCAGAACACTTAACCTTCCACTACCATCAAATTAGCCTTTTTTCTCTCCTCTTAATCTTAAAAAAAATCATATAAAATAAACCGCTAGTCCAAATTTCATGAAACGAAGAATATTTTTGTACAAAAAATTTTCAAAAATATTGAACTTTTCAAAAAAAATATTTTCAGCCGAGAATTAATATCAATACCTTCCTAATATATTATCAACAATTCAACATGAAATAGGTCTGATACCACATGTTGGATTAATTTCTATTTTGTGAAAACCATCACACAAACAAAAACATTCATATTGAATTATCAAGAAATAAAAATATTGAATTTACGGAAGCGTACCTGAATCCATAATGAGAGAGGTAAAATATCTAATTATGAGGTCTTATGATCTTCCAGATCAACACGTTTATTTTATGCCTGAATTTCTCTTTGATAATGGGAATCAAAAAAAGAGGGTTGTGTGATCTGGGGACCATGACCCCTATATATAAGACAATCACGTCTTTTCATATTTCGTATATTTTTATTTTAACCCGTTATAAAAATAGAAATTACGCTCGTCTCCACACATTAAAACTCACATTTTGGTAATACATTATTAAGGCCCCTAAACTTAAATTAATCACTTTAATTGACCTAATTTTATTTGATAGCCTATAATTTATATTTATTTTATATATAAGTCCATATAATAAATTTTACTCTAACAGATATTACTATCACCTTGGACAAGACTATATATCATGGGTAGTGATAACAGGTGCTCTTAGGGCTCATTCTATTAGCTAAAATTTGAAAGTGTATAATAAATATAATATTTAGAAAACCAAAGCACACTCCCACCTCCTCCACTATCTAGGTTATACCACCACTTGCACACTCTTGAAAATAAAAGTTCAATTAATGTCAATATTTTCTCTCTCCCATTAACTCCCCATTTTAATTTTTTTTTTAATTCAACACTTTTTATAAAAAAAATATTATTTTATAGCTTTTTTATTAAAAACAAAACTGTTTTGTCTATATAAAAAACATTTTTTGACAAAAAAATATTTTTTATACAGATATAAATAGGTTTTTTTAATAAAAAAGCTATAAAAATGTTTTTGTATAAAAAACATCTTTTGAAATAATCAAAATAAAAATGTTTGTCTAAGCCATTGTATTGACTTTTATTCTATTTTTATTTCGATAATAATAAGTTTTATCAAAGTTTTACACCTTATTTATTGTAAATAAAACTGTTTTGTCTAAATAAAAACTTTTTTTAATAAAAATATGTTTTTCTTAGAAAACTGTTTTACAGTTTTTTTTTTGTAAAATATCCTTTACAAAAACAATTTTCTAAGAAAAAAATATTCTTCTAAAAAAATATTTTTTATGTAGACAAAACAGTTTTGTTTTTAATAAAAAAAGTTGTATCATACTGTTTGACTATTTTTTTTAATACAAGTGCTATCAATTCTTTTAAGCCCGTGAGTCTTCGATTTTATTTTTATTTAATATTAAACATATTTTTAATAATTTTTAATCTTAAAATTGAAATAAGTTCATCTAAAAAATGTTGTTTGGGTCTTAGCCCCCATTGTTTACTATAAAAACTAGATTTTATTTTAAAATAAAAATATTTTATAAAAGTTAAAACTAGTCATTTTATTTGATTATTTAAAAACCTATTTTTTTATATTAAAAAAACTATTTTATAACTTTTCTACAAAATTGTTTTTTCTAAATAAAAAACAGGTTTTTTATGAAGATATGTTTTACTAATAAAACAATTTTACAGTTTTTTTTATATAAAAACATGTTTTACAAAAACAGTTTTTATATAAAAATAGTTTTCTAAGACAACATATTTTTCTAATTTTTTTTATATCGGCAAAACAGTTTGGTTTTTAATAAAAAGGCTATAAAACAGTTTTTGAAATAATCAAAATAAAAATATTTGTCTAAGCATAATTTATTCTATTTTTATTTCGATAATAATAAGTGTTGATGTAAAAAACTAGACTTGACCTAATTCTTTTAATCACAGATAATAATAATAAAGAAATATTTAGACAATGATTTTTAAAGTGGTCCAGCCTTGTGAGAATGGCCTACATCCAGTATTTTTATATTGATGATTGTTTGCCCAGAATTCTCAATAATAATTTTACCAAGAAATTCCGAGTCTCCTGCTAATGAGAAGGTTACAATGTATTTATAGCCTTGAGGCTGTACAAATGAAAGAATAACACACAGCTGTCCAATAAGCGTATGTGTCTGTGTGATAATAAAGAGTCATTTAATGCGCAGTATCTCTTGTGATTATCCGGTCATTAATGCTCTGTACGAGATGCAGCTCGGACCGCCAGAGCTGTTCGGACCGCCTAAGTAGCTCGGTTCAGTGAAGTTC
The DNA here is from genome assembly GCA_949130495.1 of Sambucus nigra. Classification (NCBI taxonomy): domain Eukaryota; kingdom Viridiplantae; phylum Streptophyta; class Magnoliopsida; order Dipsacales; family Adoxaceae; genus Sambucus; species Sambucus nigra. The sequence goes on along the minus strand of OX422224.1, from coordinate 353,255,292 downwards.
CTCGCAGAGCACTTGTTGCTTGGAGTGTCATAGTTGGTCGGGGAGGTTGAGTTCCTCGAAGTCAAGGTGTTGCTCAGAAATGTTTGTAGGTGCCCTATAGATTGACACGTGTCTCCACTTAATTGATCTGCGTCAGCACACTAAATTTGGTATCAACACAAGCCCCCAATGTTTCACAGTTCGAGGTTGAGGAGTGTGGAACATTCTTCTTGAAATATGGCGGGATTAAATATCCATCCTGAATTTTAGGAGTGGTTTCCTTGTATTTTCCTTTCGAATTCATAGAATCAGACTTTTTGAATTTTTCTCACCGCTTTGGTCTCCGTGCCTTTTTTGTCCTTTTAGCCGCGGGTAGCGCAAACGTCTTTCTTCGTAATCATTATTTTTACCCATTCCCAAGGTAAGGTATTTAAGAATTGCAGAAAATTCTATCGTCTCTTGCATTTTTAAATTTGTATCTTTGATCTCTCCATTTTCTTTTCCATCTTATGCGTTCCTCCCTTCCATCGTTCGTTATCAACTGATCTACCTTTTTTCCTGTAATCTCTTACTCCTACTCTTTTTATTTATTTTATTCATCATGGTTTACGTCGTTAAGTCTCTTGGCAAATTTCGTTCTGAGTTCTCCATTCCTTCTTGGGTTATTTTGGAGGAGCTTTCTGGTCCTCCTGATTATTTTCGTTTGGCTAAGGTAAATTGGTTCCCCAGTCTCTTTGTAGCCGAATGTGGCTTTTCTTTTCCTCCAAACCTCTTGTGTTTGGAATTTTGTCAGTATTTTGATGTAGTACCTGCAAAAATAGCCCCCAATACATGGAGAATAGTTAATGGAGTCCATAGATTAAACCAGATTCATGGAACCCGTTTAGGAATTCCAGAGATTATGTTTTGCTATAGATGGGTTGTTAGTGACAGTACTTTTTATTTGAAGACTAGGTTCTTAAATAGGGCTTTAGTCGTCAATCTCCCAGATTCCAATAGGGATTATTTCGAGTATGGTGTTGTTATGAAAAGCTGTCAACTTGCTCCATTAACTGGAAATGATGTGTATCAGGGTCCTAGATGCCCTCCCTATGGCAATGGGATAGGTTGTTTTTGCTTTACTTTATTTTTGAAATTATGCTTTCTTTGTGTTTGATAAAATGTGTCACTGATATTTTAATTTTTATTTATTTGCAGTTGACAGTAAAAGAAGGTCTCCAAAAGAGACAGAAGTTAATTTAAAACATCTGAAACTTATCTGGGGTTTGCATCAGACTGTTGCCGACGAGCATATCAGATCAGCTTCATATTTGCTATAGTATAAGAGTTACACCTCGTCTTTTACTGCTCGTCCGGTGATAAGTGACATAGAACCAGTACCAGCTTCTGCAAGTTCTTCACCTGAATCACATATTCCTCTGAGTGAAAGAATGAAGAGAAGAAGAGCTCCTGCCCTCTTCGAGAAATCTGCCTCTATTGCTGGAGAGGAAAAGAAACGCAAATATGATGTCCCAGAAGAAGGGACAAGAAAAATTGATGCACCTCCTCCAGCTGCTACTGTGAAGATTGCCGAGAAGCCCCCAGCGGCTCTGAGCAAGGTCGCTGCTCCAAGCGAGGTTATAGTCATATCCCCGACTAAGACTACATCCTTGGTCGAGACCGTTGATGTTCCTTTGAGGAGGCTGAAGAAGAGCTCCTCGGTCAATTTGGCTGAATCCATTTTTCAGCCTCCAACTACTGGAAGTGATGTTCCCACCTTCATTACTCCGAGCTCTGCCATGAGCTCGGTGAAATCTTGGATCATCCCCGAGATCCAAGGCATTGAAGAAAATCTTTCTCGGGATATGGTTACCACATTGGCTGCTCGTCATATTGCATCAGTAAGTATTGTTAATCTAAACTTTCATTTTACCATGTTAGGTGCTAGCACTGACTTACAATTATTTTTTTCCAGTTGGTAACTTGTTTTAATACAATTCTGAAGAAGGACGAAGCCATCAAGGCGTCCATTTTCTCTGGTGGTGTAGAAGAGGCTTTTGTAGGTTTGAGAAGTCTTTAAAAGATTCTCATCGGAGGTACGTTGATGATAAAGCTGCTTGGGAGAAGTAGCTTAATTCCACTGAGCAGGAAAGAGATCAGGCTGTTGAAGTCTCCAAGAGTTTGGAGGAGAAAATGAAAGATTTGGAGAGTAGGAATAAAGAGCTTGAAGGGAAGCTTCAAAATGCTGGAGAGATTGAAAGTAAGCTCAAGTCTATCGAGGAAGAGTTAAACAAGATTCGTGACGTTGGTCATCAAAAAGAAGAAACTGAAAATAAGTTGAAGGCTGTCGAGGAGCAACTCAAGGATAGGACCTCCTCGGAGAGAGAAAAAAGAAGAAAGGCTGTTAAGAAATCCTTCAGCGCTGGTTGGGATAAGGGATGGAATAAGGGTTTGGCTGCCATGGTTTCTCAAATGGAATATGGCAGCCTTAAATATTTCAGAGATGGTTGGGTGGCTGCTCTGAAAGAGATGAATGTCTCTGAGAGCTCCGACCTATTTCAGCAACCCATTCTTGGCTCCCCTCCTACTCCCGGAGAAGAAGAAGAAGACGAAGCTGCTTCTGAGGAATCTTCTATGATGGTTGGGGATCAGGTCCCTACTATTGAACTTTGCTACGAGCAGCTCAAACCAACTATTACTCCTACCGAGCAGCTTTAGTCATCCAACATTTCAGCCGAGCAGCTTCCATCATCCACCGAGCAACCTTCTATGCCATCCGAGCAACCTTCCTCCTCATCCTAGCCTCCCGAGAAAGTTTTAGGAGACAAGGAGAAGGTGTAGCGTTGTTCGAACTTTTTCTCTTTGCTTATTTTTGTCAAATGTAACTCTGAACTATGTACTTCTCTCTTATGATGTAATAAAATTTGAAACTTTTGTTGTTCATATTGTTGATTTTTCTCTTCTCGCTCTGCTTTCATTCTTATTGTTCTGTCTGCATTTTATTGATTCTTTCTATCTCTTTGCTAGTTTATGGACAGGATGGAACTCTTGTCAGCTCATGATACTGAGTTGATGAAAAAATGTAATGAATATTTCAATGTCGGCCATACAAACTTGGATGAAGCACAAATTTTTGGTATCCTGGGATCAGATGCCTCCGAACAAGCAGTGGAGGCTTACCAATATCTGAAGTTTTTGCTCGACCGAGCTGTAGGCAATAATGTGGCTTATTACGAGATGATTGAAGATCTTCAAGGAATTGTTGCAGACCTTCAACAGCAGTATAAGGAGTCCTCTGCCCTTTTGCATCAGGGGTATGAGAAAAAGTATCAGCAACTAAATGCTGACAAAGGATATGATAAGCTCATTGATGCTTATGATATTAAGGAGGACTTTGAAGACAGAGGTTGAAGAGCATAGGCAGATCGCCCAATTATTAGAGGAGGAAAATAATAATCTTCGAGAAGAGATTTCTCGGCTGAAGTCTGAAGCATCTACTTCGAGCGTTTTGGTCCCTGTCAATGACGAGAGTTTCTCTTTCTTGGAAGTCGAGAATGCCAATTTAAGAGATGAATTGGAGACTTTAAAAAGGGCTGGGTCTTCTACTTCTGCTCGGGGATGAGGAAGAGGTTCTCGGGGACGAGAAAGGGCTGCTCAACTTACCATTGAAAAGGCAAGAACTCAAGCTTATCTGGAAAATCAAGTAGTCCAGTTGGTTGCGAAGAATAAGGCTCTGGCAGAGATGTCCAAGAAAATTCTGAACCTGGGCGAGCAGCTATCTGTAAAAAAAAATTCCTTGGAGAGTAAAGAACTTTTAATAAAGAACCTCCACGAGCAACTGGATAGTTTAACCTATCAATTCCACAAGCAGCCCAGGGAATTCTGGATGGCTGGTTATAATGAAGCCCTCTACCATCTAGATGATCGGATCCAAAATGCAAATAATGAGGGTTACAAGAAAGGATGGCTGAATTCCATAGGTGTGCTGCAGTTGGAACAGGGTCACTATTTGTGGGATTACCATGACCCTGGGTTGCTCGAGTTGCCAGTGCCACCCTTTAAGCTGGATATGAGTTGGATTCCTTCTTGGGCTATTCCTCGATGCCTGATTTCGAAGTACCTCGGTGACTACAGTCTTCATTCTAACTTCCAAATATCTCGCCCCGAGCACTTACTTGCTCGACCATCAGTAATGAACGTCAGGATGCTCAGAGATCTGAATTTTATAAATTCCCCCCATGCTTTTGACGATCCTCCCACTGGTGAAGAACCTGTTTCAAAAGCAGAGGGGAAGAAGCCAATAGAATAGGTTTCTTAATGTAATAATTTTTCTATGTATTTCATTCTCAATGTATTTCGTTTTAGATTTAATGAAAAACTTCTAATTTTCTTTGTAATCTTGATTGTCATTGTCTTGAAAATATTTTGTAAGACATCTTCTAATGAATGTGCATGTATATCTGCTAAAAAGATAACAATATTTTGTGTTATCTAATTGTCGATCAACTAGAGTTGGTGAAAATTTATTGTTGACTATCTGAATTGATTTCCTGCCGACCAAGTAGATTTGGTGACATTTTATTTCTCGGCCAACTGTGTATATCTGTTATAAAGATAACAATATTAGTGATATTTTATTTCTCGACCAACTATGTATATCTGTTAAAAAGATAACAATATTTAAATTGTCGACCAACTAAAGTTGGCGAAAGCTTATTGTTGAATTGTTCTGACGACCAAGTAGAATTGGTGATATTTTTGTTTCTCGACCAAATTCGGTGGTAATCTAAAATGTCATAATTAAAAAATTTATCACTTTTTAATTTTAAGCCCTGAAATTACTTTCATTTGTTTACCCAACTATTTCCGACCAACCGGAGTTGGTGGTTTTTGTTCCCGACCAACCTTAGTCGGTAGGTTTTCATTTCCGATCAACCGAAGTTGGTGGTTTTTGTTCCCTACCAACCTTAGTCGGTAGATTTTCGTTTCCGATCAATCGGAGTTGGTGGTTTTTCTAAAAATTTTCATTTTTGACCAACTATAGTTGGTGGATTTTCTTCCCAACCAACCTTAGAGTTGGTATTTCTGGGAAATTTTTATTCCCGACCAGCATTAGCTGGTGGATTTTCTTCCCAACCAACCTTAGTTGGTATTTGTGGGAAATTTTTATTCCTGACCAGCATTAGCTGGTGGATTTTCTTCCCAACCAACCTTAGTTGATATTTCGGGGAATTTTTTATTCCCGACCAGCATTAGTTGGTGGATTTTCTTCCCAACCAACCTTAGTTGGTATTTCTGGGAAATTTTTATTCCCAACCAGCATTAGCTGGTGGATTTTCTTCCCAACCAACCTTAGTTGATATTTCTGGGAAATTTGTATTCCCGACCAGCATTAACTGGTGGATTTTCTTCCCAACCAACCTTAGTTGGTATTTTTGGGAAATTTTTATTCCCAACCAACTTATAGTTGGTGGATTTTCTTCCCAACCAACCTTAGTTGTTATTTCTGGGCTTGATGCGTAGTGTGTAGCACTAGTACTCCGCGAAAAAATTTTAACAAAAGGAGAGAATTGGGTAGAATATTCATATTTTATTCATACTGATGAAACTGCATTACATGAGGGTTTACATTACTGATAATATTTGCGTAGGTGCTCTGCATTCCATGCATTCTTAAACTTCTCCCCTTCTAAAGTTTCTATTTTGTAGGTTCCTGGTCGAACAACTTCTATAACTCGGTAAGGTCCATGCCAGTTCGCTTCCAGTTTGTTATGCTTTTGAATCACTTTATTTAGCACATAGTCTCCTTCTTTCAGGTCGCACTTCTTCACTCTCTTGTTGTAGAACAAAGCTGTTCGTTGCTGGTAAGCAGCATTCCTGATGGCTGCTTCTTCTCTAACTTCCTCAAGCATGTCCAAGTCTAACCTTCTCATTAAATCGCTGACAGGGGAGTTGAAGTTCAACACTCGGTGTGTTGGGAGGTCCAACTCGGCAGGTATAACAGCTTCACTTCCAAATGCTAGCATATATGGAGATTCTCCAGTTGCTGCTCGAGGAGTAGTACAATAAGCCCATAATATTGAATGTAGCTCGTTGATCCAGTTTGCTTTCGCGTCATTCAGTCTTTTCTTCAAGTCATTTAGCAGCGTTCTGTTTGTCACTTCAGTTTGTCCATTGCTTTGGGGATGGCCTAGTGCCGAGTGGATTTTCAAGATATTTGACTGATGATAATAGGCAGCGAACTCCTCGTTATCAAATTATGTTCCATGGTCGGTGATTAATGCATAGGGAAGACCATATCTACAAATGATATTTTTCCAAATAAATTGGTATACCTTTTCGTACGTCATGTCGATAAGAGGCTCGGCTTCAACCCACTTAGTAAAGTAATCCACTGCGACGACGAGATATTTAAATCTTCCTCTGGTTGTTGGAAGCGGCCCAACCAAGTTAATTACCCACATGGCAAATGGCCAAGGGGAAGTAATGGGTGTCAACAATGCTTGGGGAGTTCTTCGAATAGTGGAGAAGCGTTAACACTTGTCACATTTCTTGGCATAGGCTATACAATCAGCCCTCATCGTTGGCCAATAGTATCCTTGCGTCATCATTCTTTGCAAAAGCGTCCGACCTGCTACATGGGTTCCACAGGACCCTTCATGGACCTCTTCAATCAAGTCTTTCACCTCGGAGGGATGCACACATCTTTGCAAACCTGCTATAATTTCTCGTCTGTATAGAATACCATTAGTCAGTACATAACGAGCAGCTTTAAACTTCAATTTCTTGGCTGCGAGTTTGTCAATCGGTAATTCTCCCTCCTTAATATATGCCCTGATGGGATCCATCAAAGATGACCCTAAATCAAGGGAAATAAAATTCATCGTCAGATCTTCATCTATGCTCCGACCAGCTAGAATTTCAATTGGGATTGTTCTTCGTATCTTGGTACGAGTAGCTGATGCTAATCGAGCTAAAGTGTCTGCTCTTGCATTCTCCATTCTTGGTATTCTGACCAGTTGAACAGTAACAAATTTCGATACTAATTCCATTGCCTTTGCATGGCACTTAATCATCAATTCTCCTTTTGCTGTATATACACCAAGCATTTGGTTTACAATCAACTGTGAGTCACTGCATACGATTACTTATTTTTCCTTCATGGTTTTTGCCAGACTAAGACCTACAATCATCACTTCATATTCGGCCTCATTATTAGAAGCTTGAAATTAAAATGGCAGAGCATATTCTATATCAACCTCGTCTGGACTTTTCAATACAATCCTAGCTCCACTACCTAAGGTGCATGATGAGCCATCCACATATAGGTTCCATACAGGTATTTCATCCTCAAACTTCTTATTGGACAAAGTTCCTCGATGGAATATTTATTGCTCCTTTATCTCCATTTCTACCACACCTCGCTGCTCGTCGACCTTCTCCTCTTGCTCTCCGACCAACTTAAGTTGATCGCGGTTTAAATTTGATGATCCTGTAACATTCACAGGTTAGTCGGTGTTCAGCTTTTTCTCCTCGGGGGTATCAGGATAAGTGAACTCTGCTATAAAATCTGCTACTGCTTGCCCTTTTAGTGACGATCTAGGTTCATAAATTATATCATATTCACCGAGTTCTATTGCCCAATACATTAATCTCCCTGATTTTTCTGGTTTATGAAGAGCTTGCCTCAACGGCATATCGGTATATACGACTATGGTATGAGCCTGGAAGTATGGCTTCATTCTTCTACTCGCTTCGATCAGCGCCAGTGCCAACTTTTCCAGTTTTGGATATCTGATCTCTGCCCGTCGGAAGGCCTTACTAGTGTAAAAAATTAGTTTTTGTACTCCATCCTCTACTCTTATTAATGCCGAGCTAACTGCATTTTTTGAAACTGCCAGATACAAGTACAACCTTTCTCCCATCACCGGTCTGGACAATAATGGAGCTGCTCCCTAATATTTCTTCAATTATTAAAAATCTTTCTCGCATTCTTCATTCCATTCAAAAGTCTTTCAGAGCGTTTTGAATAATGGGAGGCATCTATCAGTTGCTCGCGATACAAATCTGTTAAGTGCTGCTACTCGCCCTATAAGACTTTGCACTTTTTTCTTCGTCGTTGGAGATCGTAGTCCCAATAGAGCTTTGATCTTTTCAGGGTTTTCTTCAATGCCTCGTTGATTGACAATATACTCGAGAAACATGCCTTCTCGTACTCCAAATATGCACTTAGTCGGGTTCAACTTCATTTGATATTTATCTAATTGATCAAAGGTCTGGCATAAGTCAACTAGATGGTCAACAGCTTTCTTGCTCTTTGTCAGCATATCATCAACATAAACTTCCATATTGCAACTGATTTGCTCTGCAAACACCTTGTTCATCAGTCGCTGATATGTTGCACCTGTATTTTTCAAACCAAAAGGCATAACATTATAACAATAAGTTCCCCTAGGGGTAATGAAAGAAGTACTCTCCCTGTCTTCAGGTTTCATTTTAATCTGGTTGTAACCAGAATAAGCATCCATGAAGCTCAACATCTCGTGTCCCGAGGTAGCATCCACTAATTGATCAATTCGGGGCAAGGGAAAATGATCCTTTGGACATGCCTTGTTGAGGTCGGTGAAGTCTACACATATCCTCCATTTTTTGTTCTTATTTTTCACCATCACTACATTTGCTAATCAGTCTGGATATTTGATATCTTCAATAAAGCAAGCTTTCTGTAGCTTCTCGACCTCCTCTTGTATAGCTTGGTTCTTCTCGGGGCTGAACACTCTTCTTCTTTACTTCACTGACTTGATCTCCTTATTCACATTGAGCTCGTGACATAAGAAATTTGGGTCTATTCCGGGCATATCCTCATGACTCCAAGCAAAAGTTTGTTTTCTGCTTTTTAAGAAAACTATCAACTCTTGTTTTAGTGAGGCATCTAACGACGAACCTATCTGAGTTGTTCATTCAGGGTGCTCGTCGTCCAGAATGATGTTTTCAGTAGCTTCCACCACCTGACCTTTCACGAGTTGCGACTCATCTCTAGGATCCAATGTTTTAATTTCTACACCCTCATCTACCTAATAGGTAGTAGTCTTTTTCCTAGATTCCTCCAGTTCCTCCTGCTCAGTAGATGAATAGTAGCATTCCCGAGCTACCTTTTGATCACCCTTCACCAATCCTACTCCAAAATTAGTTGGAAATTTTAGGCATTGATGTACCGTAGACGGTACTGCTTCGAACTTCTTCAATCCTACCCTTCCCATGATGATATTGTAGGCTGATTGAACATTCTTATCCATCACGAAGAAGCGTACTCTTTCTGTTCGACAAGCAGACCATATACCGATGAACATATCCAACTTGATCGTCCCAAGTGGAAAAACTTTCTCGCTAGCAAAACTGAGGAGGGGCCTATGATAAGGCTCCAACTGAGATAACTTTAGATTTAAGCTGTCGAAGCACGAGTAGAACATAATATCAGCTGAGCTACCATTATCAACCAGTACTCTCGAGATCATCACCTCCTTCATTCTCATTTTGATTACCAATGGATCATAATGAGGATACAGCACCCCTGCGAGGTCGTTTTTTAAGAAATCGATGACCAGTTTTTCTTTGTTGACCTTCCTCGAGCGATCATCTTCAGCCAAGTTTATTGGTTGAATATATGAACAAGCTTGAGCCTCATTGAGGTAAGCTTTTCTCTCTGCAGTAAGGTCTCCACCTCCTGCATCTCCACCTGTAATAACATTGCAACAAATGATCCAAAACGTATTGAAAATACCTCACGTTCTGGCTGCCTTGGTCTTTTGGGAAGATCGGGGTCGTCTTCTGGATCATCTTCATGGTCTCTTTTCTTGTTCTCCTCTGCTCGACGAGGAGATCTAGACCTTTTTCTTGCTCAACCGTTGTTTCTTCTTTCATTTCTACGATCAATATACTTTGCCAGTTTTCCTCGTCTAATGAGTGCTTTGATTTCATTTTGAAGAGCTATGCAACTTTTGGTCGTGTGGCCATGATCCTTGTGGAACTCGCAATATTTGGCCTATTCCTCTTGTCAGGGTCTGACTTCATTTTCTCTGGCCAGTTTAACTCCTCGATGTTCTTGATTTCTTCTAGAACATGGTTGATGTCTACCTTCAAAGGAGTATAATTTTCAAATTTCTTTAATACTTCCCATGATGGATTTGTTTTTGAGTGCTTGTCACCACCATTGTTCTTATTCTCTTTCTTTTTGGCCTTATCAACCTCCACCTTGGTCTCTTTGGTATCCATATTCTTCTTTGCAGCCATAGCCTCCTCGGCATTCATGATCTTGGCTGCTTTTACCATCAATTCTGACATGGTTCTGGGTGGATCTATAGCCAAAGTTTAATACAACTTGTTGGGCAACAGCACACACATAAGAGCAGTAATCACTGTCTTTTCCTCATAATCAATAACTTCGAGTTTCTCGTTATTGAAACGAGTTATATAATCCTTGGTGCTTTCACATGCCTTTTGTCTAACACTTAATAAGTGTGCTACTCGTTTAACAGGTTTTTCTCCAAAGCAGAAGTTTCCAATGAAGAGCTCGGCCAGTTGAAAGAAGGTTGAAATCTTACCTCGAGGAAGATTATTGTACCATATTTGAGAAGATCGTGTAAGAGTTCCCGAGAATGCCCTGCATCTCATCTCATCTGGCACAGTATAGATGTCGGCAGCAGCTTGGTACTTCTCTATATGAAGGACAGGGTCGATTTTTCCATCATATGTAGGAGTCACAACAAGTGCCTTGAGCTTTGATGGTGTGGGAAAATCCACAATTGCTAGGACAAAAGGTGTCCCTTAGACAAAAGTTCTTTGTAGAGGATTCTTGGCCTTAGCCATTTCCCCTAGTCTATCCTCTAACCTTTGAATAGAGCCTTTCCACGCATCATTTCCCTCCTCGGGCCTATTGGTTCGAGCAATTGATCGTGTTGAAGTCGCTTCCTGGGATTTATCTTGTCGAGCAACTGGTTATGATTGGGCAGAACCCTCTCTTAGATTAAATGGTCGTCGAAAGTTTCTCGACATAGCCTTAGGATGACTTTTATTCTTCCTAGGGCCCAATCGATCAAAAGGAGAGACCCTACTTAATCTTTCCAGTGCACTGGTCCTTTCTAGAGAGAGAGTGATGTGTTGTTCAGTATCTGTGGCTCGTACTGACGAAGTTCTACCCGGTTGATAAGAAAAATCTTCAGATTTCTCAGTGTGATATGAATCGCTTTGCCTAAGGCGTGAAGAAAGTAAACGAGTATTTATTTGGACACCTCGTTCTCCTGAATAGGTTGATGCTCCACCCTGGATAGTTTGCATGAGTTGTCGCATTGTTTCTTGCATGGTTGTCTGCCCTTGAGCCAAACTGGCCATGATTCCAGCCAGATCTTGGATATTTGGAGGAGCAGATATATTTGTGGGGTTTCCAGCGTTTCGATTACTGGATTCAGGATTGTCAGCCATTGGGGATGAATTATTTTTTATGAAAAACGAAAATTACAGTTATTTCCCACAGACGGAGCCAATCTGTTGATGTAAAAAATTAGACTTGACCTAATTCTTTTAATCACAGATAATAATAATAAAGAAATATTTGGACAATGATTTTTAAAGTGGTTCGGCCTTGTGAGAATGGCCCACATCCACTATTTTTATATTGATGATTGTTTGCCAAGAATTCTCAATAATAATTTTACCAAGAAATTTCGAGTCCCCTGCTAATGAGGAGGTTACAATGTATTAATAGCCTTGAGGCTGTACAAATGAAAGAATAACACCCAGCTGTCCAATAGGCGTATATGTCTGTGTGATAATAAAGATTCATTTAATGCGCAATATCTCTTGTGATTATCCGGTCATTAATGCTCTGTACGAGATGCAGCTCGGACCGCCAGAGCTGTTCGGACAACCTAAGTAGCTCGGTTTAGTGAAGTTCCTCGCAGAGCACTTGTTGCTCGGAGTTTCATAGTTGGTCGGGGAGGTTGAGTTCCTCGAAGTCAAGGTGTTGCTCAGAAATATTTGTAGGTGCCCTATAGATTGACACGTGTCTCCACTTAATTGATCCACGTCAGCAGACTAAATTTGGTATCAACAATAAGTTTTATCAATGTTTTACAGCCTTTTTATTGTAAACAAAACTGTTTTGTCTAAATAAAAAACAGTTTTTTTTTTATAAAAATATGTTTTCTTATAAAACTATTTAACAATTTTTTATATAAAAATATTTTTTACAAAAACAGTTTTCTAAGAAAAAACGTATTTTTCTAAAAAAATATTTTTTTTATATAGACAAAACAGTTTTGTTTTTAACAAAAAAGCTATAAAACAGTTTTTGTATAAAAAATGTTGAACTAAAAAAAAGTTAAAGTGGGGAGTTAAAGGGAGAGAGAGAAAATGTTGGCATTAATTGACTTTTTAGTTTCAAGAATGAGTAAGTGGTATAATCGAGATAGTGAAGAAGGTGGGAATTTAAGTGCTTTGGTTTTTATAGATGTTATATTTATGTATAATTTCTAATTTTAGCTAATAGCATGTGCACTAAGGGAACATGTTATCACTACTCATATTATTATCACTCCTATACCCCACTTAAAAGGGCGGCAATACTTAAATTTCTATGAATACGAGTGATTTAACAGTGACTTTTAGTCAATTTCAGTGGAATTTGGAATATACCAATAACGAATTTAAAACTTTGACATGAAAAGAAATACCAAAAATATCAAAAAGATTTTTAAACTAAAAGTCATAATTTTTTTTTAATTTTGTATTTTGTATGTGTTATGAAGATTTTATATATGAACATATAGTATTTTTAGAATTTGTTTAACGTTATTTGGGGGGTATTTGTTTTTTTATATGAAACACCAATCTAAATTTGAAACTTAAAAATTCGTGGCCTAAATATGAAAACTCTATTTGATTTGATTATGAATAAAACAACTAAATAGATGTTCTTAGAAAAATATTACTTTTTAATTAGATTAATATGCGATGTTACCTCTTAATGATCACAAGACGATCTTATTATTAACTACGGGTTGTATTTTGGTACGATAAAATTGGAAATAAGCTATTTTAAAACATTCTTATTTTTTCGACAGTTTTCTTATCGATCCCAATTCTAATTTTCTCTAAAATCAGTATTATCTACCGCAAATAAAAAAATCAATAATTTTGGTAAATTCTGATTTTTTTAGAAATTTTAGAAAATCATAAGAAACAATTAAATATAATTTCGAAGAACTCTTAATCAACATATATTACAAAAATAATTTAGGAAAAATGGACATTTTTTTAGAAAATTATAATCAACATAATTTAGGAAAAGTAAAATATCTTGGAAATGTTCGCCATTAATTCTATTTCGATCCAATCTTTTTTCGACCTATCGAAAAAAAATCGAAAGTCGAAAGATGAAAATATTATTCTTGTACGGGGAAAAGATATGTGTAATAACTTTAACAATCTTACTCGCTAAAAACAAGTGAAACTGAGATATGAATCGTATACACAAATAAGAAACACAATCGTGTACATGATTCGAAAACGTTCATATGCGTGCAAATGTTGAATTCTACCCTCATTCCTGCTTATTTGTTATGATAAGCGTACGAACAAGGGTCATTTAGCCTTTGTCTCCCATTTATTATGTATTATATCACTTTGGGTACCAATGTTTCACATAATATCAATTTGGAGTGATATCACTTTTGCGACACATTTTAAACTAGTTATAAGTTTTTGTCACACTTTTTGACCATAATAGTGTTGCAAAATATTAAAATGGTGCCCAAAGTGATAATATGTTAAATTTAGTATTCATAATGATAAACGACATTATTAACGTGGGTTGAAGACCAAATGACCTTACCCACTATATGATTTCATATCATGTTACCACCTTTAGACCTATGTACACTAAGCCGGAGAGATTTTCTCGGCTATGAGGATCTCTAGCGGGCACAATCCATTAATGACTATATTTTATGAGCTCATAATTTCTCTAAAGGCTTTCGACTTTCTTAAATGGGGAGCCTTGAGTGTTAGGGATAGTTTCATCTTTTTGCAGGTTATGTGATCTAGTGATTACATAGGCATAACATCAAGTTTCTTAGGGGAGTTAATGGCAATTATTAAGGAGAACTTAGGTCTCTATGAACCCCATTTTCCCTAAAATCTATACAGTTTACAATCCTACCACTTTTCTTGTTTGATACTTGAAGTATAGCATTATTTTAATGAGCATTCAAGATTTTTGTATTTCTCCTTAAGTTCTTATTTTTTTCATATATTTTTGCCTTTTTCCCCTTCCTAAGTTTAAGTTAATCTGTGTTTACTTCATACATCTTTCATCAATATTTGTGCTTATCGTATAACTTCTAATACCTTCAATGACTTATAAAAGAGGTTCTTCCTTAACTAGGTGATCGTTGAATTTCTTGATAGCCCCAATAGTTCCTTCAATATATAGGATGCCACTTATTTTCTCTCTTAAACAATTGTTAAGGTGAGGGTAAACATCTTTTTTTCCTCCATTTCCATGAGTAATTTAGTATTGTTCATACATAGGTGGTCCCTAATATATAGATGGTGGATTTATAATCTAGAACTATGAATTTGCCCAAATCCTATGGGTTGAACTCTATATTGGTCATACATTCCAGAATAAGGATATGTTCATAATTAATAGTTGTGGTATTCCCTATCCATTATCTTCGATATTAATGCCTTAGTTGTCTAGTTACCACCTTTATGTTTTATTTTGCAACTAAACACAAGAATAATCCTTTTCAGGTCTACTTTGTAGACCTTAATAATATCTTGAATATCAAATAACCTCATTGTTCTACTTACCATCCTAAGTCAACTAACACACATTTTAAATTAAATATTTGGGCTAACGGGAAAAGATCCTTCAGTTCCTTTAAGTTATGGAGCTTGTATTCTTATGGGCGTTATTATATCTCCATTACCTTTGTTGGTCTCCTTAGTTTTATATCCAACTATAATTATAATCATTATGGTATTTATACATAAGCGAGGTCATCACAGGAACATCACTCGTGAAATGTTTTTTTTTAAGTCTGTGTTGATACAACAGAAGAAGAAGAAGAAGAAGAAGAAGAAGAAGAAGAAGAAGAAGAAGAAGAAGAAGAAAAATAATGATATGAATATATGGTTCCCAAAAAGTCTTTAAATTTGATCGAAAAAATTACTAAGAAGAGAACCTCATTCCCTTAATGACCTAAGCCCATTGATGGGAAAAAATATAAAGGAACTTCCAAGAATCTCTAAGACAATCAGCATCTTTGTCTCCCATATAATGGGAAGAAAAATGAAGCTCTTACTTATAAAAAACAAGGTCTGCTAACATCGGGGCAATATATTCCTTGTTCTCGTAGAAGCCTAGTGGAAGATTAAGTAGTTAGGAAATAATTGAATCAGTTCTTCCATAACCAATAGTAATATAATCAATTCTTAATTTTATTAATGCGTAATCTTCCACAATTAGGGTTTTATTGAGCGTAGGTGCTATAAGTGCCAACGACAACAGTCTCAGCATGGGCAGTAGTAGGAAAGGTGTCATTTTAATGACACTTATTTCACTTGTGGAGAGGTTGGAGACATATATAGGAAGTACCCTAGGGTCGATCACGAGGCGTAGGATCAGGGTGGTCATCGTGGGTGCTAGACACCACATGGGAAGCATTAACAATTGTCAGTCCCACTAGTAATCGCAGTGCCAGTGGTACTACCACCACTAGCCTAGCCTCACAGGAAACAACCACTATAGTATGGGTGTGTGTATCACGTCACACTTAGGAAGGCCCAGGTACAATCGCAGGAAGTTATGGGTATATTTCTTATAATTGATCATATAGGATGCATTTTATTTGACACTAGTTCATTGCATTCATTTATTAGAATTATTTTTGCTCGGTTTTTAGGGATGATATACATAGCTTCAGACATAGTACTGTACGTAGATTCACCAGTGGGTATAGGGGAACCTATACGTTCCATGTGTAGAGGCATACGGATAGATATTGGTAGAATTAGGTTTATAGTTTACTTGCTCGTGTCTAATATATCAGTGTATAATGTCATCCCGGGGATGGATTAGTTGTACACTTATAGAGATTGTGTGGATTATTTTAAGAGGGCCATCTTCTTTTCTATTTAGGAGGAGGATATGTACTTAGTTAGGATGTCGCTACCGGATGGTGGGTCGAGCACACATTTATATTATATTGAGGAGGACACTTTTGAGGGAATCAGATTATCTTTTGTAACTATTCCGGTGGCTGGGAAGTTTTCAAACATGTTTAAAGATATTTTAGGATTACTACCAAGTAGGGAAATTGATTTTGTGATTGATTTTTTCTGGTCACGAGACCCATTATCCGCGCACCGTGTCGTATGTCTCTTTTAGAGATGAGAGAGCTTAGGGACAAAATTCAACATAGTTTAGGATAGGGTTTTATTTGGACAAGTACTTCATTTTGGGGAGGCCCAATCCTATTCGTGAATAAGAGGGATGGATCATTGAGGTTATGTATCGATTATTGGGAGTTGAATAAGGTCGTCATACGAAACAAATGCCCGTTAACCCGTATTGATGACTTATTCATGTTGGGGTTTTACTCTTCAAACCATATATGGTGGTTATCCTTTTGGATAAGGTGTGTGATTTCATTTTGAAATAGGAATCATGGTTATGGGAATGACTTTTATTTGGTTTAAATATATTGTAGACATGTAGGTCAATAGAGCTCAGTAGAAATTCTGGTGAGTCGACTTCGGGTTGACCACTGCATGATCGTAATTTCGGTTCTAAAACTAATAAAACATTCACAACCTAGATGGAGAGTTGACATCCTATCAGAACGGCCGGAATGAAATGCTTATAGTTTATCTTAAACTACGGGAACCTGTATGATTGTTTGAGAACTTTTTTGATAGTTTAACAGAGGATTGTGATCGGTACATAGCAGAAATGTATTGAATAAGTCCACCTACAATCTGAGAGTTATCTTGATTAGACTCAGGCAATATATAACACACTAT
This sequence comes from Sambucus nigra, assembly GCA_949130495.1. NCBI lineage: Eukaryota > Viridiplantae > Streptophyta > Magnoliopsida > Dipsacales > Adoxaceae > Sambucus > Sambucus nigra. The sequence goes on along the minus strand of OX422224.1, from coordinate 353,238,249 downwards.
TTTCAAAGGGGAACAAATTCTTAATCCCGAGAATTATGAGGATTGGAATGCTTGCACAACTATCACCTTGATTGTTATGGGTGCGATTTGATTTATATCAAGTTAAATGATTCCCGCATGTTGGGTGAGAGTTGTGTAAGTAGGTCTGAGATCATAATTTTAAGGAATTTGCATCCCTGGGATGCCATGGATTGTGATACCCTCTTGATAGACTTATATGTTTTAATTCTACCAAGTAAAACCCATCAGTGGATTATTTTATAAACTTGGTATAGTAGAAAATAAGTTAAGTCTGAGAATCAAAGAATTTATTATAAATTGGTTGAAGTCAATTAATAGTAAATTAATTTGACCAAGCGGGTTTCAAAAAATTAATGTGAAGAATCATATTATGTACCATAATAAACTTTTCAAATAACACCTCATTAAATCCGAGAAATTTCTGAGATAATTAAATTGGAGTGCAATCATGATTATTTAGTGGAGTTAATTCATGATTAAATAAAGGAAGGAAGTTACTACATCAATTGTAATGGGGATTTCTGAATTTTTATCTGGAGCTAATTTAATTATTTGTCTTGGGTCCATGGTGTAGTCCATATACCAAATTAATCAGGACCATACTCTTAAGAAACTGAGTTTTGCCCAAAGCCACCTTTTGTACTATATGTAAAGGTGTGGGAATGGGTTTTAATTACAATTTTTTGTTATTAGGGTTTGAGAGGGGTGGGAGAAAAAACTATTCACATTTTTAGTGCAGAGGGATAAAGGGAGCAACGACATCAAGCTTTAGCAAATGTTTAAATCTCAAAAGGTGTCGCCCACCTTGTGGACTTTAGGGAGGATCGTACACTGATAGTCCTATATGTTGGAATCTAATATGGATACGGTAAAAAATGCACAAAACCAAATTTTATTTTATCTTTTTCAAATTTAATTAAACTTCAATAATTAATCCAAATTAAACTAACACCAACTAATCAATTGTTATGATAAAGAAGTCAACTAATTTTATCTTAACCTGAAAACATGCATCTAGGTGAGTGCAGGAATAAATAAGTAAAACAAATCACAACCCCAACGTATGAGTAAAATTCAAATGGGAAAATCCTCAAACAATCCAGCCACACAAATTCACTATGAGAAAGAATTACAAAAATTGACTGATGACATACACAATGACTCGACTCCCTTTCAAGCCTTGATGCATCTTTGATCTTCAACATTTCATCCACAACGACACGTAGGAGTCCACTTACACAATTGCCACAACGTGTGAGTCCACGCACACCTCGGTATCCACTAATATAGCTCAGGAACTATCACAATATGGAATTTACCGTATGTAAACAAATCGGGCACGAAATTCACTACACGAAAAAAATACGCATAAGATATAGAGTATAAACCTTAGTGTCCACCAAATAGAACTCAAAGCATATAATAGATCAAGATTGGATTTATAAGCAGTTGGGTGTAAATAGGGTTTGGAATTAAAAAACTTGGTTATGAATGATCACTTCTATACATCTTTTGTATACCCCTCCATTTTCCTTAACAAATTTGGCCGGTTTGTAACGAAGTATTCTTGCTTCCTTCTGTTTGGCTGAAAGAATACCTTACGAGCTGAGAGAGAGGCATATTAATGGAGCAAAGTCTTGTGCCACTAGCATGTAGATTAATATGGCAACATCAACTGACATCCGACCTCATAAGGTCGCTAAAGAATGGTTGATGATAGGTTTTTCAAGAGATGACCTATCGGGTTTTTCATATCCTCATGACAACCCACTGGTGGCAACCATGATGGCTCGCAGAAGGATTGAAGAGAATTCTAGTAGAAAATTGGAGTTCGGCAGATGTACTATTCTATGACTATTTCAAAAAGTTAAAGTTGTCCGAAAGAAAATTTTAAGCTTACCATCGTCCACTAATTGCATTCTTAGGCAAAAAGGTATACCCACTGGTCACAATCGAGCTGGAAGTTATTATTAAAACTTGGTCAATCTGTATATTAGAGACTATGAGATTCTTCATTCTTAATAAGAATGTCTCATCGGCCTATAATATTATTTTTAGAAGAATGGGTCTAAAGAAATTTCAGGCTGTGGCCTCAACTATTCAGCACTGTCTAAAGTTTCCCACTAATTTTAGTATAGGAGTGACGAAGGGAAACTGGGTGGAAGAACGTGAGTACTGCTACACCTCGATTGATGAAGAGGAAACAAATAAGTTAGCTTAAACTTATTCGATCAAGACATTAGATCCTTGAGATAAAGATAAGATGTTAGTAGGAGAAGCCATTGAGCAAACATAATCAGTCATTCTGGACGATGAGCATCTTAAAAGGACGTCTCAGAACGGATTATCCTTAGATCCCACCCTTAAGAAATAACTGGCGGACTTACTAGGAGATAGAAATAATGTTTTTTCTTAGAGCCACGAAGACACGAATCTAATTGATCCAATCATTATTACTCACGCGCTCAACATATGAAAGGAAAAAAATCTAGTTAAACAAAAGAGACGAGTATTCTCGGAAGAGAAAAATGTGGGAATTCAAGAAGGAGTGGTTAAACTAAAGAAGGACTATTTTATTAAAGATGTAATGCATCCTGATTAGTTAGAAAACATGGTAATGGTAATAAAGAAGAAGAATAAATACTGGATGTGTGTTAACTTCATAAACTTGAATATAGGGAACAGAGACAGGGAGAAAATCTCATGCATCACCATCTCTGGTAGATTTTGTTACAATATTATGCCCTTTGACCTAAAGAATGCAGGGGACATATACGAAAGGCTGGTGAACAAGGTGTTTGAGATATAAATAGGTAAGAATATGAAAGTTTTTGTAGACTACATACTAATAAAAAATGTGAAGGTAGACGACCATATCAAAGACCTCGTCCAAACCTTTGACGAGCTAGAGAAATATCAAATGGAGTTAAATACATTCAAGTGTGTGTTTGGAGTTAAGGATGGAAAAATTTTCGGTTTTATTATTAATAAAAGGGGCATAGAGTCCGACCCTGACAAGATCCAAGCGTTAATTAATATGTTGACTCCAAAAAGTAAGAAGGGAATTAAAAGCTTAACAGGTCGGGTGATAACTTTGAATAGATTTTTGGCCTACCCCCGCTCTTTGAAGGCTTTTCCATTGCTATGACGATCTTACTGCTTCTATTTTTCCCTCCGTTGGACTCTGTGTAATCCCTCCCTTAAGGAAGATCGAGAGAATATGAGAATTTGTCATTTTTAATAATGTATGAATTTAGGGTAGGGGTCTTTAAAGATAATGTAAACCCTTCCCTCCCCCCAGTTCAGGCCAGGACAAGGATACAAATAAGATCGAACCATAGAGGGATTGCCCTAAATAAGTCTTCCCAGTTATGGAACGGGAATATGGTTCTTTCCCTGCTAGTGCACTTAGTGTTATTCTTAAGTCCCTTCTAATCTTCTTTTCTATGCCACCCTTTTTTAATAAATTAAGAAAATATGTTCACTGGTGCCAGAAAGACTCGATCAACATCTCAAAGTATGGTATGACGCAAAGGATCAGAGCAACACACACGTGCCTACCATTATTGAAAATGATTGAAAACTATTTTGAATGGACCAAGGAATACAAAACTGCCTTCTTGGAGATAAAAGGTACCTAAGATCAGCCCCATTGCTTCCATGCTAAGGGAAAAATTGTACTTATATTTGGCTGTGTCAGAGTTAGTAATTAGCTAGGCTCTGATTAGAATTGATGAAGGAGTTCAAAAACTAGTATGCTACACGAGTAGACGTTTCGATGGTGCAGAAGTAAGATATTATATGATGGAAAATTTGAATGTAGCTCTGATAGTGGAATCCAGTCAGATGAAGTAGTATTTTCAATCGCATTCTATAACAGTCTACACTGATCTCCCACTTAGTCAAACCATCCACAAACTTGAGAAGTCTGGAAAATTAATGGCATGGGAGATAAATTTGGGTGAATATGATATCAAATATGAGCCAAGGAATGCAATCAAAGGCCAAGATGTAGCGGATTTCATCATAGAATTCACCTATGAGAAGAAAAGATCAACTGAGCAAGCTACTGTAGTTCTAACCGAGCATATCCAAAGATCAGCAGAGTCCTTATTCGAATAAAATAAGATAAGCTACAGGGATGAATTTTCAGTTAAACTATTTATAAATGGTTACTTAATACAAGGAGGCGTTGAATATAAGTTTCATGTATAGTAGATTTTTTAGGACGGATCGTCATATGCAAGTGGTAGTAGAGTTGGATTGATAGTCAACACACCTAATGGATCTAGTATAGAATATGCTCTCCGATTCAAATAGAGGCATCCAATAAAGAAGTTGAATATAATGCTTTGATTGAGGGATTGCAGTTGGCTATATTACTAGGGTCGATAAGATAATGGATCGCAATGAATCAAAGTTAGTAGTAAACCAGATTCCAAGAGAGTATGAAGCAAGAGAGGGGAACATGTTAAAATATCTTGCAAGGGTGAAATTGCTACTGCTAAAGTTAAAAGCAATTCGAATAATCAAAATCCCCAAAATTGAAATTACCAGAGCAAACGCATTAGCTAGTCTTGCATCAGCCACTATAGATGATCTGAGGAGAGTTGTACCCGTATAGATATTGTTCCAAAGGAGCATTGATGTAGAAGATGATAGCTTTTTAGAGCTGACCATGGCCCATCATGGATGGACCCAATTAAAAGATACTTGGAGGAAGGTATTATGTCAGTCGATCAGAAGGAGATAAGAATATTTCATTACAATGCGATTAAATTTGTCATGAAAAATTGAGATCTATACAAAAAAGGCTTTCCCATCTCAATGATGACATGCATTCATCCCATGGAGGTGCCAAACCTTGTCAAATAAATACGTGACGGATCATATGGTTCCCATGAAGCAGGTCGAACACTAGTAAAAAGAATAACAATCTAAGGATATTACTAGCCCACAATAAGTAAAGAATATGAAGAATACACAGATAAGTGTAACAAATGCTAAATATTTGAAGTGATGCAAAACAGACCAGGAGTCGAGCTAGTGACAATCATATCTAATAGGCCTTTCTCCATTTAGATTATGTATCTGGTCTATCCACTATCTAAGACCAAACGAAGATTCAGGTATCTAGTTGTAGCAGTAGATTATTTCAAAAATGGGTTGAAGCCAAACCAACCATTGAAATAACTTATGCAAAGGTCTTCCATTTTATATGGAAAAAAGTGATATGCATACATGGGATCCGCTACGCTTTCATTACCGACCACAACACGTAGTTTAACAATGATGAGTTTTAAAACATTTACGATAAGGCCAAAATTAAAAGGCTTCACTAATCTCTAGCTCATCCACAATGCAACGGGCAGACAGAGGTCACGAATATAATAATACTGGAAGGAATGAACAAAAGGTTAGATTTAACTAAAAAATAATTGGACAAATGAACTGCAAAGCATGTTATGGGCCGGTATAATAAACCATGAACAATAACCTGAGAAACATCCTCTATGTTGGATTTTAGCAGTGAGGCCATTATCCTATTTGAGGTAGGCCTTTCAAGCCATAGGGTCCTGAACTTTGATTCCCCCGTAAGTGAATTTATGATAAGGTTAGATCTAAACTCGGTGGATAAGATCAGGGAGTTAAAAACACCGAGGGTAGCAAATTATCAGCAATGCACAATAAAATTCTATAACAGAAGAATCAATCTAAGTACCCTCAAGGAAAGTGGCTACATTTTAAAGAAGGTCACACAGAAGTCCAACAAGTTAGAAGCTAATTGGCACGATCCATATTGCGTGGCTGAAGTCATACAACCTAGTACTTATCATATTAAAACCTTGGAAGTAGAGCTATTTAAGAACCCTTGGAACTCTGAGCACCTCAAGAGGTATTATCATGAATAAAGTCTGTTTTTTGACAAGAAAGATGAATGTAATTGTTAGTCAAATAACTTGTATGAACATACGCCATTAATGAGAATGCTTATAATCACAAATTCAGTTTCATGGTTACAAAAACCGCTTTAGCTTCAGTTTAAGAGACGGGGAAGAATCTTCAACTGAAAGAACATCTTTGACTGCGCAAAAATATTTCAAGGTTCTGTCTATTAAAGACAACCCAATTGACCAAAGCACGTCTTTAACTTCACAAAAAATATTTCAAGGTCAGGTCAGCTAAGGCCAACCTAATTGACCAAAGAACGTCTTTGACTGTGCATAAGTATTTTAAGTCTAGGTAGGCTAAGGCCAACCCAACTAACCAAAACACATCTTTGATTGCACAAAAAACCTTTGGAAGAGGGTGTTCAGGAGTTCTAAAAACTTGCAAACATACATTTCTTAATTCAACAGCTAAAAATTTCATCCCTAAGGAACTAATAACCTAAGTTGTGAAGACAATATCAGAAAACATTGACAAAAGGCTAAGAAATACCGACAAGATCCAAATAAAACATGGATTAGACTACAAAGTTAATTAGATCCAATCATGTAAATCCATGAGCTAAAATACTTGGAAAATAAAATTTAGTACATGGTGAGTAAGATAAATTATTTTCATTGATAATAATGAGATTTTCTACAAAAGGAAAGCCCCCAAAAGCATAAAATTTTCACATTCCACAAATAGATCATACATGGGTGCAAGGGCAATGTATACCAAAAATTACAAAATTGTTTCGATAATAATAAGTTAAGCAATAACATCGTAGGGGTTAACTCAGTATCTATAGCTACTAGTGAGAAGCTTCTCAACTTCAACTACACGTTTTTCATCACCGACCTGTAAATCATCCTCAGATGATGACCCTGCCTCATCTCTTTCGCCAGCATCCTCCTCTTCCTCCATGGCATTAGCCTCATCATCATCTCCTTCCCAGGACATGAAAACTTCAGCAATATCTCAATAATGTTTAGTTAGCCTCTTTTTTAGTCCGGCATAACCCTTAAGGAAGTCCATGGTGGTGTCAATGACATACTCTTTAGAAGATTTAAATCCTTGATAGCCTCTTCGCCAACCATAGAAGCAGTTACGAAGGCAGCAAGAAGTTGAACTTTCAAACCATCAAGCTTATTTTGGGCAGTCTTGAGGTCTTATTGAATAAACTTGATATCATCCTCAACTTTACTAAGGTTTTTAACCTTGGTCATCATCTAGTCAGTAGCCTCTTAAAGCTTGGTATAAGCTTTGGATATGTCAGACTCAATAAGTTTAATTTTTTCTTAACCCCATCTTTAGCATTCCTTTGCCCATCACAAACGTTCATAGCAGATTAAACCTTATCCCTCAGAATTATCGTGGCTATATTACAACGCATAAATAAGAAATAGAATAAATTAGCTAGAGCAAAATTGATCAGCTTAAAATAGAACAATGGAAATTATTATGTTGAACTTACCGCCAATGCCTCATGAGAAGTAAAGTTAGAAAGATTATCCACATGTAAAGTCTCCATGAAGTGAAAGTCAAGGGTATATCCCACACACCTGAAGACTTCTGATGTATTAGACGCATTTATGAGGGTAGAGTTATTATCCCCTTGAAGTTGTTCATAGGTCATCACATGGTTAAGCTCATAAGGCTCAATGTCACAATAGAATTACAAAGCATATGCCCCCTTGTACAACCTCTAGAAAGAATATGCCAAACCAACTAATAAAACCAAACACATAAAGAAGAGGATGTGAGGAAAAATACCTTTTGGAAAAACCCTATAGTTTAGCATTGTATCAAATTTGACAGACGCATGACAATTTACAAATTAAATTGAGATCCACTAAGTATTACGCAATGTAGGTCTTCAACAAAAAGTGATGTGGTCCAGCACTATCCATAGGAAGCATCTCTTCCCTCAGTATCCACCGATCAGCCTCAGGATTTCAGAATCCTTTCTTCTTCACTAGTAGGGTCAAAACTCTACAAGGGTTTGATATTGTGTTCGGAACTAGGGTTTGACACACTTAACAAATTATTCTAGGAATGACTGAGTTAGAAAACAAAATGTTCTTTCATAGAAATAAAAAGATGAAAACTTTTGGAGCAGGTATGGGACTTGATTTTTGCCAAAAGAGTTATGTAAAATAGTCCGAAAGAATTCTTTTTATAGAAAAAACATTTTTCAATGCGGCGGGTTCTTTTGAACGAAAACCCGTGTTTTTCTCTAATAAAGTTAAGTCTTGTTCGAACGAACTTCTTTGTTCATTCCAACGAGCTTTCAATGAGTGCAGCTCTGTTAAATAGAGAAACCTCGTTTGATATTCATTCCAACGAACTCAAATAGTCATTCCAATGAAGACCCAACCTCGTTCAAACAAAAACAGAGTCTCGTTCTAACTTTATCACAATCTTATTCCAACGTTATTTTTTGAAAAATGTTTTTATAAAAATGCCTTGAGTAAAAAGGAACATCCCAGAACATATTTGGTTGAGTAAATTGAAATCTCAAATCCATATACCTCCATATTGTGTTCTTGGCAAATCTAATGGCCTGAATCATATAAACGATGTTTGGTCACAAACAAGTCTTTAAAGATCATGGAAGCATATGTGCATGTAGTGTTCGGTTTGTAACACGATAGGATGAATTAACTAATCTATGAGAAATTATAAATTGTTGCTCTTATAAATCTCCCCCTTTGACTATTTTGGTACAAAAATAAAAATCCAAAATTAAAAGCCTAAAGGCATTGAACTACAAATTCCCTCCCCAAACCAAAAACAGAAAGACATTGGAGACTTTGTCTTCAACATAAATTCTTTATCTTGTGTGGTCCATGAGATCATTATCAAAGCGGAAGAGACCTACACACACAAAAGAAAAGAAGATTTTGTGACGCGTACGAGTTTAAAGTAAATAAAAACTCCCTCGCAATTTGTTTTCCCCTTTTTGTCCATAATAGACAAAGGGATAGAAACTAATCATGACAGTGTTAGCATCACCCGAATCAAAATGAAATAACATCACAAAGATAATTAATAAAGCAAATGCGATAAAATTTCCAAGAAGAATACCAACTATTTTTGAAAATTTTTGAGGTGTAAAAAATATATATATATATAAAGGTGTATATATATATATACACACACAAATACATCGCACCATGGAATAACGCTAAAATATCCAAATTAGAGAAATGAAGTAAGATTGTGTTAAAATTTTCCATAGGCAAATAAACATAGGCATTCATAACATGGGCACAAAAAGTCGATGCGATATTTCTAAAGAAATAACTCAATTTTAACTTTAGGTGTAAAAATGTTAAATAAGACGAAATTGACTTGACTTGACTTATGCAACATGCCATGAATTCAAATGCTTTTCAAAATAATAATGCCAAACTATTTAATACTTTTCAAGAGAGCTTGTTGTGCAAACTCATTGAACTTCTAGTTTATAACACCCTCAAAATCTCACATATTTAAGAATTCAGTCCCAAATTTTTAAAGATATCGTAATGCTCATATGTAGCGAAGCATCAATGTAAATGTGAAACCCCGCCTAATTAAATATCGGGAGATCAGTCCTTTATTAAACTAAATAAGATTTCCATTTAGTTCATTATTAGCATCACAATCGAAAACATTAATTACTAATCACCTATTAGTTAATTAAATTGGTGTCAAAATTTCATCTTTTCATTTAACAGATAATAATATGCGAAAAACTAAATTAAACCATTCCCACTATAATAGAGTCTAAACCATCACAAGAAATAAATAAATGGCTTGAAGAATAAATCATCTACTACAAATCCCAAATCCAACATAATAAAACCAACAAGGAATAAATAAATCCCAATGCAAATCTAAACTAAATGACTGAATAAATTGCAAAGGCAACACGCCCATAAATGAAATACTGGGATAAAGAGATCATAATCTAAGAATGCACGGTTGAAGCATCTAATCCAAATCCTGCATGCATCCACATATCCTGCAGTTACACATCCTTGGAATAGATCATCAAGTCTGGCGTCCCTATGGCTGGATACCTAAAAGGTTTTGAAAATATTTATAGCAATGAATAGAATCCAAAACATTTGAAAAACATTTAGCGAGTATTTATCACAATTTTAAAATCAGTTATTAGATACACATGTTAGGTTCACGTACACTCTCTTGAGTTTCCTCCCTCTCAACTATTGTGCACGCCTAACTTTCTCTACTTAGACCACCTAGCCATACTACCCAAGCTAACTAGACATAAGTACTTATCTAAACTACTAACACATCTAAGTTCGTGTACCACCCATACAGTACGCTATCCGAATTAACATCTCTCGTATGTTATTACTACCATAATTAACATTTTCCATATGTTATCATTTAGTCATTTAATTAAGTTTCTCCACTTAATTTTATTTTTAGATATACATTATCTAACTGTCTACTGTCACATGCAAGTAGAATGTTCATACAGGTATATACTTTATACACTAATATATATACAATTATGGCATCCTTTAGGATAACACCATTAATACAGGCATACCCTGATATCAAGTCCATGTATCTCTCATACTATATTAAGGACCATTGGTTCGGTTTGTCTCCTCGAACCCAAAATCAAATAACAAGCAATGGAGGCAAACATAGTTCTAACACTTTAGGCTACACACATACCTAATGTACCTAAATGACCCGCAAGTTTCACTAATACACTACACATAGTGAGTTAACCTAAGTTCTATGTTCTGCGGCACAAATCCAGACCTTACTGGAATCGTCAAGGTGGGATTGCCCACTGCGCGAAAACCTCCGTGATAGCAGGCAGCGTAGGTATGTTCACATTTAACATTAGTCATATAACAGGTATACACACAACCTATATATATCGATTCAATAGGTCTATACAGACAACCTAAATATTATCATTTATACGTAGGGTATATCACTCGAATACTCGTTGTACTTATTATATTAATATTTCACTCACTATCGTATAAATTCGAGAATTATTCTCTACTCTAAGGGTCGTAGTTACCCCTCACGTCACTTAAGTAATTAACTTATTCATAATCTACTGGTCCTTGAAATAAACTCATTCGAAATCCCCGTAACTCATTCCCTCTCTATTGAATTAATTACGACACAATTTAAGCATGTTGAATCCTCACCTTAATTCCCTCATTAAGAATAAATCATAATCCTATCATAGGCTTAATGCAATATAATAAGTCCCTCATTATATTTTAACAAGGTCCCAAAAGTTTCCCCGAAGAAACTATTGGAGTTCTAGGCTTAAAAGGGAAAGAATATTCAAATCTGGGCAAACCGAATTGATTCTCCCTAGGGCCAAATCGATTCATTTTGTAGCAAATCATCTTCTTCGTATGGTTTATGTTTTTTTCATCATTTTCTATAACATGACTCACATGATCCTTCACCAAACTTAAAACCAATTATCCCAAACATTATCTACATATATTAGGATGATTTCCAACGTAATTTCAATATTAAAACATCATAATTTCTCATTAAGAACGGATCATAACATTTATTCATCAAAACCCTAAGTTTTCATATTCTTCATGTATACACAACATATAATCCAAGTTTTTCTCATATAAATTACCCCTCCTGATCAAACTTCGTATCCTCTACATGCATAAATTCATTCTACATGAAATCCTAACCAGAACATGGATTTAGATCACTTAAACTTCCAATTTCATCATTTATATCAACATGTTTTAACCATATTCTCACATGGGTATTATAATTTCAAAGAAAATTTCAAATAAACACTTGCCTTATGTGGGAGTGATTTGATTTCGTGATTAAGATGGTGGACTGTTTATCTTCTCTTCCAATCCTCACTGGAAGGTTGAAGATGGTGCAAGAACAATGAAGAACATTTCAAGGATCCTCTACAAACCCCCAAAAATGCTCTCTCTTCCTTCTCTAATGGCCTCTCTTGGTTTTCTAACTTCTTTACCCTAACCTCACACAACTACACGTATATATAATCTTTCAAAATTCTTATTCCATTAACCCTGAGTTACCAAATGACCAAAATGCCCTCTCAGGGTGTTGATTTGGCCTAAAACTATTTTGGGACCTAAACTATACACCCGGATATACAATTTTGACTGTTTCGGCTCTTCCGAACTCATCCCTGACCTCAAAATTATCATTTGAATTACTCATAAGTTATTTCCTATCTCGACCTCATTTATTCCACACACGATATCCGATTGAGATAACATATTATCACATCATTGTCAGGCGTTATAACGTCAAATATGTAATTACTATTCACCTAGTAATTTTATTCAATAAATATTAATCATTTTTTGTCCGATTAATAATTTAATCAACCCATAATATGTATTTTTCATTAAATTGCGTCACATGTGTAATTTAAATTTACTCAAATTAATACCTGTATTAATTCATAATTAATTCCTAAAAAGTACGGGTTGTTACAGTAAAGAAAATGACCTTGGCACTTCTATTTTTGTGTGTCATACATTTTTTAGGTTCTTTTTGCAAATGATGGATTTTAATACAAAGAGAATTTTCTCTTTCGTAGTCCCTTTCCATTGCTTAACGTAAAATAATTTTTTTGAGAAATAAAATCCAAACAATAGTTTTTCAAGCACGACTTCTCTCTAGTATTTTAGGTTAGTTAATAAACATTATTAAAAGGCAAACACCGTATTCGACATATGATAAGTAAGTATAATGTTCATAAAGTCCTTGAATGCTTGCAATAAAGGTGATAAAAAGACTAGAATGATGAAGGTAATCATCAACTAACAACATAATGCTAGCCAAACATTACTAAGCATGTTAAAGAAACGAAGCGATGTATCAAAACACCATGAAAGAGTCACATGAATGGATGGAATGTAGGGGTGATTCGAATCATTTTAAATGCACATCCATGTATGGTGAAAATGAAAATACAAAAATCTTTTCGTCTTTTTCAAAAAATTTATCAAAAAAATATTATTTAAAATTTTCAAACTTTTTTTTAAAAGCCAAAAATATTTTTGGATTTTTCAAGGTTTTTCAAAATTAGAACATGTATATACGTAGAAATACAATCTAGGAATAGGGACAAATGATATGAACATGTTAATCTTCCTACACTAGATAAAGTACTTGAACTCAATCAACAAAACAAATACCCAAAGACTTCCTAAGATTCTTGAATGTAACTGCATCTAAAGGTTTCGTGAAAATATCAGCTAATTGGCATTAGGTGCTCACAAATCTCAAGGACATGACATTCTCCTAAACGAGATCACAAATGAAATATTCATGTATCATAATGTGCTTCGTGCATGAATGTTAAATCGACTTATGAGATATATAAATTGGACTCATATTATTACATGAAATAGTCATTGTGCTTTGAGTAATCCTATAATCTTCCTATATTTGTTTCATCCATAAAAGTTGTGTGCGATAACTCCTAGAAATGATATACGTGGCCTCTTCCATGGATAAAGAAATGGAGTTTTTCTTCTTTCTTAACCAAGAAATAAGAGCACTTATAAACTAAAAACACCCAATTGAGGTTCTCCTACAAGCTTCGACACCCCCGTCCCAATCGACATCCGAATAAGTGGACAAAAATTCATCAGTATCAATGGAATACCAAATATCATAGGAAAAAGTTCCACTCACATATATGATGATACATTTAAGTGCGATTAAGGGAGACTCTTTTGGGGGCGTTTGGTAATGCGTACAAACTCTAACGCTAAATGCAATGTTGGGACGAGCAGTCAAGTGAAGAAGACTACCTATCATACTCCTATAAAGGGTTTGATCTATGCCCTTGTTAAAAGTTTCTTTGCAAATTTATTTGATATACTCATAAGGGTGGATGATTGCTTAGTAGAGTCTAAACTAAGCTTCTTCAGTTGTCCCCTAGCATATTTAGATTGAGATATGAATATCCCATCCTCAAGGTAATGCACTTGGAGACCTAAGAAGAACATAATCTTAACAACCACGCTGATCTCAAACTCACTCTTCATCTCCTCCTCAAATGTGTGAGCATGCTAGGAACATGTGGATCCAAATACTATGTCATCCACATAGACTTGGGCAACTAATATAGCACCACTCTCTCTCTCCTCACAAATAACATCGTATCCACTCCCCTTTTATTGAAGCCACGAGTTAAGATATAAGAAGTGAGCCTCTCATACCAGGCATGGGATTCTTGATTCAAACCATACAACTCCTTCTTAAGATAAAAAAATGTGTCCCAGATGCTTTGGGTATTCTAACCCCTTTGGTTGTTCCATGTGCACTTCCTCCTATAGTATGCCATTAAGGAAGGCACTATTGACATACATTCTATATAACTTTAACCATAGATGAAATTTTATTTCGTGAAGTAAGCAGACGGGCCCAATTTTAATAATATGAGTGAATGTTTCGTCAAATTCTACACCCTCAATCTTTGTGTAGCCTTAAGCGGATAACCGAACCAAATTACGAACTATGGTACCATTTTTATTATTTAACACAAAGGAGGACTTGGGAATTATTCCATAGTAATTATCGTCGATCCTCACACCCTGTACTAATTGTTCATCGAATTGATTATTAACGTTACACTTGGACCTGTCAAACTTTATTGCAAAGTTTACATTGCAAAGGCGGCTTATACTAATTAAGTTTTATTTCAATCCTTCGACGTCCAATATATTTTAAAGCTTAGGGAATCCGGGTATTTGAACACAACCATGTCCTAAAATTCTAGATCTACTCCAATCTCTAAAGGAGGCTTTGCCTTCCTTGCGATCCACAAGGTCGGTAAAATAAGATTTGTCACCGATCATGTGCCTAGAACACCCACTATCAAAATACCATTGGGACGTATCTTAAGCCTTGAGAGCAACGTGAACAACAAGAGCTTTGCCATCTTGCTAAGGTACCTAAGTAGAGCTAACCTTTTGTTCGTCCTTATCGTTGTTGGCTCTATTTGTAGCGTTATAAGAGTTCTCAAAAGGCATAGACATACTTTGAAATTCTTCCATTTAGTTTTGAGACGTAATTACTAGGGACTCAACTTTCTCTCTAAGACTAAAAAGGCCACTATAGCGGTACACAGGAGTATGTATACGGGGAGTTCTTCCTAACTTGTAGCAAAATTCCCTAAGGTGACCTCTCCTTTTGCAATGGGGGCAAACATAGACTTATTTGGGTCTTCCTTGGTTAGATCGCTTAGGTTGAACTTTCTTTATTGGATTAGGTCGAGGACCATATAGATCCACCACAAACATGAGAATCGGTTCAGGTACGGATGGTATCCTCTATGGACCTTTAGTATCAACAGCTAGATCATTTAAACTTTAGAGATCTTGAGATATTAGTGAAAAAATACCTAGTTTGTGTCTTACCTACGCTTGGAAAACTAACTTAGTATGTGGTCCTTGCCAACAAGAAAAATATATTTGATATCCCCATCATAAGTTTAATACCATTACCACCTCTCGTGTGTTGGAGTTGATACACATGGATATTATGGGCCCTACTCATACAGAGAGCATTGGTGGTAAGAGATACATTCTCATGATAGTCGATGACGTTTCAAGATACTTTATCATAGGGTTTCTTAGAGAAACATTTGATGCGATTTAGTACCTAACAACCAAGTGTCGTGCCCTAGAAAACAAACACAGTATCAGTATTAATTAGATTCATAGTGACAACGACACGGAATTTAAAGAAGGCCGAGTGGACATCAAAAATGAGTTTTCTGTTGTTCGTACTCCTCATGAAAATGGAATTGTTGAGAGGAAGAACCGGATGATTTATGAGATGGTTAGATCAATGCTTCTTGGGAGAAACTTCCCTAGACATTTTTAAGAAGAGGCAGTTAATACCACATGCATACAGTGAATAGGGTATATCTTCATCCAGACACGTTATACATGCCATATGAGTAACCTATCATATTTTTGAGCCTTTGGGAGTCCTTGATACATTTTTATAGAGAGAGAACACATAGAAAGCTTGATTCCGAAAATGATGAGGGGATATTTTAACGATATTCGTTGTCAAGTAGGGCTTATAGGGTTTAAGGTTATGGAATCTATAGACATCACGATTAAAGATGATGATCCACCTACTTTTATTGATCCTAACCTCAAGTGAAAGAAAATTAAACCCCCGATGATGATCCTCTTGTTCTTCATATTACCCCGATGGACCCCACTCTTGATTTTAGAGGATCCAACCTCTTGGGTTTACGCCATGCAAGATGAGTTGCTTTAGTTTCGGAAGAATGATGTTTAGTATTTATTCCCCTAACCCCACGAGACTAATGTGATCAATAACAAGTGGATTAAAAATAATAAGATGGTTTCACCATCTTTACCTATTCATTTCCTCTCCCTAAAATCTAAAGAGGGACTGAGAAACATCTTTCCAACCATGTTTGATGTATCCTCTAAAGTAATTATTCCCTCCCGCGCACGTTCGAGATCTTTTTTTTTTATTTCGAATACAAGGGCATCAAGTTTCTCATGAGTCTTAAATGAGGCTTGAAGATCTTTCAAAACACTAGCCACTTTGTTTGTCAAGTCACCATTTCCCCTCTTTACTAAAACAACTTTCTGTCCTTAAGAAATTCTCATCCGGGACTCGCTCTCTCTGAACTCTTTTAACTTTTTCTCTAGAGATAACACCCTAAATGCCAAATTTTCTTTTTTTTTAAATGACTTGACATAAATCTCGATGTAAGCGCGTTAAATGAAACTTTATCCCCCACTCAAAATGTCATATCTCTCACTCTCCCTGAAATGAATACATACACTGTCGAGGTCATCATGTTTAAAAACATACTCATCGGCATGAGACGTACAGGAAGTACTTACATAACTGTCCATGAACGCTTTGAAGTTTCATCCATGAGGTGATTTGTCCCTAAAATTCATCAACTCGAGATCTCTACTACTAAAAGTGGCATTTTAGGCAACTTTTATAACACTCGTGGGCTTTGTGACCCTTACCCTTGCACTCATAGCATCTCCTATCGTCATTCTTAGGGAACTCTCCTCTCACCTTTTTAAAACCTTGCTTCCCCGACTTAAAATTTTTATCTTTCTCAACACCTTTATTTTCTTTGGAAGGAATTTCTTTTTCTTAGTTTGAGAATTTTTTAAACTTTTTTGCAAAAATTCAAGATTATCGAGAAATTTGGAGTCACAGGATACTTTCTCTTTCCTTTTAGGTTTGGCTTTTAAATAAATCCCTTATCCTTTGATTTTTGAATTTTAGGGAACATATCGATTTCATTAGTTTGAAAGTCCCCTACGAGTTCTTATAACCCATATCTAAAATTCGCAAGAAATTAAATGACAGTGATTTTAGGGATAAAACGGGACGATAAGGATCTTTAAAACTAAAATAAATTATATTTGACAATCTAGTATAAAATTCATCAAAAGTCTAAGATTCTAGCATAATGATAGTTTCAAACTGTATGGTGAGGTTTTGTAGCTTAGAATCTTTCACAACATTGGTACCCTCGTAAGTGAGTTGAAAGGTATTCCCCACTTCCTTAGATGTGACGCACGTTATGATGCGACGAAACTCAACAGGGATGACGACTTCAAAAATTGCATCAATCCACGGGAGTTAAAATTACTCCATATAAAATCATCCTCTATCCAAGCAGTGACATGTTTAAGACTTTCGACATTTTCGGTAGTCACAGTGGATGGTGTCCACCCTATTTTACAAACTTTATACTCTCTCGTTAATCGACTTCATTGCCGACCTCATTCGAACTTTCCAATTAGCATAATTTGGCCATAAAAAATAGGCAGACTGTTGTACAAATTATCCATATAGTCCCCAAAAATCAAAGATCACACCATAAATTAGTGTAACCGACTCTGATACTAATTTGAGAAATCAAGGGCTATATGAAATCAACTGCACATTAGGTCACTCACATAAAGATCCAATTTTTAACAAAATTTATCTTTATTAAAATTAGACGCGCATGAAAGATAAAGCCCAAATAGAATATGTCAAACCAAACACACGAAGAAGAAGATCTGAGGAAAAATTCCTTTCAGGCAAAACATATATTTCAACACTGTATAAAAATTGAAAGACACAAGACGACTTACAAACTACTTATATGTCCACTAAGTATAAGCGATGTTGGTCATCGACTCTTCAACCTGAAAGTGATGCAGTCCAGTATCACCCACATGAAGCATCTCTTCCCTCGGTATCCACAAATCAACCTCAGGATTTTGAAATCCTATCTTCTTCTGCAGTAGAGTCTCAACTCTATAAAAGTCAGCTGTAAAGAGAACTCTACAAGGGTTTTATATTTTGTATGGAACCATGGTTTGACACACTCAACAAATCATTATAGGGATATGTGATTTGAAAAATAAAATACTATTTCAAAGAAACAAAAAGATGAAAACTTTTGGAGAAGGTATGGGAATCGATTTTTGCCAAAAGAGTTGTGTAAAATAGTCCAAAATAATCCTTCCTATATATAAAATTCTCGAGGCGATGGGTTCATTCAAACAAAAATTCCACTTCGTTCGGTTGGAAATTAATGTTTTGTTCTAACGAAGTTGAGTCTCGTTCGAATAAACTTCTTAGTTCATTCCAACGAGCTTCTAACGGGTACAACTCTGCTAAATAGAGACCACTCATTTGAAGTTTGTTCCAATGAACTAAAACAATCATTCCAACAAAGATTCAACCATGTTCAAATGAGAACAAGGTCTTAGTCTAACGAGATCACAATCTGGTTCCACCGGACCAGAAAACAAAAATAAATTATTTTTTAAAAACTATTTTTATAAAAAGGCCTCAAGTGAAAAATAACATCCAAGAATAAACTTGTCCGAGTAAAATTAAAACCTCAAATCCATACACCTCCATATTGTGTTCGTGGAAAATACAATGGCTTGAATCTTAGAAACGATGCTCGGTCACTAATAAGTCTTCAAAGATCGCGGAAGCATATGCGCATATAGTGTTTGGTTTGTAATGGGAGAGACTAAATTAACTAAACTATGATCAATTATAAAAAAAATCTGTGACAAAAGTTCTTAAAATTTGGTTGAATTTCGAGTTAAAATGAGTAACTTATGAATTTTGGAGACAAAAATGTAATTAAGGGGTAATTATGTAATTTCCTAAACTTTGTGACCCTAAATTTGAATTAATTATTTTTTATATTGTATTTTTATAGGTACCCCAAAAGCTGGACAACCAAGGAGTTGATATGCAAAAATTATTAGGATACGTCGCGACACGACACAGTTGACACATCTGTACTAAATAATTTTTATAAAATTGTTCAAGTGTTCGCTGAGGTCGTATCATAACTTTTCAAAAGGTCTTTAAAAGACTCACAACTTTGAGTTCAGACAAAAATGAGATTTTGAAGTTTTGGGGGTAAAAAATGCGATTAAAGTTGGTACTGTGAATAGTGACAAAAATTGGGGATAATAATTTAAAAAAAATACGTCCCAATTGTTTTTAACTCTTCTTAAGACCTAATGACATAATTACGAACTCAAATACAACTAACCAAATGGAGTTTTATCCCAAACTAAATACCTCACATCTTAGAATATAAAAAGGACCATTGGGTTTACTTTTTCACACATAATTTGAGGGACACAATTTTTAGGGAGAGTTTTATTTTATTAGTGAAGCAATGTGTGAGCAAGTTTGGGAGGAAATTTTGTATTTGGATTCAAGATTTGGAACTCAAATTTGTAAGTTGATTGTTGTTGATAATTTTTATTTCATCTTGCAATTTGTTTGTTTTGATTACATTTATAACTTAAATTAATTAATAGGATTATGTGAAGTTTTCCATGATTACTTATTGTGTGTTTTAAATTAGTTCTAATTCAGTTTAATTCCCTATATGTTCTAAAACATTTTTAAAAATTTGTATTCATTAAAATAATCACAAAAGTGATATTTTAAACAATCGATTTTAGTTTCATTA
Organism: Sambucus nigra; assembly: GCA_949130495.1. Taxonomy (NCBI): domain Eukaryota; kingdom Viridiplantae; phylum Streptophyta; class Magnoliopsida; order Dipsacales; family Adoxaceae; genus Sambucus; species Sambucus nigra. Next base: position 353,218,250 of record OX422224.1, on the reverse strand, counting down.
TATATATTATTTGATAGTTTGTGCTTGTGTTTGATGGATTATACTTAAGTTAAGTCATTTTATAGTCCATGCTTATGTTTGAAAATGTATGCTTAGAAGTAAGTTTTAATTTTTTTAAGGGAATGGGAATTTATGCCATCTAAAAGAGTTATAGAAATATTTTTTGAACTTTAATGTTTCACATTCTGAAATTTACACGAGGAAAGTCGATAATATTTTGAGTTATAAAAAGGGAATGCGAATTAGACTAATTAATCACAAATGAGTATAAACGGTAAATGGATATGACATTCTATTAATTTTTTAATACTTATCGTATGTCGTATGTTTGATTTTCACGGTTATTTTTATTTTATTTCTTCTCTACATACTATTTCTACACCTAAATTTAGTCAAGTTGTAAAGTTATAATTATTTTAAACATTAAAATTGAAAAATCTATGTGGGTTCGATCCGTACTTAAAGTCATTATTTTATAATAGCTCGTGCACCTATGGTATTTTTTAATTTGACTACTTGAGCAAGGGATGTTTGCATTTCTTCCATAGTGCACGCCATTTGATAAATGAATTGCTCAAGTTGGGTAACCTTATGGATAGTGGCGTATTTGTCCTTGCTTGTCCTTTTTTACTGAGACAAATATGGAGGGGGGAGGAGGTCCCACCGAGGATGTTGCGATTATTGATACGGAGGAGGTGAAGGTTGATGATATTGCAAAGGTTGTTTTTTATATTGCGGGGATGGAGGAGGAAATGAGTCTTGATGGCCTCTAGGTGGTGGAGTTTGGTCCTTCCACATCAAGAGAGGGTGTGTCCTCCTCCAAATTTGACTATACAGAGGATTATTGGGATCGTAGGGGATATTTGGATATTTTTTTATACTCCCCTATCGTGTTTGCTTGGTCTTGCAGTTGGGTCTTGATACTAGGAAGTATGCGGAACCCCTTCATTTAATGGCCAGTGTGGTAACATATAATGCACACCACCTCATCCATAAAGAAAACCTTTTGAACGACTTCTGTGTGGGGGGATTGTTGTGCAAGTTGCAAAACATCGATCCTATGAAAGAAATGTTCATATTTGTTTTGTGCATCATTACTCCTTGAGGATGGATACCCCTTGGGTTTACCCTTGAGGTGTGGTATTTTCGCGGTTAGTGCGATTAAAATGATTTATGGTGTCTTAATTTAGGGAGGTCTTTGAAATAAACTGAAAATGGGCATCAACTTCCTCACCACTTAAGTCAAGTAAGCTACCTTGACATATTGTTTCAACCAATTCTTTGATCAAGGGGTTTAGCCCACCATGGAAAATGGAGACCAAACGGATTTGGTCAAAGTTGTGGTGGGGGAAATACCTCTTCAAAGACTTGCTCACAACACTTATCGAATGTCTCATGATCATATTATTAAAAGTTTTAAATTTATTTCTTGAGTGCATTCATCTTGTGTGTGGGAAAAAATATTTTAAAAAATAAGTCTTGAAGTTGTTACCAATTTCCAAAAAAATTGGCGGGGATAGTGATTAACTAGTCCTTAGCTTTATTTTTAATGGAGAAAGAAAAAACCTTAAGTCTCATAACTTCAGGTGTGCAATTTTGGTCTGAAAATGTGTTGCACACCTCTTCGAAGTCTGGTATGTGCCGATATGGGCTTTAGTTCTCCATTCCATGAAAGGAAGGCAAGAGATTGATCATGCCATTCCGAAAGGGGATATTCCTGTGATTAAAGGGGAATGTGATGTACTCGGGGAGGTAAAAGACTCCGGGTGGAGGCAGTCATTAAAATATTGAGGTATAGGAGCAACACCATGTGATGGAGCATGATTATACTCCATTTGAGCTTCGAAGGATTTCACCAAGGGAGGTAAACTATGATAGTATGATATAGATGGAAAATATGTCCGAGACAACGTTCTATTAAGCGTAAAGTGATTTTGGGATGAATCCCTCAACTTAGTGAATGGATTAATTAATCTAGAAGATGAGTTAAGGGTTAAGTATTCGCCGTCAAACCCTAGGTTAGAGTTGGTTCTCATTTAGATAAAGAACTTAACCTTCAAAACAATAATAAATCAGACAATTCAATACAACAGGGCTTATCAACGGAGAACTAAATTAATATAAACGTTACTAATAATTCCCAAGCAATGGTTGACTCACCTAAAATATTATATAGCGCAAGTGTACACGAATCACGAATGTAGCATAAAATCCAATAAGATCGGAGTCGATTTCCACAGGAAACTATATGAAGAAAAGTAGATATTCTTATATTCAATAGTTAATAAGCATTAGATAAAAATAATTGAATCGATGATTAAGGAATTTTGATAATTAACGAACCAAAGTGAACCACAATGAAAGGGAACACTTATCAAATGACTATTGAAATAAGTTAGATTAAAATAGATAAGTTAAACTAAGATTAATAAAAGTTTGAGGAGCATTCCCCCACCTCAAACTATCACAACCGAAACAGCCTTTACAATTGAATCACAATTAAATGGGAATAAAACATTATTTTCAACATTTACACATTGAAGGTGTCACCCAAATAATACAAAATGAGGATTTCAATATATTTTCAGAAAAACAATGTGACAACCCACGTATTATAATCCTGGGTGATTAGCCCATTATTAAATTAAACATGAATCATTAATGGGTTCATTCTTACCATCACTGTTGAAATCCAATTATTTACTACTACCCTAATGTCCTGGTGTCAAAATTTTAATTCTTATTATTAACATACAATCTGATATAGACTAAGTAAATCACATTCACCATTCCAAGCACATAAATATGAAAGATAAGATAGCGAAATAAATAAAGTGTCTAGAATATCACTCCAAATAAAAGCCCAATGTCGTCATCATGAATACAATGCAAATCCCATACTAAAAATAAAATAAAAGTACATTGTCTCAAATATAACCACCAACTAAGAATGGGCGACACGCCCGACTGGAATATCTAGAATGAGAAACATGAACTGAAAGAAGTGGAGGCGACTAGTACCAAGGTCCTGCAACTTCTACATCAGCTGCAACACGTCAAGTGAAGGAATTCCTAAGCCTGGCGTCCCTATGCCAGGGAACCTAAATTTTTTTTACCAAAATGGATTTAAAACGGGTTAGAGCTCAAGTAAAACAGTTTGAAAATATTATAACAAGTATTTAATTGCATTAAAGAGTACATATTGTATACATGTTAGCTCCATGTACTCTCACTTGAGATTCCTACCTCTCAACCATTGTTCACGCCTAATGTACTCTTCTAAACCTACCTAGTTACGCTACCCCACCTAACTAGTTTAATTTAAGCCTTTTTCGGTCTATTAATTCACTGTGCCCACCCGTATTGCCCATGCAATACGTTACTAAATTTCAAATCCCTTTTATTTATTAAAAGTCATTAATTGATTATTAAGTTCATACATACTGGGATTAATTTAAATATCCCTATCTATAGTATCTACTAAAACACTCATAGTAGAATAAATCACACATTTATATATTACATCACTAATATAATATATACGTATACGATATCCTTAGGTGGAGACCTGTGATGCGGGCATACTCTGCTATCAAGTCTTAGTACATCACCCATTAAATAATGAAATCGGTTTGAATATCACCCTCAAACCATAACATCAAATCACACATATTAAAGGCGAACATAGTCCCAAGTATATGGGTCACTCACACACCAAACGTGCCCAATTGGCCGTCAAAACTATCATACGCTCAGATAGCACGTACCTATATTCTATGATCTGGGGCACAAGTTTAAAATCTCTCCAAATGGGCTCATCAAGATAAGACGGTACACAACGCGAGAACTTCCCGTGATAGCAGGCATCGTAGGTAAGTTTACACTGAAGGATTCACACAATAGGTATTCACACAACCTATATATACATATAATATCAGTATAGGTATACACTTAACCTATAATATATGTTTCATACATAGTATACGTAACTCCCGAATATTCTACTTATCATTAATTTATCATTGTACTACTCATCGTATTTTTTCATATTTTTATTCTCTACCCGAAGGGTCCTCCTCATCCTTTAAGAAATTTCAGCAGTTAACACCTCACTATTCTACCGGTACTAATCCTTAGGTAATAATTTATTCTTCCCGTAACCTAATTCATAAATTACCGATACGCAACACAATTGGTTAAATCTCGTAGGCCCTAGTCTAATTTTATCATCGTTATGAATAATCCTAAGCCTCGACTATAGGTCTATTAAAATTCCCAAAGTCATTGTATAGTTCATAACTGATTTTATACCCTTATTTAATTTCTGACTACATATTTCGATCTCGAACACCCTTCCGTAGAAAATTCATAACTAATTAAAAAAAATAAAAAAATACGAGGATGGCGCCCACACGAACGTAGCAAAAAGATCTACAAATTTCATTTTTACAAGCATGTAAATTGAACTGTTTCTTCTACAACACCAATCCGGTTCGCCGTACCAGATCTGCGAACCTTTTTCTACTCTAACTCGTTTTTCCTTCATTTATGACATCTCAAACCTTCATGAAACCTTCTGAAATTCTTACCTAACATAACCAAACATCTAATATATGTCTGTGAATGATTTCTAACATAAATAACACATCAAAACTATACGAAATCCTTCCAAGAATAGACCAGTCCATTAATTCCTCAAAACACTCGATTTTATGTTCTTCATATCTTCTTATCAAAATACCCAGATTTCTTTCTTGTTTTTCTTCACATATTAACTGATATCGAATTATAATTATATAAGAATTCTATCTATATGCAATTCCAACCCAAAATCATAATTTAATTCTCCAATTAAAATCCAACATTTATTTTTCATGAGATTCATCATCATATACTAACATGGATGTTATATATGCTCAAAAGGTTGCAAGATAAATACTCACCTGATAAGGTGGGTCAGATTTCGGCCAAAAACATGTCAAAATTTTCTTTCTTTCCTCCCGATCTACGTTTCAGTGGTGGTGGTGGCGCAAGATTATGTGGGAATGCCCTAGGAACTCCTCTCCTTCCTCCTCCCGTGGACTCTCTTTAAGTTTCTAACTTCAACCCCTAAATACCATACCTTACCAGATGATAAAAGTCTTGCAAACTCGTAGGTCTCTTTTCCTTGAAATTTTAAAAGACTCAAATCCCCTTCGAGGTGCCGGTTTGGTCTAAAAATTCCCCGAGACCCAAACTAAACCTCCGAGTACACTTTTCTGACTATTTCGACCCTTATTGACACACTGGTGCACTGAAAAATGACCATTTGAATTTTTTAAAATGCCCTTATATTTTATTTTCCAAAATTAAGTCCCGACATGACTGACACGCACTTCTCGACTAGATTTACCGTAACTGTCGTATTTCTCACTCACGGCAATCATAATACTATCTTATCAATTTATTACTCATTCACTAAGTAATATTCAATATAAAAATTAATATTTATTTTAATTTGGATTAATTTCTCAATTTAATTTAATTAATCCCAATTAATTTCAATATAAAAATCATTAAAATTATAGGGTGTTACATACTCACCCCCTAATAACGAAATTTCGTCCCGAAATTCGAAAAAGAATACCGGGTATAAGTAACCTCATCCTTGCGCTCCCAAGTAAACGTTTCGGCATTATGATGCCCGTTATTACCACCTCAGAACTTTGTGCACAATTGCATCCGAACGTACTCAAAATTTACTCGCAATAATATTTTGGTATTTTCACTATACCTACACCAATGGTACCGTTTCGATCGAAGGTCTACTCACTACAACCCACGATTAGTGACAAGTTCATTTAAGCCCTTACATACAGATATATTCCCTTATACTTAAGGTCTCAATTATATAATAACACGCAAAACTATCGTGAATTCAATAACAATATCTCAAAAGACAAGCCTAAACTCCATTAGCTCTATCATCTCTATGTTTGAAAAGGCCTCACTTTTACAGGTACCAATTTCCCTTATTGTCGTACCAAGATATCTCTCCTCACGGGATACACTCTCAACAATCCCTGACTACTCATGTCAGGCCTCAAAATTTTGGTTCACATCAACGTACTCTCACTACGTTTCTAACTATATGAAAATGATGTGAGTTGACTCAATACTTTTCGACCGAGCATGAATCACTTCGGGTCAGAGAAACTTGTTGTTCCTCCTTTTTCAACTATCCAGGGGTGGGGAAAAAAAATTCTCCCTATTAAACCTCAAAATTCACTTCGCAATTAATTTACTGCTACGAGTTAGCATATGCAGCTCTGAAAATTATAGTTAATATTTTTAATTACTCAAAAAGTCCACGATATGCATTCTTGCATTCTATTACATTCTATGTCACCATTCTCGACTATCCATCGGCCTACGATTGACACACCAAGCTCAAGGCTCAACTCCTCCCCCATTGACTTCTGACACTCCCTATTCAAGATGGGACTCAAGGGTCTCGTCCATATTTACAACAGTATTGGGAGGCACCTTATGCCGGTTCATTTTTTCTCTTTAATAACCTGCTGGGCACACTGCGCGGTAATATAACACACCCTCAAATATTAACTATTATATTGGTCGTGGACAATTCACGTCACAACCCACAGAAAGTCCTGACTACTCCGCGATTTTGATAATCCAATAATGAACTTTATCAATGTTCGTATCCATTCTGTCCCTGAAATTATCAATCTATCACATCATTTGGGTCGGTAGTATCGGACCAACCATTTCCTTTTACGAGGGGCGAACTCGGAGACAGCTTCACTATTTCTCACATAACCAGAAATCATCACACTCAACATCTCACGTCACGTGGAACAGCTTACTCCCCTTTTTCTGCGATATACAAAATCATGGTCCGTGTGTTTTCTTCAAAACTCTGCACTTGCTAGGATAGTTTCCTTTATTAGAATTTTTAAAAACCTATCTTTGTGTGAACCACTCTACTGTAAGGACATTTTTGTCCATTATCAATTTGTATGTCGTACGTCGTTACACCGTTAAAGAAACTCAAGATCGCATCTACATCAACGGATCCGAATATCAAAAGTGTCTTCAACATCATCGCCTCTGCGAGAATGAACTTGGTAAAATTTTGTTTTTACGTTCCTTAAAGTTCATATTTAGTATTGGGAAATGTTTATAAAAATATTTTTATGGACCTCCGGACCGGTCCGCCTCTATACCGGACCGATCCGCCTCCGGACCGGTCCGCCCTCTACCCGGACCAATCCGCCTTACTGAAGATCCAGTAGACCCCGGACTGGTAGGGAACCGATAAAGCCAATTTTTAAAAGAACCGATCCGAGGTCGGACCGATCCGCCTCCAAGCCGGACCGGTCCGCCTGGGATAAGTTCGAACAGTTTCGTGAGTTTTTTAACCACCATCTCATATTTCCTATATATATAACTATTCCGATGGTGTATTTCTTTAAGTCTTTGAGAAAATATTTTTAAGAGTTCAAACACAACAAGACTTCAATTTTTGATGTGCCAAACATCTTTTTGATTCACACACAAAAATCCCAATTACTTTTGTGAATCTTTTGGAACCCTAAAACACAATTTCGTTATTGTTCAACCCTTGTGTAGAAGTCGTCTCTCTTCTTCATTTCTGACCACCTGGAGTTCCTGCGAGAGATTTCAGCCGACAATGTTTCTAGCCGTTGCTTTGAAGGTTTGACGAAGACACCGTGCGTTACACTTGTGGGCAATTATCAGGTTGTATGTAAGTCAATGGTCTTGTAAATTCTTCAATGTTCTAGAAATAAAAGGTTTTGCCCTTCGGGGATTTTTCCTTAACTTTGTGTCGCTTGCTTTATTTGTTTATGGGTTGACACTTGCACTTTAGATGCATAATTAGGGGATGAAATTAAATAAGTGTGTCAAATTAGAAATTTGCGAAGTTAATCAATTCTCACACGTAATTCTCACGTTTTCACTCTACGCATTTGACTAGGTGAGACTCCATTTGTTCCCAACATATTTTTACTCATTTTTCAACTTACCTCAGTTGTGAGAGTTTTCCTCGTGACATACACACAGTCAAAATATCTACTTTCTTGAATAAAGTTCAGTTTCTCCTACATTTCCACTTATTTTTCTAACCGTCTCACAGACACATTTACAACATCTTTCTAAGCCTTCTCCTCACAGATGATACCGAAATTTCAATAAATCAGGGTGACCATACACCCAATATCCCGTGCGAAAATGCATAATCATCTTTAACATTCCACACATAGCATACTTATCTCAAGTCCTACCCTGCATTCTCAGCATGGCTAACCTCAGTTACCCTACTAAAATGATTTGGTTCTCCTCGAGACCGCCCCACCCATCAACTACTGGTGTAAAATATTTTTTTCCCGGTGCTTCCCACACAGCACTGATCGACTCTATAAGTTTTGTATCATAGAATAACTTTCATCTCATGCGTTCATCCACATACACATGTAATAAATAAAAGTGATAAACTCATGCCCTAGTTACCAACACATCTCTCAACTCTCGACATTCGCTGGGATTCATGCGTGGGATGTTTTGCAAGCGAAATCCAAATAAGGAACCCCCCGATACATTACTACATAGCATTTTCGGTCATCGAGATCCGTAGATCCTACGCATATAACTATAATATCCAAAATCCTATACCCAGACGTACAAGTCTAACCGTACACTCCCACATCGCTAACAGAGTTATATAACACAGTGCTCTCACTATCACTAAGTTTCTCGCTCTAAGTCGATTTACGAGCTAAATTTCTCCACTTGATAGTAAACTTAATATACCCCGAATCATATCAGTATAATACCTACACATTGGGATCAAATATGACGAGATGACTGTAACCTCTAAAGTCTCCTCCACGATGTAATATAAACGCGAGCTCAACCCCCTTCCTATATACACATCGCTAAATAATACATCCAATTCTGGAATAGCGAACACGATAGCCTTGCTATAACAGCCCACTATCGTTCAACCCATCACTAATCATACCAAGGACATCATCATACTCGAATATCATTTCTCGAAATGAGTAATTCCACTAAGACCTATTCTCTCAATGACTATACCCACTTTCCTGTAGATGGGACCAAAGAGTCCCGCTACTAAATGGTAAAATATAGGCACATAATAGTAATACTAACAACACACCTACTAAACTCATCTCACGCGTCAATCTATTGCTAAAGAGATACTGTGACTTGCTTGTATCATATAAACATACCCCATTTACCCTAGGATAAAACTCACGGTTTTAATTGTCAATAGCACTGGTGGTCCAAATGCTTCCTGAGCATAACACTCTCGTCCAAATCGATCCAAAAACGTTTTACAACTGCTGCCCCTACTGGGCATCCTGCTCCTATCCTCCAATTTGTTGTAGAAAAGGTCGATACATGTGGTCATACTCTCCACACATAGGACACCTCTTGGTGTCATTCCCCTATCTCTGGCCCTATTGTCCATATCGGGATTATCTTTCTCTCGAACCAGATAGTCTTGGCCCCGATTGCTACCCCATTATTCCTTTGGCTTTACTGGCCCCGTGGAACACACTGTTGTCCCTAGCGGCCCTAATTGAATCCATCTTCGCTCGATGGGAATTTCATTGATCTACATCATTTAAAAGGGTCCCCTGTTGGGTATCCCTTTATGATGCATCACACTCACTCCTAAGCCTGGCTTCCTGTGACTGGGCACGTAAAATGTTTTTACAAAATGGATTTGAAATGGGCCAGAGCCCAAGTAAAACAGTTTGAAAATAGTTTAGCAAGAATTTAAAATGTATTAAAGAGTACATATTATATACATGTTAGCTCCATGTACTCTAACTTGAGATTCTCACCTATTAACCATTGTGCACGCCTAACGTACTCTTCTAAATCATCCTAGTTATGCTACCCCACTTAACTAGTTTGACTTAAGCCTTTTCCCATCTATAAATTCACTATGCCCACCCGTATTGCACATGCAATACCTTACTAAATTTCCAATCCCATTTATTTATTAAAATTCGCCAATTAATTATTAAGTTCACACATACTGGGATCAATTTAGATATCACTATCTATAGAATCTACTAAAACACTCGTACTAGAATAAATCACACGTTTATATATTTACATCACAATTATAATATATATGTGTACGACATCCCTAGGTGGAGACCTGCGATGCGAGCATACTCTGCTATCAAGTCCTAGTACATCATGTATTAAATAAGGATATCGGTTCAAATATCACCATCGAGCCATAAAATCAAGTCACACATATTGGAGGCGAACATAGTTTCAAGTCTATGGGCCTGGCACAGACCAAACATACCCAATTGACCGTCGAAACTATCTTACGCTCAGATAGCACGTACCTAGGTTTCATGCTCTGGGGTGCAAGTCTAAAATCCCTCCAAATGGGCTCATCAGGATAACATTGTACACAACGCGAAAACCTCCTGTGATAGTAGGCATCGTAGGTAATTTACACTGAAGGATTCACACAATAGGTATTCACACAACCTATATATACATATAACATCAGTACATGTATACACTCAACATATAATATGTGTTTCATACATAGTATATGTAACTCCTGAATATTCTACGTATTATGAATTTACCATTATACTACTCATCGTATTTTTTCAAGTTTTATTCTCTACCAGAAGGGTCCTCATCATCCTTTAAGAAATTTTAGAAGTTAACAACTCACTATTCTACTAATCCTTAGGTAATCATTTATTATTACTGTAACCCAATCAATAAATTCCCGATATGCAACACAATTGGTTAAATCTTGTAGGCCCTAGTCTAATTTTATCATCATTGTCGATAAACCTAAGCCTCGACTATAGGTCTATTGAAATTCCCGAAGTCCTCGTATAGTTCATAACTGAATTTATACCCTGATTTAATTTCCGACTACAGATTTCAATCCGGGCACCTTTACGTAGAAAATTCATAACTAATTAAAAAAAATCAGAAAAATACGAGGTCGGCGCCCATGTGATCGTAATGAAAAGATCTACAAATTTCATTTGGACAAGCATGTAAATTAAACCAATTCAGCCTCAAAACCCAAACGGTTTGCCGTACCAGATCTGCGAACCTTCTTCTTCTCTAACTCATTTTTCCTCCATTTTTGACACCTCAAACCTTCATGAAACCTCTGGAATTCTTACCCAACGTAACCAAACATCTAATATATGTCTAGGGATGATTTCTAACATAAATAACACATCGATACATACTATACAAAATCCATCCAAGAACGGATCAATTCATTATCCCTTAAAACTCTAGATTTTATGTTTTTATGTCTTCTTATCAAAATACCCAGATTTCTTTCTTGTTCTTCTTCACATATTAACTCATTTTAAATTCTAATTATATAATAATTCCGTCTACATGCAATTCCTACCCAAAATCATAATTTAATTCTCCAATTCAAAGCCAACAATTATTTTTCATGAGATTAATCATCTTATACTAACATGGATGTTATATATGCTCAAATGGTAGAAAGATTGATACTGGCCTGATAAGGTGGGTCTAATTTATGCCAAAAAGATGTGGGAATTATCTTTCTTTCCTCCCAATCTATGTTCCAGTGGTGGTAGTGGTGCAAGATTGTCTGGGAATGCCCTGGGAACTGCTCTCCTTCCTCCTCCTATGGCCTCTCTTTGAGTTTATAACTTATAACCCAAACTCCCTCACCTTACCATATGATAACAGTCTTGCAAACTCGTAGGCCTCTTTTTTCTAAAATTTCAAAAGACTAAAATACCCTTCTGGTGTGTCGGTTTAGCTTAAAAATTCCCCGGGACCCAAATTAAACTCCCGAGTACACTTTTCCAATTATTTCGACCCTTCCAGACACACTGGTGCACTGAAATGTCCATTAGAATTTTCTAAAATGTACTTATATTTTATTTTCCATAATTAAGCCCTGACACGACTGACACGCGCATCTCGACTAAATTTACCGTAACTACCGTATTTCTCATACAAGGCAATCGTAATACTTCCTTATAATTTTATTACTCATTCACTAAGTAATATTCAATATAAATAAATATTAACCCTTGTCTCGCTATTTAGTTTATATTTTAATCAGGATTGATTTCCCAATTTAATTTAATTAATCCCAATATAAAAACATTAAAATTACGAGTGTTACAAATAATATGTTGATGTTGGGGTAAAGTCTTAAATGCAACCCTTACATGATAAGATAAGTTAAAACACTAGGATACTCCAATATCAACGCATACACCCGGGAACTTAGGAAAAGTAAAAGACGTAAGATAGAAAAATCTTTTGGGCCTAATTATATTTCATTTTTGTCTAAGGGGGATCCTCAATCTTATCACGATGCTCTTAATTCTCCTGAATCTCCATTTTGGAAAGAGGCTGTTAATAGTGAAATATAATCTATTATGCAAAATCACACTTGAAATTTAGTTAGCTTGCCACCGGGTTGTAAAACCATGGGGTGTAAGTAGATTTTTAAAAGAAAAATGAAACTTGATGGATCCATAGAAAATTATAAGGCTAGGTTAGTAGCCAAAGGATATAAACAAAATGAGGGAATCAATTTCTTTGACACTTATTCTTCGGGTACTCGAATTACTTCTATTAGAATTTTAGCTCCCCTCGCATCCATTTATAAAATGGAAAATCATCAAATGATGTTAAAACTGCCTTTTTAAAGGGAGAATTAGAAGAGGAAATTTATATGGATCAGCTGGTGACGCAGCTCAGAATGTGTCTCTAATGTGCGTTCACTCTAGACTCAAGTGCAAGTCTGTCGCGTTAGTAATAAACCCGGTAAGTCGGGATCGTATCCACAGGGAACTAAGACAATGAAGTTGTAACGACAGGAAAAGACGGAGGAATCCTAACTTTGACTCTAAAAAGAAAGGGAAAATGATTTGGTTTTGAGAATTGACTACACTAAGTGCAATTATGAAATTATGAAAAGATGCAGTTATACTAAATTACCTAAAATACTGATGAAAGATGATTTTAAAAATTTAAATTAAGTGATGAGAAAAACAGGACGGGAATACAATTCCCCAACCCTAGTATATTGCAGTTATAATACTAATCGTAAATTTAACTGATTAATTTGACCCAAAATTTAGTACTCCCAAGCATTATGTATACGAGGTTCAAGCCCGCGCCATACTTAATCTGAGGATGAGTAAATCGGTATTGCGTTAGTTACACTCGAATTTCATTCTAAATCATCCTGATTACCCAGAGGCAAACGAGATATAAAGATATACACTTGTTATGTTCCTACGCGATACGGTCATAATCAATCACTAAATTCAGAGGATAAATGTTACACACATGCAATTAACACATCAGGTTGGGTTCATGCATCCCGACCTTTTAAACCTATCCGGACATATTAAACTGAAGGATGAATGAAATAGTAACGTTGCATGCGAAAGAACTCATGATGAAACTAGATTGAAATATGTAACTAAGTGTTATGAACACAGAAATTTATTCAAATCACGCAAGAAAATTACCATGCAAGAACAATAATCATAGGAATGAAACTTGGATTACAACTTGAAAACAAACCCGGAATTTTATCAATCATGCAGCAATTAATTTAACTTATGTTCCTAAATGTTTTCTCCTTTTCTATCAACCAAAACTAAAAAAAACTATTCCGAACTGCTGTTCCTAGGTCACTCCATACGTCCAAATCTATTTTAGAAGGAGTTTTAACTTCATGGGATTCTTTGGACCAATCAGAATAAAGGAATAAATTCACCCTTCAGGCCCCCCGAACCGGTTCGCCCCCCAAACCGGTTCGACATTGGGTTCGGGAAATTTCGCTGGGTTGGGTGCCTTTTTCTTTCATTCTAACACTTAGAATTTTTTTTGTTTTCTTCCTTGAATTTTTCTTCAACTTCAATTGGTCATATCTCGTCAATCATAACTCGGATTTGGGTGCCGTTTCTTTCAGTGTTCTCATTCTTCCAAGATTTTCAACTTTCCAGTTGAATCCTCTTTCGGGAACTAGCTAAAAATTACCAAAATGCCCTTGAACTTGCCTTTCTAGCCTTTCTTTCACCATTTTGCTTTCTCTTTTGCACAACTTGCATAATTAACCTGTAAAACAAATACGAGAAACACGAAAAATGAAATACTTGCCAACGAAGGTTAGTATCATAAATGTGCATTAAATCCATATCGGTTGCATCACTCGGGTTCACAAATGTACCGAAATTAGGAGAATAAATATACAATATTTATGCCCAATCAAACCCCCTAACTTAGAACTTTGCGCGTTCCGAGCAATGTAAAAGAGAAAGAATAAAGTCAAGACTCCTCTAAACAAATTTTGGTGATAGAATACCTTTTTCGCGGGCAAGCGATCGCATTTAGCGCATGCAATAATCCTTTAAACCCCTAGGTAGGCCTGTCAATGGGTCGGGTCTGGACCCGGACCCGACCCGAACCCGATCCGTATAATAGGGTCTGAGCATATTTTTTTGGACCCGAGACCCGAAGACCCGAATACCCGAAGACCCGTTTATTAAACGGGTAGGGTCTGGATCTTATACAAGACCCGGACCCGAAGACCCGACCCGAATTGTACATTATTATTTTGTATATATATACATATATACTATAAATTTATATATATTTATAAATATATCTTATCATTATATAACATGTAAGTATTATATATAAAAATATATATTTATGTATATAATAAATATAAGTAATATATGTTTTATTTATACTAATAATATTCTACAATACATTACAAAATATTTTAATTTAAGATTAAATAATAAAGAAGGGGGATAAAATAAAATAAATATAAAATAAATGTACATATTTAACCAGACCCGGACCCGAACTCGAGACTCGAAAACCTGAACGGATCTGGATCTGGATTCAATATTGTAGACTCGATGAAGACCCGGACCCGAACCCGAACCCGATGAAGACCCGATTACACGGATCTGGATCTCTCTAAACCCGACCCGTCTCCGACCCGTTGATAGGCCTACCCCTAGGTTACCCTAGTAGGACGAGTGGTTTCTGTGAGGGTTTGCAGAGAATATAGCCACAAAATTTGACTCAAGGAAAATATCAAAATACTTAAAAATTGTACAATTCAAACTTTCCCAGAAAATAGTCATCATCAAGTCATATTTACAAGTCTCAAATCATAGTGCGTGTGTGCGAAGCCGGAAATATAACCGCTAATTTCCACCAATTGATCATTACGTTAGTTATCCGAAAATTCGTTTTGATTTCAAAATCTCACAGGATGCTCTCTCAAACGAATCACTCGAAATGTGGCTATTCTCTCGGTATGCGTGATATAAAGAGTAAATATAATGGACACAAGGTCACGCACACAAGTAGAAAGACGTATTTTTATAGTGATAGGATCTCATCAATGGATTACGGTTTTAAAAACAGGAACATTACCTCTTTTTCGCGCATTCGATCTCTTTTATTATCTTTTGGTGTATTAGCTCTCCAGGCGGTAACCAATTTCACAATTCAGACTCGGTTAGGACTATTTCGGGTTTTAAGGTATATGGGGTAAAATGACAATTGTAGGGAGGTTGGAATTGGAAAAATTATTAGTGATGTCCATTTGTGCTTTTCCCGGGCTATTGCTCATTTTTTTCTTCTTTTTCTCTATTTTTTTTTGTTTTTCACTTAAGTTTTTTTTTTCTTGCTATTTTCGTTGAGCATATCTTTTTTTTTCTTGCCCCTTTATATGCACTTTTCGGACTTAAATTCTGAATTTTTTCATTCTTCGCAATTTCGAGCTATTTGGGTTTTTCGGGTTTGTTTGGCTCAAATTGGGTTACAAAAGAGGTAATTTTTCGCTACTTTTTTGGCCAATATTTTTGGGTGACAAATGAGGGCCTACTTCATTGTCGAAACTACTAATTGCATTACCATATGCGTTTCGAGATGAATTAAGTTTAGAGATCAATTTTGGCACGTTTTTAAAGCAATATCACACGCATTTTTTATAACCAATCAAAATGAAAAGATTGAGATCCTTGACGACTTTTTAATATGCTGAAAAGAACTTTGAGTTAACAAATAACTCGGATTG
This sequence comes from Sambucus nigra, assembly GCA_949130495.1. Taxonomy (NCBI): domain Eukaryota; kingdom Viridiplantae; phylum Streptophyta; class Magnoliopsida; order Dipsacales; family Adoxaceae; genus Sambucus; species Sambucus nigra. The sequence goes on along the minus strand of OX422224.1, from coordinate 353,202,082 downwards.
ATTTAAAAACTCGCAAAAAGTGATATGCTCAAATGTCACCGGGTTTGTTAATCTCTACACTTATTCGTTAAGTCGTCAATTTTCGCTCAATTTCCATCTTTGGTCAATTTCGGCTTTGTGTATGTTGAATGTTTAGAACTTGAGACTTCAATCCGACTTTTAATGATATTTTTGAAAATTTTGAATTCCAACTTTTATTTATTTTGAACAAAAATATTTTTGGGGTTTTCAAAATTTTTTGATTTTTTTTGGAAATTGCTGGGAATTTTTGAAAATTTGTGAAGTTTTAGAAATACGCACTTGTGACCCCCCCCTAACTTAGACTTTTGCATTGTCCTCAAGCAAAAAGGATGAAAATCTAACTCAAAGCGAATTAAAAGTGCAAAAAAATAAAACAAACAAATATTGAAAATGCTAGATTTGATAATAACAATGGGGAAGCATGTGTTACATAAGATATGGGAGAGCAACTATTAGCAATTTTAAGCCACTTTAAACAACTAACATCCAAACAAATACATCAAAACATTCATGCGTTCATTGTGGAGGCGGATGTGAGGACCCGGGTGCATTGGGATCATACGAGTCATAAAAGAAGGGGGGGTCCGCCGAAGTTGAGTTGGTGAAGGTGGGATTGGAGTTTGTACATCATACTTGTATCCCTCCAGTAAGTCGCTTGATCTTGATTGTATTGGTTGATGAACCCATCAAGGCGGGATTCAACCACCGAAAGGCGTTGCTCAAAATTTACCCCCGAGGGCTCGAAATCAGAATCCTCCTCTTCATCCTCATACTCCTCTTCTTCCTCGTCCACGTCCATCATCAGGGCATCATGTGCTTCGTCCCCCGCACCCTCGTCGATAATGGGACGGTCGGGGTGAGCCACGCGCATTTGGCGTTCGCTTCGAGTGGTGGAGGGGCCTCCAATGGGGCGGGGGAGTCGAATTTGCTGCCCCGGGTCATCCACCCGGCATCCATCAAGAGTTTCGTAATGAAATGGTCATAAGGGAGTGCGACTTTGCCCCACTCGTCGTAGGCAGCATTGATGATATCCGCGTAGAAAAGTTGGACGAGATTGATTGCGCTCTCGGGGTCTAAAAAGTGGTAGAGGAAATTTGTGTGACGTAACCGGACCACCTAGTCATTGGTGGTTTGGTGGATAGCTTGCGTGAATCGCACTGTAGCCGCTAGACCTTCGATGGGAAAAGACTCCCGCACCCATTCCTCCCCGGGTGCCATACGAGAAATGCATTCTTCTTTGGTGTGGGGGACACCATTTGTGGGGTATTGGAATGGCACGTGGAGGACCACCCCTTTAGCACGCATTTTTCATGCTATGATGGCCACTGAAAAAGGAATCTGGATACCATCAAGGTATGCCTTGTGAAGCGTAGAAGATTTGCGAACCAGGGTCGCAAAAACTGGCGGATGGCTATTTCAAACACATGAGTGTTCGTTGGAGCGAGGAAAGAGCACCACATTCGACGATCGAATAGGGCGGTGGCATCGCCCGGAAGTTGTTCCCAATTAACGAAACGCTTGATGTGGATTGGGCGCGTGGCCGAGAAGTATTGCTCGGCCCAATGGCATTCTTGGACACTTTTAAATGCCCCATTACCCTCGTTGTCAAGGACGGTGGTATAATCATATTTCTTGGGGCAAAAATTTGCTCGGCGGGGACGCGGCATGATGATGGAAAAAGAGAGAGAGAGAGAGAGAGAGAGAGAGAGAGAGAGAGAGTGGGAAAGGATATAGTGTAGAGGAAAGGGAGAGAGAATTTGTGGTGTGAGAAATGGAGGAGGGATGGGGAGTAATTTATAGGTGTGGAGGGTGGGTTTTGGTGGGAAATTTGAGTGGGGTGGGAGGGAAAGGTTGGAGGGAATGAATTTGGATGGAAGTTGGAAGGGGGGAACATTTTTGGAGGGAAGAAAACGAAGGGGAATGAATGGAGGAGAAAGGGGAGGGAAAATGATGAATTTGGAAATAAGGGGGGAGCAATTTGCCAGGTACCCCGAACTGATTCTGAGGTACAGCGAACCGGTTCTCCCCCCGAACCGGTTCTGCCTGGGGTTCAGGAAACTGTGCTGGTTCGTTTGCTTGGGTTCTCTCATCTCTCAAATTCTAAGTGTGCTCTCATGCTCTTTGTTGTGCGCAATGCCCCTAAAGACGTCCTAGACCCTCGGGCTCCCTAAAAAATTCCTCTAACACACCCTCTTAATGCGTGCAAGCTCTCTCAAAGTGCGTGCTAACCGATCCCTCTCGTGAACCATGCTCAGGACTCCTACTAACCTACTCACACACGACTACTATACACAAGAACTCACCCCATACACATCGGGGGTGCGACGACCTCACTTTTTCAGCTCAATTGACCCCGTAAATGGGGTCCTACAACCAAACGGTGTCGACTTATTCCACACACGCCTCTAAATATAGCTTTAGACGTTGTCCATTTACTTTGATTGTATTTCCCCCTTTTAAATCGTCTAATTCAACATCTTCGTGAGGGAAAACATTCTTCACAATGAACGGGCCAGACCATCGTGACCGCAATTTACCCGGAAAGAGATGAAGCCGAGAGTTATAAAGAAGCACTTTTTTCCCGGGATGAAACTCTTTGCGTCGAATGATGCTATCATGAGCGTGTTTCATCCTTTCTTTGGAAATTTTAGCATTCTCATACGCATTATTGCGTATCTCTTCTAACTCATTTATTTAAAGCTTACGAGCTTCACTGTCCTTATCCATGGCATAGTTAAACTCCTTAATTGCCCAATACGCCTTGTGCTCTAACTCCACGGGAAGATGGCAAGGTTTGCCATACATAAAGCGGAAAGGGGACATGCCGAATGGATTTTTATATGCGGTGCGATAGTCCCATAGAGAATCGTTCAATCTAAGTTACCAATATTTTCGGGTAGGATTGACGGTCTTTTCAAGAATGTTCTTGATTTCCCGATTAGCTAGTTCGGCCTGCCCATTCATTTGCGGGTGATAAGTCATTCCAACCTTGTGAACGACACCATACTTTCTCATTAGCTTCTCGAATGGCCTATTGCAAAAGTGCATGCCATTATCGTTGATTATCGCTTTTGGCGCACCGAAGCGGGAAAGTATATATTCCTGCAGGAACTTTATCACCACTTTGTTGTCATTTGTCTTGGTATCTATAGCTTCCACCCATTTATAAATGTAGTCTACCGCGACAAGGATGTATAGGAAACCGAAGGACGGGGGGAAGGGACCCATGAAGTCAATACCCCAACAGTCGAAGATCTCAATGATGAGTATGGGGATAAGAGGCATCATGTCTCATTGGGTAATGGCTCCCATCCGTTGGCACCTATTGCACGATTTACAAGCATCGTTCACATCCCGAAATATTGTGGGCCAATAGAGGTCGCATTGCAGAATTTTAGCGGTCGTCTTTTTCGTTGAAAAGTGGCCTCCACAAGCTTCTGAATGACAAAACTGGATGACTTTTGGGATCTCGTCATCCGGTACACATTGTCGGATGATTTGGTCGGCGCAATATTTGAACAGGAACGAATCATCATAGAAGAACATGCACGACCAAGTAAAAAATCTCTTCTTATCTTACGGTGTCCAATCGGGAGGGAAGGCTCCCGTGACAAGGTAATTCACTATGTCCGCAAACCAGGGCAAAGAAGAGGTAGCAAAAAGTTACTCATCCGGAAAGTATTCGTCTATGGGTATGGGATCACTAGGTACGTCAAACGAAAGCCGCGATAAGTGGTCGGCAACAACGTTTTCTACTCCTTTCTTATCCTTGATGAAGATATTGAACTCTTGTAGGAATAGGATCCACCTTATGAGACGCGACTTTGCATCTTTCTTTACAAGTAAGTATTTTAATGCCGCGTGGTCGGTGAAACAAGTAATAGGAGAACCAATGAGGTAAGACCGGAATTTATCAAGGGTAAAGACTACCACTAGAAACTCCTTCTCCGTGGTAGAGTAGTTGAGTTATGGTCCGGTAAGAGTCCAGCTAGCGTAGTAGATGATGTGAGCTTTCTTATCTTATCTTTGGCCTAGAACAGGCCCGATTGCATAATCACTAGCATCGCACATAAGTTTGAATGGTAAAGACCAATCCGGAACTTGCATGATGGGAGCGGACACAAGCATGATTTTTTATTTTTCAAAAGAGCTTTGACATGCTTTCGTCCACTCGAATGGGGTGTCCTTCATGAGTAGGTTGCTTAAGGGTCTAGCGATGGCGCTAAAATCCTTAATGAACCTTCGATAAAACCCCGCGTGGCCCAAGAATGAGCGCACATCCTTAAGCAATTTTGGTGGGGGAAGATCAGCTATGACATCTATCTTTGCCCTATCAACTTCTATTCCCTTGGATGATACTATGTGGCCAAGAACTATTCCCTCGGTGACCATGAAATGGCATTTCTCACAATTCAGCACTAAGTTCTTTTCCACACTCCGGGCAAGTACTTTTTCCAGTTTTTCTAGACAATGATCGAAAGAGGTGCCAAAAACGCTGAAATCGTCCATGAACACTTTGAGTCCTCTTTCGACCATGTCGCTAAACAGGCTCAACATGCACTGTTGAAAGGTCGCGGGTGCATTACACAAGCCAAATGGCATACGTTTGTAGGCAAACGTACCAAAAGGGCAAGTGAAAGTCGTCTTCTCCTGGTCAAGTACATCTACCTCAATCTGGTTATATCCGAAATAACCATCAAGAAAGCAATAGTAAGGGTGGCCCGCCACTCTCTCAAGCATTTGATCGATAAATGGCAAGGGGAAATGGTCTTTCCTAGTTCCCTCATTGAGTTTCCAGTAATCAATGCAAACGTGCCACTCGGTGGTGGTACGTTGGGGAACTAGCTCTCCCTTAGCATTCTCAATCACTGTCATGCCCGACTTCTTCGGGACGACTTGAATAGGGCTCACCCACTTGCTATCCGAGATTGGGTAGATAATCCCAGCATCCAATAATTTGATAATCTCGGTTCTCACTACTTCTTTCATATTGGGATTTAGCCTTTTTTGCATTTCTCTAGAGGGTTTGACATCCTCTTCGAGATGGATCTTGTGAGTGCAAATCAAAGGACTTATCCCCTTCAAATCGGCAATGCACCAACTCCTTAGAATTTTTAACAATTTTCCCTCCTGCTCTTCGTCTAGTCTAGAGGAGACAACAACAGGAAATGTCTTATCCTCTCCTAGGTATGCATATTTAATACAGGAGGGGAGTTTCTTCAACTCGAGGGTTAAAAAAATTTTATCGGAGGGAACCATGCATGTATCCCTCAGAGGTAACTCCTCGAATCTAGAAACCCAACTAACATCTCTCGCATCCTCGTCCGACGCTTTGCCATCGAGTAACTCTCTCAACTCCTCAATCTCCCTCTCGTAGTTGGTGTACATCCCCTCACTCTCTTGGCTCAACACTAAGCAAGACCCTAAGGCGTCTCCATAATAATTCTCCTCAAAGTACTCCTCTACTATCTCATCTATGAAACTCACCGCGTGAAGATCATCTTCTTCCCCCGTATGTTGGGCTATGTGGAAGATGTTGGTCTCTAAGGTCATGTTCCCAAGGTGAGTTGAATTTTCCCATTCCGAGTATTGATGATTGCATTAGCCGTAGCTAAGAATGGGAGCCCAAGGATGATGGGAACATGGTTGCTCGAGGTGAAGGAAGGCTCCGTGTCCCAAATGACAAAGTCTATCGGGAAGTAGAAAGTGTCAACTTGGACGATCACATACTCAACTATGCCTCTTGGGATCTTCACGGTTCGATCCACTAACTGGAGAGTGACTTTTGCGGGTTTGAGATCACCCAAGTCAAGTTGCCTATAAATAGAGTAAGGGAGGATATTGACACTTGCTCCAAAATCAAGTAAGGCTTTTTCGATTTTGTTTTCTCCAATGAAGCAGGAAATGGTGGGTGCACCGGAATCTTTAAATTTAGGCAGGAGATCGTTCAGTAGAATGGAGCTCACATTCTGTGCTAGAAAGACATTCTTCTTTACCTTCATCTTTCTCTTTACCGTCAATAAGTCTTTGATGACTTTTGCATAAGCTGGAATTTGCTTAATGGCATCGAGGAACGATAAATTCAGCTTTACTTGTTTTAGCACTTCTAGCACGTCATCACGTGGGTTTACTTTATGGGAAGGAATCAACCTTTGAGGAAACGGTGACGCGGAGGGTGGTTTAACTACTACCTCAGGCTGACTAGTGTCTTCTTTGTCACTCTCATTCAAGGGGACATCTTTGACCTCTTTCGTGCCGAGAAAAATTTCCTTGTCTTTCGTTGTGTCGTGTGTGGGGGGGGGGGGTGATAAATCAATAACTCTCCCACTACGAAGAGGGTCACAGCTTGACATTTCTCCTGATGATCAGTAGAAGTGGAGCTAACACTTGTTTGACCTTGGGGAGGTCTTTGGCCCTGGGCAAGAAACTTGTCCTTCTCTTGGATGCTCAACGAGGATTGTATCTTTGACATATTTTCATTTGTGTCGTTGATTAGGCGATCATATTTAGCATTGGTTGTAGTCTGGATAGCGATAAATTGATTCATAGTATCCTTGAAAGTTCTCCGCGGTGGAGGGATATACGCTCCTTGAGGTGGTGGTGCTTGCACATGTCCTTGCATGTGTGGAGCTTGTTGAAAGTGTTGTGGTGGAGGAGGGACAACATGTGAAGGAGGGTTCATTGTGGCATGTTGTTTCCCATAGCTAAAACTGGGATGGTTTTTCCATAAAGGGTTGTATGAATTCCCGTGCGGTGCACCGAAATTACCCTTAAATCCTCCTATACCACTAATTTGCTCCTGAAGCATTACTTTGTAGGCGGATATAGTCGGGAATTCCTCAGTTGAATGACCCGCCTCACAAATCGCACACACCTTCTCGATGGGGTTTGGTAAGGATCCAACTGGTCCTTTTCCATATATCTTGCATAGGTCTCGAAATCCTTTCTCAAGGGTATCCAATCGACTGTCCGTCATAGAATTCTTATCTACGTGAAATAGGCCAGATGCCGACGGAGTGGTGGTCACTTGACGATTTTGATTTTGAGCGTTAAGATTAGATGTATCCCAGGATTGGGTAGTCTCGGCGACATACCTCATGTGAAGCTCAGCATCGTGGGCGTCTAAGTCGACAAACGGACCACTACCCATGGTTTCAAGGAGTTGTTTGGAATTCAAATTCAGCCCATTATAGAGAAAAGAAATGATTTGCACTGCATCAAATTCATGATGGGGGCACGAAGTGACAAACTCATTGAAACGCTCGTAACATCGATGAAATGGCTCATTCTCAGATTGTCTGAATGCTTGAATTTGAGTCTTTATGGAGATCGTTCAATGTGGTGGAAATAATTTCTTGATAAATCTAGATTGTAACTCGTTCCAAGATGGGATCGAGCTGGGAGGCAAAGAACATAGCCAGGTCTTAGCTTTATCTTTGAGCGAGAAGGGGAAGAGTTTGAGGCGGATCACCTCTTGTGTGCAAGTTTGACCATTTAGGGTATCACACACATCCTCAAATTCCCTGATATGGAGATATGGCTTTTCAGAATCCATACCATGATAATGGGGTAACATTTGGATCATCCCATTTTTAAAACGGAATTGCCCGGCATTATACGGGAGTATAATGCATCCCAGAGTGACAGTGCGCTCGGGATATAAGAATTCTCTCAGCGGGCGGTATGGGGCCTCTTCCTCACTGGCGGCTACACTACCGTATTGCGAAATCTCTCTCTCTCTTAACGACTCGGTGCTCTCACTTGGTGTGCTCGAAGTGTGCTTGGAGGTGTGTCCTAAGAAGGAAAACGGAGTGTTATTGGAGATTGAGTGTGACGGTGTGGGAGGTGGAATCCAGAACGGTGGGGCGTTAGGAGTGTGCGGGCTATTGGGGTTGTACTCAACGATTGGATTTTCGTGAATGATGGTTGGAGTATTATGGGGTGTGGGAGTGAGTTCAGAATTTTGCATTAATGGCTTGTGAGAGATGATGGTGAATTTTTTTATATGTTTTTGGATTTTTGGAAATTTTTGGTCAAAGTTTTAGATTGACTCGATCTAATCCTAAGTCTACCTAACTCCCCGACAATGGCGCCAAAAACTTGATGCGACTCAGAATGTGTCTCTAATGTGCGTTCACTCTAGGCTCAAGTGCAAGTCTGTCACGTTAGTAATAAACCCGGTAAGTCGGGATCGTATCCACAAGGAACTAAGATAACGAAGTTGTAACGACGGGAAAAGATGGAGGAATCCTAACTTTGACTCTAAAAAGAAAGGGAAAATGATTTGGTTTTGAGAATTGACTACACTAAGTGCAATTATGAAATTATGAAAAGATGCAGTTATACTAAATTACCTAAAATACTGATGAAAGATGATTTTAAAACTTTTGAATTAAGTGATGAGAAAAACAAGACAGGAATACAATCCCCCAACCCTAGTATATTGCAGTTATAATACTAATCGTAAATTTAACTGATTAATTTGACCTAGAATTTAGTACTCCCAAGCATTACGTATACGAGGTTCAAGCCCACACCATACTTAATCTAAGGACGAGTAAATCGATATTGTGTTAGTTACACTCGAATTGCATTCTAAATCATCCCGGTTACCCAGAGGCAAACGAGATATAAAGATCTACAATTGTTATGTTCCTACGCGATATGGTCATAATCAATCACTAAATTCAGAGGATAAATGTTACACACACGCAATTAACACATCAGGTTGGGTTCATGCATCCCGACCTTTTAAACCTAGCCGGACATATTAAACTGAAGGATGCATGAAATAATAAAATTACATGCGAAAGAACTCATGATGAAACTAGATTGAAATATGTAACTAAGTGTTATGAACACAGAAATTTATTCAAATCACGCAAGAAAATTACCATGCAAGAACAATAATCATAAGAATGAAACTTGGATTACAACTTGAAAACAAACCCGTAATTTTATCAATCTTGCAGCAATTAATTCAACTTATGTTCCTAGATGTTCTTATCCTTTTCTCTCTACCAAAACTAAAAAAAACTATTACGAACTGCCGTTCCTAGGTCACTCCATACGTCCAAATCTATTTTAGAAGGAGTTTTAACTTCATGGGATTCTTTGGACCAATCAGAATAAAGGAATAAATTCGCGCTTCAGGACCCCCGAACCGGTTTGCATTTTCCCCGAACCGGTTCACCCCCCAAACCGGTTCGACATTGGGTTCGGGAAATTTCACTGGCTTGGGTGCCTTTTTCTTTCATTCTAACACTTAGAATTTTTTTTGTTTCCTTCCTTTCTTCCTTGGATTTTTCTTTAACTTCAATTGGTCATAACTCATCAATCGTAACTCAGATTTGGGTGTCGTTTCTTTCAGTGTTCTCGTTGTTCCAAGATTTTCAACTTTCCAGTTGACTCCTCCTCCGGGATTTAGCTACAGAATTACCAAAATGCCCTTGAACTTGCCCTTCTAGCCTTTCTTTCATCGTTTCGCTTTCTCTTTTGCATAGCTTGCATAATTAACCTGTAAAACAAATAGGAGAAACACGAAATACTTTCTAATGAAGGTTAGTAGCATAAATGTGCGTTAAATCCATATCGGTTGCATCACTCGGGTTCACAAATGTACTGAAATTAGAGGAATACATATACAATATTTATGCCCAATCAGTTGGAAGGATTTATTATTAAGGGATTAGAAAATAAAGTTTACAAGCTAGTTAAATCCTTATATGGACTAAAACAAGCCCCTAAGCAGTGGCATGAAAATTTTGATCAAGTAATGATTAACGATAGATTTACAATAAATAAATATGATAAATACGTGTATTTTAAGTGCCATAGAGATGTTTTTGTGATTGTTTGCCTATACGTTGATGATATGCTAATATTTGGATCACATATGAGTATTATAAGAACTACTAAGAAGATGTTATGTGAACAATTTGATATGAAAGACTTGGGCATTGTAGATTTCATTTTGAGAATCAAAATAATACGAGACTCTGTGGGAATCAAATTATCACAATCTCATTATATAGAAAGCATGTTAAGGAAATTCAATCAATATGAATCTACTCCTGCTAGAACTCCTTATGATCCAAATAGTAATTTAAAGAAAAACAAAGGAGAAGCTGTGTCACAGCTTGAATATTCAAGAATTATTGGTAGCCTAATGTACATTATGAACTGCATTAGACTTGATATTGCATATGCAGTAGGGAGATTGATTAGGTATACTTATAATCCTAATAATGATAATTGGAATGCACTAATTAGAGTATTGAGATACCTGAATTTTACTTTGGATTATGCTTTATATTATGGCTCTTATCCTGTTGTGGTTGATTGTTATTCTGATGCTAATTGGATTTCAGACTCAGAGGAATCCAAATCTACAAGTGGATATGTATTCACATTAGGTGGGGCCTCTGTATTGGGGAAATTCACAAAACAGACATGCATTGTGAGATCAACAATGGATTCTAAATTCATAGCTTTAGACAAATCAGGTGACGAAGCCGAGTGGCTAAGGATATTTCTGGCAGACATTTCGATGTGGCCTACACTTGTACCCGCGATAGTTATACATTGTGATTGCTAAGCGGCAATAGCAAAACAAAGAGACAAATCCTACAATGAAAAGTTAAGACATATCCATCACAGGCATAATAGTGTGAGACAACTCATATCTAATGGTATTATAACCATTGGCATTATGAAGTCAAATGATAATTCAGCGGATGCGTTAACCAAAGGGTTGTCAAGAGATGTCATTTAAAAAACATCGAGGTGGATGAGATTCAATCCTAATGAGTAAAATCACCATGATAGATACCCAACCTATCTGAATGGAGATCCCATGATATATGTTCCATGGGAAAACTAATTATGGATGATTACATGTAAGCGCTACAAAGACTAATCATTGTCTTATTCCTATGGTGTTAATAATAGTAGTGCTACCTGTAATGAGAATAGTTGAGTTAAACTCTTAATGAATTTATGGATTGGATTTTCAAGCGAGATATGACCTGACGTTCTTCGTAGATTCACCTAAGTGAGTGTGGTAGTGGGACCGCTACCTATGGAAATTGTGGCTGAATTCCTCAGAGCGCTCATAATACTGGGATATAGCTTAAGTCCTCAATAAGCAAAACTGTTTGTACCACAGGTGTATTAAAGTGTCATGTCTGTAGTCTATTGAACTGGTTTACCAAACTAACTGGTCAGTTCAAGATATGTAATTCACTGAATAGTTTGTAAGCCCAATGGACATACAATAAGCAAGATTCAAGTCCAAAAAACACCTCTGCCTATTAATGACATTTTTATTGCCCAAAACGTTCTTTATTCCTTCTTCTCGTATTTCATTCATGTGGGGGATTGTTGTGTGTTTGTGTATAACTATTAGTGTGAATGATATACTCATAACAAACACTTGTAGCCTATCGGTAACTTTTGAGTCTCCTTTATTTGAGGTCATGGGTTCAAGTCCCACTAAGGGCATTTAGGAGGATTAGGAGTAAGTTTACCTAAATAGATATATAAATATTATATTATATATCAATACTTAGGACTTGAGGGTCCAAAATCAGTTAATTTTTAAATTCGTCTTTAATTAATTTTATTTATTTTCTATTTTAATTAATAATAAAACTCATTTTATTTAATAATTAAAAAATATTTTATAATTAAAATTAAAACCCATTTTGTTTATAGCGGTTGAGAGTGGTTTAGTTGAAGAAGTAGTCTAGTGGGAGAAGTGGTCATCCACTTTTGAGGGAGTGGGTGGTTTCTGCATCCCTTTAATTAAGGGGTTTGCAGATCAGTTTCAAAATTAATTTCTCTCTCTCTCTCTAAAAAATGTCTTCCTTCAAACTCTAATTTCTGGGCAACATTTGTGTGGCTATAAAGTCATCCATTAGGTTTTTCAATCAGATGAACTATGTTGTTGACTCTTGGGGACAGTTATTTGAGGCTCAAGGCATCACTAGTTAAAGCACGAGCGATATTTCAGATAAATCGTTCCAATTTTTTTATCTTTTTGGTTTTCCCATATATGGATATAACAAAGCCATCTTCCCATAATCAATCAAAGCATTGCTAAATAGGTGGGGTTGGAGGCTAGCTTGCATAAAATTAGATTTTTCTTTATCATATTTTTTTCTCAACATTTAATATGGTAAATACCTTTTCGACTTTATTTTTTTAATTTTTCTTTATTTTTAGTTGGCTTTTAATTGAAGAGGTCAAGTGTGAGACCTGTGAATTTTAACATATTACATACGAAATTGGGGCAAAGTCGGTACAAGTTTAGTGAGAAGTTATAATCAGTATTATCGATATATTATAGTAAAAAAATTGATTTTTTTATCTATATTGTAGAACACGTGTTTTAAAAGTAGAAAGTAATGTCCACGTTGCAGGTGTCTTGTAAGAGCATTCATAATGGGGGGAAGTATATACATGGAAATTGGCAAAGTTATAAATTGGGAGGGATACAGTGGTGGGTGAAAGTTGCCAAATTTGGTAGAGGAAAAGGCAGACGGTTTGCAAAGTTACTGAATGACTGGTGAATTAGTAAAACTTTCCTACGAGATTAAGTTCATACGAACTTCTTTTGTTTGAAAGAAGCTTCCATGAACTTCAGAAGTTCGTAAGAACTCCTACGAACAAAAGAAGTTCGTAGGAAGTTGCTATGAAGAAGAGAAGTTCGTAAGATACTTTTTACTACATGGTTAATTTAACAACAGTTTGGTTATAAATAGTACCCACACAAACTCACAAATTATCATTCTCACCCTTCATTTATTCGAGTCTAATTTCCTCTTTGTGATCTCCTTATTTCCATCCATAATAAATTTTATTTCCACAGAAAATATGTCTTACTCCCAACCAATTACTTCGAGTACAACTCAATAACCTAATATGACTCCATTTGAGGATGAATTTCTATGTACTGTTTATGCAAAATATACGGCCCGAAGTATTGAAGGGAACTCAATGCCATCGGTCACATTTTGAGATATCGTGATGAAGGAGTATAACGTCACACATGGAATTATAATTACTCATATGAGATCTATGATATCAACACGTTACAATCATATATCGCATCTCATAATGATATATATTGCAAAGATTTCTCACCAACTCAATAATATGGGAAGCGGAACGAAGGAGTTCCAAGCGGTCACAAATGCACGCTTAGCGTACCTTGCTGAAACCAAGGAACAATTAACGTTTGATAACTTCTAAGAAATTTTGAAAGATTTACCAAAATTTGACTTGAAAAACACATCGGGAACGATGACAGCCCTACACCCGTAGGCGAAGATGACAGTCCGGGGGTACGAGACGACCCCCAGGCAGGTAGGGTGAGAAATAATGTGCACGTCAATGAGCGTGTTGTGAAAGCTTGGATTGTAACAACGCGGTACTGAAACATTGTGAAGACTTCAATGCAATGTTTAAAAGCAAGCAGGAGTGGAAAATAACCATGCCTTTAAATCTGACTCACAAATGGATGCGTTCATTTAGATGAAGCGAGCTGATTAACTCACCAAGAAAAAAGATCAGCTCGTGCGCCTAGGCTGAGAGCAGTCGTACATCATGGAGCTAGATATGAACAATATGAATGAAATTCAAAAGCAATTTCATTTTAAAAGGTTCAACGACCTAACAACGATGGTTTTTGCCACCGAATCTGCGATTTTCAAGTTGCAATAGAACTATGCTGAGTCGTTTAACCCTTCGTCTGGTCCAAGCGGTTCAATTAATAATCAGTAGTATTTTTTTATAGATGTATTGAACCCAAGTTATTTTTTCGTCATTTTCCTTCAGTATATGTACAGTGACCCACTTTGCATTTTAATTAATCAAATGTCATCGTTTAAGTATATGTAATGTCATTCAGTATTGTTTAATAATTTTAGTTTCAATAAAGTAGTCGGTTAAAACCTTATATTAAAAAGTAATAACAACTATATGATCACTACGGCAATCGTACAATTACAATATGAAAATGGAACTAAGAAAACGATTAACAAGGGTTACAATCACAAGTAAGAAAGCGATTAGCGAGTGTTACAATCACTAATATTCCTTCTAATGATTATTTGAAATAATTATTTTAAGTGCCATAATTTAAATTTATTACCTAATATTATAAGTGTCATAATTTAAATTAAAGTGGCACTTTGATTTAAAAAATTAATAAAGTAAATAGTAGGGTAATAAATTGGTTGCCTTCATTCGATGTGTAATAAATAAAAAATAATATGCAACAAAAATTAAAAGAAAATGAAATTAAATTGAGACAACTATAAATAATAAATTCATAAAAAAATTCAATAGTACATTTTACATCACGGGTTCCCCGAGCCGAACTCATAATCCGCACCTAAATCCACATGTGAACCCGTTATTGGGTCAGACCCAAACAAATTTCTCCAACTTTGTTGCGACTGATATGTGGAGACCAGGCCGGAGGGTGGGACTGACTGTGGTATGTAAACACTCGAACGGCTAGAACTAGTATCACCCTTCTCAAACCCACGACTAGGCATAGTAAAGTGTGCTAGTCTACGCTCCAACTCCTCAATGCGATCATCATGTGCTTTGAGCTGATCCTCTCGCTGACGTGTCTCCTTTAGTAATAAATGCGGAGACCTCGAGTAATTGCCACATGCATTCAACGCTAGTCAACGATCGTTAGCTGGCTTTGTCCAAAGACCATATAATATGGGCATAAATAGCCGAACCCTAGTCGAATGTGCCGACAACAGTAATATCCTCCAGATAATGTAAAAAGCCGAGGTCGGAAATGGAGTTGGCATTTGGAAAAAATACACTCTCGATAACATAAAACCAAAATGCCCGAGCTATAGGCACATATAATCTGGTATAAGTTAGTCTTGACAAAAAATTCTACGTATTTTTTAAGTTCGAAAACTGGAATTCCCGCATCGGTAAATCTCTGTTTATGAATTTCGGGAAAAAATTCATTTATGGTATTTGCAAAATTGGTATATTTTTCATTTGGCAGATTAAGAATGGGTCGCCATTGTCCAAACGGAACGCTTGTACGTAATTTAAAATTCTTGTCATATATTTAAATAATTATAAATATAAATACAATAAAATAAAATATATTTGAAACAATTAATTATGAATGTAAGTACAAGAAATTATTTTCATATATTGAAACAATTATGAATATAAGTACAACGAAATTAAAAATAATAATTACCGAAAAGCATTGTGAAGTCGACCGGAGTGAAGGCAAGCTCGGCGTATGGTAGTTGGAAGGTATGCATCGTATCCCACCAACGTTCGATCATCGCCATCACAATACATTGATCGGAATTGGGCATCACAGTAGAAAATAAGTTCGACATATAACCGATAGTGTCAATAATTGATTTAATCGTCGTTTTTTTCTCTCCGATCAATTTGTATAATTTCATTGGGCCCGCCTAATTTTCCCAAAATTTGAATTTATTTCCGTTTATGATCGGAGTTTCTCCGTCTGACGCGTGTGATACTCCGTCGTAAATACGGGTATAGTTGTCATATACAAGATTCGACAGTTCAATCGGTGCGGAAGGAGCAGGAATTGTTGTTGAAGTCGATCCGTGTTTTCTAGATTCCCAATATTAAATTATTTTTACCATTTTCTACCTTCCATGGTGTTAATAAAAGGGACAGTTTTCGAAGATTATTTGGGACTGATTTTGGGGTTATATGAGATGAATTTGGGGATTATATAAAGAAATCTATGGACTAGTTGAACTCAAAAGATATATGGGTGAGAAATATGCAGAAGGACTGATTTAGAATTGATTCGAGGGATTATATGGGAGGAATTTGGGGATTATATGAAGAAATCTATGGGACTGATTGAACTGTAAAGATTTATGGGTGAGAAATATGCAGAAGGTTTGAGGAAACAAGAAGAAAAAGATGGAGGAATTAATGAATTAAGGTTCTGCCGTGACTAAAAAACGAAATATTACCGTTTATAGCCGTTTTACATGTTACGAAATTATGTTGTTCATAGCAACTTCCAACGAACTTCATTTGTTCGTAAGAAGTTCCTCATTGCATGTCATCTATCTGGACGAAAGGGAAAAGGGTAACAGAAATAAGTAAACTGTCTTTCGTCAACACACACCACTACGAATGCTCTAAGAGAACAAGGTTAAGCACTCAAAAAAATTATGAACAAGTAACGCTGATCAATTTTTATGAGAATTAACAAAAGAAAATAATAAAAAAAAATTATATAATCACACTGTAATTTATCCTTAATTATATGTAACTTTGTCTTTTTCTATTTTTATATTATTAACAAGTTTCCTTAAAGTACATATTATGAACGCCATATAAAAACAACTATTATATATTATTTTATATTATATATTATATTATATGCTTGACCCTTGTAAGCTTTTTCCATTATTTCAAAGCGTATAATTTTCAACTATGATGTCCTATAGCTACACCAATTATTCCTATTTGAGGAAACTTCTGGTAGTTAAGAGTCGTCGTTAGTACTTATATTATACATGTATGCATGAATGTATCCTTTATTTTGAATGCAAGTGTGCATGATTCAAAGAAAGCATGCAAACCATTTATTCAGCTTAAATGTTTTTTTGTAAGCATCATGTGTGTATATAATGTGATGTATGCCACTCAAACACAAAAATCCAAAACATTTATTTAGCTCAAACATGTTTGCATGCATGAGTATATATATACATATATCAGTTAAAGACAAAACATTGTGATGATGTCATAGCACGTTTAAAGTTAACATTCCGGTCAGTTTTAACAACTTCAGCTTGAACGAATTGTAGTCATTGAAATTTGTCTACAACCCGTTTTCACATTTTTTTCTCTCTTCTTTTTTGGTCCAGTAAACAATGAATAATTATATACTTGACCATAAAACTAAGTTTTACTTTTGAAAATGGTTTATTTATTTTTATTTAGCAAGAAATTGAACTGTAAAGCCTTGCTTTCATACTTCTAAAAGAGTAAGACATATCTTTCCACACATTCCACATTAATAACTATATCAATAAAAAAAATTGAATTTTACATGTTTGTATACTGTATGTCAGAAACTTAAGTCTGCAGAGAGGGATATCATTTGTAAAATACTCATCTCTTGAATAAAGCTTTCTTTTTTAACAAAAAAATAGAAAAAAAACTTAAGTCTGCTTTTGTGTTTTGGATGAAATGATACTATGAAACTAATTCAAATTCAATGGAACAATTGTAACCAAAGCAGATAATAAATTTTCTGAAAAAATTCTAGGGATCGAACGAGGAAGTCTTAAGAGTTGTTCAAATTAAGAGTGGTTATTGATTGGTTCAGTCAATATTTGACCTATACCACTATCATATAATTTTTTTTTGATATGTTCATTTTCGGTAGTTTTTATTTTCAGTTTCTCGAAAACACTTACCAATACCGAAACGATGGGTGTTATGGTATTTTTGTTGAATGTTGTTTTCATTAATTTTATTATATATAAACTAAATATATATTTATATGCTATACGCATATAATATCAAATAATCTAGGGGTAGATCGTATCATGCACATAAGAATTTTAAAGGGTTCATATCCAATAAGCGAAAATAAAATAAATGAATAAATCTGTGTACTTAACTTGAAAACTTATATACCTTATTGAAAGAAAAAATTTCACCCACTTTTGACATTAACTTTTGTGATAAGTGGGTCCAATTAATGATATGAATTTAAAATATATAAATTTTGTATCTTTGGGATATTAAATCGGTAATTTGGACGACAGTTTTTGTATTTAATTTTGGTATATCGGTTTTTTATATCTCTAAACCAAAACCGACCATAAAGTTATCTGTAATTTCAGTTTCAGATAGTAAATAGTAAACAAAAAGTAGAATTTTAGAGACCAAAATGATAAAATACGATTTTAACCGTATTATAACCACCCCTTTGGGATATTTTTAGACCAACAATTCATATCTTATCCAAACTCTAATCTTCCTAAAGTTAACGGATCAAAATGATTTTTTCCTAGTTTGTTATCTGGTGAGGGAAAATCCACTAATAAGATGCCACTATTTTGTGGAAATAAAATTGTCACGGTCAGTGAAATTGTAAGCATTACTCATTTTAAAGTGTCCCATGGTGATCTAATATCTTTTCAAGAATTTGATGCGAGAACCCGTGGTGAAGAAATAAGGAGATCCTTCTATATCGCAATATCAGTTGAAAAAATCATACGAAAATTCCTGGATCATCCAGTAAGAATGTGGAGAAGAAACAAAACAGAATTGTGAGGGGATGCCGCCTACTACTAAAATCCCGATTTTTGCAACAGTTGCGTTCTTATATGTCACGGTCACGTACCCTGACAAAGCCGCAACAACTTAACTTTTTTAGACTAAAATGATACTGTTTACTTAACCTATATAATAAAAAGTGTTTTTGGTTGTTTAAAGACCGATTTTATTACGATTCATGTGTTTGATCCAAGTGTATTACTGAACAGAGAAAAACAGAGTAGAAAAATGGAAGAAATGAACAATTAATTTCTCATTCAAAACTTACTTCAATTACATCATGATGAGAACTGCTTATTTATAAGCTACCTTGTAACTAACTATACAGCTGGCTATAACTAACTAAACAAACAAAAAAACTAACTGAATTGATAACTACTAATCTAACTAATCGATGCTGTTTAATACTCCCCCTTAAGATGGACTATACAAATTCTTAATTTCCATCTTGATCATTAACTCCTTGAACTGATTTGCATGTAAGGCCTTAGTTAACACATCTGTAAGCTAGTTCTTGGTAGACACATGTAAAGTCTTCAACAAGCCTTCTTGAATCTTCTCTCTAACTAGATGGCAGTCAATTTTAATGTGTTTTGTTCTCTCATGAAACACTGGATTAGCAGCAATATGAAGAGCAGCCTTATTGTCACAGTACAAAATTGCTGATTTTGAATGAATTATTCCAATTTCCTTTAAAAGAGATAGAAGTCATGTCAATTCACATGTAGCATTGGTCGTGGCTCTATATTCAGCTTCAGCTGATGATCTAGATACGGTAGTCTACTTCTTGGATCTCCATGACACAAGAGAGTCTCCTAAAAACACACAAAAACCTGTAATGGATCTCCTAGTATCAGGGCATGTAGCCCAATCAGCATCTGTAAACACTTTGAACTGCATATCTGGGCACTTTGATTCAGCATAGGTTTCCAGTTGCACATTTGAATTGTTGGGAAAGAATAAGCCTTGTCCTGGAGTTCCTTTAATGTATCGAAGTATTCTTTGCGCTACTTCCATATGGGGGATCCTTGGCTCAGCAAGAAACTGACTTAATCTATTGACTGAGTATGAGAGTTCAGGCCTGGTTATGGTAAGATATAGCAGTTTCCCAATAATTCTTCTATATAAAGAAACATTTTCAATAGGATCTCCCTCATCTTTGTTGAGTTTTAGATTTGGTTCCATAGGTGTGCTGGTAACTTTACTTCCCAAATATCCTACATCAGTAAGAAGTTGTAAAGCATATGATCTCTGACATAGAGAAATGCCTTTAGTTGATCTGGCAACCTCAAGACCAAGAAAGAACCTTAAAGGTCCTAAATCTTTAAGTTTGAAATTTGCATCCAGAGTGACTTTTAATTTCTGTACAGCAGCTTCATCATTGCTAGCAATTACTATGTCATCAACATAGACAAGTAATGCCATGAAACTAGTTCCAAATTTCCTTATAAACAAGGAATGATGATTAGCTAATTGTTTAAAACCTTCCTCAATCATAGAGTTGCTGAATTTTGCAAACCATTGTCTAGAAGCTTGCTTTAATCCATATAATGATTTGTGCAACTTGCAAACTGAATTAGATGGTAGAGACTTCTCCCCCTTAGGACTATACCCTAGAGGGATGGTCATATACACTTCTTCATTTAAATCACCATGTAGAAAAGCATTATTAACATCTAATTGATGGAGATGCCAACCATGAACTGATGTTAATGCTAACAAAAGTTTTATAGTTACAAGATTTGCAACTGGAGCAAATGTATCAAAATAATCTATTCCTTCTTGTTGAGTATACCCCTTTGCAACTAATCTGGCCTTATACCTCTCAATTGAACCATCAGCTCTAAATTTTACTTTATAAACCCATTTACAGCCTATGGCATGATGCCCTGCAGGAAGGGGAACAATGGACCAGGTGTGATTGGATTCCAAAGCCTTAAGCTCTTCTGCCATAGCATGTACCCATTCTTCTTTATCACTGGCTTGAGCATAAGATTGGGGTTCAAACACTCCAGTGATAGCCATGACTACAACCTTGTAAGGATGATTCAACTTGCTATAGTCAAGAACATTTAATAAAGGATGAGCAGTAGAAGAGGTGGTGTTATTAACAATCATTCCACAATGATAATCTCTGAGATAGCTGGGAGTTTTAACTATTCTTTGAGATCTAGTTACAACTGTGGGAGTATTAGAAGAAGAGCTAGAATGTGATGAATTATTTGTGCTGATTTGTTGAGATTCAGAAGTAGTTGAAATGTCTTCTTGAATAGGCAAAGGCAACACACTATTTGACATGAATTCTAGAATAGATTGTGTGGAGGTGGAATTTGCAAGAGGATAAAGTTGTTCATAAAACTTAACATCTCTAGAAATCAGGATTTGATTGGTTTCAAGGTCAAGTAACTTATAGGCTTTCATTCCTGGAGGATAACCAATGAAAACACGAGCTCTGGCTCTAGGAGAGAATTTATTTCTGCTACTAAGTAGAGTGGAGGCATAACAAAGACAACCAAAACTCTTTAAATGCTCATAGTTTGGTATCTCGTTGTGAATAATCTCATAAGGTATTTTATTAAGTAAAAGAGGAGATGACAGCCTATTAATCAAATAGGTTGTAGTGATAATAGATTCAGCCCAATAGACAAGAGATAAGCCAGATTGAAACATCAATGATCTAGCAACATTTAGAAGATGTTGATGCTTTCTTTCAACCACAGAATTTTGCTGAGGTCTCTCAACACAAGAATGATAGTGAATGACTCCTCTAGACTTGTAAAACTCTGTAATGTTTAATTCCCTTGCATTATCTGATCTGACTCCTTTGATCC
This sequence comes from Sambucus nigra, assembly GCA_949130495.1. Lineage (NCBI taxonomy): Eukaryota > Viridiplantae > Streptophyta > Magnoliopsida > Dipsacales > Adoxaceae > Sambucus > Sambucus nigra. Next base: position 353,180,888 of record OX422224.1, on the reverse strand, counting down.
TCTGACCATATTGAGTATATGCCATTTCAAAGAAATTTTGGATTGCCTGCTGAACATCAGCCTTACTTTTCAACAAAAACACCCAAGTGAATCGAGAACAATCATCAATAATAGTCAAGAAGTATTTATATCCTTCATAACTAATGACATGAAAAGGGCCCCAAACATCCACATGAATTAGATCAAACACTTTAGAAGATAAACTGTTACTAGATTGAAATGGTAATCTCTTCTGTTTAGCTAGTGGACAAATAGAACAATGAGAATCTTCATTTGATATATTATGAAAAATCAACTGTTTGTTAAAAGATTGATTTATTACAAATGAAGGATGGCCTAATCTAGCATGCCATATTTTGCTATTTGACACTGTGTTGAAGGCTACATAGTCTTGAATCTTAACTTCTTTATATTTCTTTAATCCATCTTGCTTCAAAAAATACAGGTTTCCATGTCTTTCACCCATCCCAATCTGAGAAGTATTGCCCTGGATAACATAATGAAGAGCATTAAATTCCAAAACACAAGGAGTATCTTTAGTGAGTTCACTAATAGATATCAAATTGTATTGGAATTGAGGGATATATAACACCCCATGAAGAAGCAAATGATCATTAAGTTTCACAGTTCCAACTTGTTGTATCTTAACTTGTTGACCAGTAGGAAGAGTGACATGAGAAGCCATGATATGGGGCTTAAAAGAAGTAAAAAAATTCAAATCATGGCACACATGGTGAGTGGCTCCACTGTCAAAAATACATGAATGAGTGGGAATAGAGGGGACATTACCAGTGAAATTAGAAACAACTGGTGGTTGTTCTTGAGATACATTGTTATGATTTTGGAGATGATTGCTTAGAAGATAAATAATTTGTTGACATTGGCTTGAGGACAACATCGATGACAAATCATAACTGGAATCTTCAAGTTGATTATGGGAAAAGGAAGTTTGATTAACAATTGTCTTCATATGTTTGTTTCGTAGATCATTTGTCATGCCACGATCTTTGTAGCCAGGAGGAAAACCATGAAGAACATAGCATTTATCCATAGTATGCCCACTCCTTTTGCAATGAGTACAAAATGGTCTATCCCTTTTGTTCCTATTTCAAGAATTATAGGTAGATGAGATGGTGGCAGCAGCTGTGGGTTGTAAAATAGGTCATATGGCAATGGATCTTTGCCTCTCTTCTTGGATAACCAAAGAGACGACCTTGTTTATATCTGGTAATGGATCTACCACGAGGATTTGAGCTCTAATCTGACTGTATGACTCATTTAGACCCATCAAGAATTGAAATACTTGATCTTGTTGCTGATAATCCTTGAATTCCTTCATACTTCCACAATTGCAAATTGCAAGTGGTCTGAATTCTTTAAATTCATCCCATAGAGCTTTCATCTTGGTGTAGTAACTGCTAACATCATCTGCACCTTGAACCAAATTGTTCAGCATTTGTTTGATTTCAAATATACGTGGCCCATTGCTTTGATAATACCTATCATAAAGGTCAATCCATATTTCAGCAGCATTATCCAAATACATAACACTTTCTGCTAAATCTTTTGAAAGAGAATGAATAATCCAAGACATAACCATGTTGTTACATCTGGACCAGCAACTATAAGTAACATCATCAATGGCGGGTTGAATCAGAGTTCCATCAACAAACCCTAGTTTGTTCTTGTCCACTAGAGCCATGGTCATAGATCTCTTCCAATAATTGTAATTAGTTCCAATCAGATGAGATGAAACCAAATTTAATCCTGGATGATCACCATTACTCAAATATAAAGGACTATTTGAATCATCAAGAATAGATCGATCTAGTATTTCCAGATTTGCAAGTCTATTGAAAATGTTTCCACCTCCTGGAGCAACATTGCCTCCATTATTCCCCCCTCGACCAGCTGCTTGACCACGAGTTATGATGAGGAAGAAAAGAGAGGATATATGTTTGTAAGAGAAATCAGAGATTGCAACTCAAGCATGAGATTTGCTCTGATACCATATTACTGAACAGAGAAAAACAGAGTAGAAAAATGGAAGAAATGAACAATTAATTTCTCATTCAAAACTTACTTCGATTACATCATGAGAACTTCTTATTTATAAGCTACCTTGTAACTAACTATACAGCTGGCTATAACTAACTAAACAAACAAACTAACTAACTGAATTGATAAATACTAATCTAACTAATCGATGATGTTTAATAAAGTGAAGTAGTTTGATGATTTATAAATTTGTTATTACCGTGTGCCCATAATCAATTACTGGAACTTCTTTTATCTTAACTTTTTTTGGGCAATATCTTTAGTATAGTTTAGCAATGGTAAAAGCACTACCAATATCGTAAAATGAAGTAATAATAGTCATATTTTGAAAACTAAATATATATAAATGGTCATAGATGAAAAGGAGGTCCTATACTAATAACCTAACTTGAAGAGGTCAAAGAAATTAAAAGTCTAAACTTATTGATCATGTCTAGATTTATGCAGGGGCGTAATTAGGAATTTATATCCGGGTGAGCTGATTTAACACTGATTTTTAGGGGTTCGGGGGCGGGAGCCCCCGAGCCAAATTTTTTTGAGTTTTTTTTTTAGTATTTACTTAAAAATAATGTTAATTAAAAAATATAGGGGCAAAATAATGCCAAAATAATGGTTCGTATAGTTTTTTTTTTTTTAAGTGGATCTTTGAGGTTTATTGGTTGGGCGGCTAACTTTTTTGTTTGTTGGGTGGTCTGTGATGTATTGGACCTTAAAATTTAGACTAATTTTTTTTTTAAAGTGACCCAGGCTTGAGCCCGGCCAAGCCCTCCATTTGGCTACGCCCCTGGTTTTATGATATTATATAGCAATTTTTTTTTTTTAGAATTGTCACAATCACATAGACAAATGGTGAAATCCAAATATCTCTCTATATTTTTGTCATTTTATGACCGTGACAAATATTGTTGCGATTACTTGTCACGGTTAATGATCGTAAAATAACATACCAAAGATAAATTTTGTCACGGTAAAAAGTTGTCACCATCTTAACCGTGAAAATTCATTTGTAACCACTCTCTTGGGACTTTCTGACAGAAAAAATGACTGTGATAATAGAGCTTCAATTTTATATGCAACCACTGTTCTAAAAAACTCGCTTAGGCTCCGCCTAGGCACTCCTAGGCTTAAGGCTTGGGAGAAACGCCTCGCCTTACGCTTTTCACGCCTTATTCTTGGTAAAACCCTTACGGCGCACTTTTTTCTAAAAACAACAATTCCTTAGTGAAACGATGTCGCCTTTTAAAGAATTTGTTTACAAAACGGACTATTATCTTATCCAAAATAATCAGATAGTATTTTAATTTGCATATATTCAGACATATTTTTATTATATGTGCAATTTTTGTATTTTAATAGCCTTGTTATGGTTAAAAAATATTAATATATATTAAGAAGGCCTAAACGCCTTTTTATGCCTAGGCCCGCCTAGGCTTCTAAGGCTTAAGACTTGGCCTCCACGCCTCAATCACGCCCCGTATTTTATAGAACCTTGTATGCAACCCTAATAATTGTCATGATCATAAACCTTGACAATTTTCCTTTGTCAAAGTTTATGACTTGAGACAATTTGGTATAGTGCTAATTACAGCTTTTGAAAAAGTTGACAAAGAACTCATTTCCAAACTACTCAGTATCAAGCGCGGAAGTAGACAATATATATACACTAATGGGATGAATAAGATACCAAGAAAGTTAAAATTAATGTCAGTGCTCTAAATAGTCTTCATTATGATCTTAACATTAATAAGTTCTTCAGATACTTTCACATAGATTCTGCCATTGATATATGGGTTGACGTTGAAATCACTCACAATGGAATCTCACATGGCAAGGAGGATAACATAAGCATATATTATTTCATAGCTATGAATTATTAAAGTTAAACCAAATGAATATATTGTAATATCTCGTACTTTTATTATTAATAAATTTTTGTGTGCTCAATATTATTAATTTAATTGGAAAAAATTAAATTAGATTTTAATAAATATTAATTAGCGAGATAAATGATTAATATTTATAATAAATATTATTATTATTAATTTACGAGTGATGAGTAAATAGTTACGTAATTTATTATATATCACGTATGAGAGAAAGAGACGGTTTGTTATTATATGTCGATAGAGTGTTATATCGGCAGATCGGTATAATTTATGGGTGACGTGTAAGGTACGCACGTGTCGGGTTCCGTTAATGAGATGTCAGCATACTTATAGTTGGGTGACTCGAATTACCTTTTCGAGTGCACCGGTGATCATAAAGGGTCTAAATAGTCCAGGATAGGTATCCGCGTGTTATGATTGGATTTCGGAAACTTTCTAGACATAACAAGACCCGTATGAGGGTAGGAGGGTCATTTTATACTTAGGGTTCAGTGAAAAAATAAAATTAAGGTAATCAAGAGGGTATTTAAGATGTTGGGAAGGTGGGTGGCAGCCCACCTTTCATATTATGCACAAGAGATTGAGAGGAAGAATCCCAGAGAAGAGAAAAGGAAGAAGAAAGAAGATAAATCTTAGAGCAAAGAAGAAAGAGGATTCAACCCATCATCAAACTCATAGAGAACATCTCATTCTAATCCACCAAGGAAAGTAGTTACTTGCTTTATGTCGCAAATTAAGTGTAAATAATTACTGTCATGATTAGAATACAAATATGAGGTTTAAAGCATCGAAATTTAAAACTTGGTTTAATTGATTTAAAAATCTAAATGATAATGGATTAACATTTTTAAACTGATGATTGATTGAGATTAATCACACTAGTATTTAGAAATTAATTATGGGATTCAAAGGATGAACATGTAGAACTTGGATATAAAAGATTGAATTTTTAAAAATCAATTAGATTAAAATTATGATCTTGAATTTATGAGGGTTACCATCCAGAGATTGAATATATAAAAATGTAATTGTATTTTCTTGACTAAAATAGGGTTATAGTTCTTGGAATTTAAGTTGGATGAACCTTAAAAATGAAATTGAATTTTGGGGAATGAAACTCGTGTGGAGAAAACATGCAGATCTGGGCTTTTGTCGTATTTCAAATCGATTCGGCTCTGGAAGGCGAATCGATTCGGCTCTTGGGTTGGGGCAATGTTGGATCATGAAAACGTTGTGGGAATTTTAAGGAACCTCCAAGTGAGCAGATATTTAATTAAAAATAATTTTGTGCCGCTATTCATTATTTAAGGAATTTATTAATTAATTAGGGTGTTAATTCTTATGACAAGAGTGAGAATCGAGGATCCAAGTGAAGAACTACTTAAATAATTAATCAGGAAGTTGGTTTGAACTTAGGGACTTAGTGAATCGTGCGCTGGGGATATGCGTATGAGTTCTGTACTTATTATATATACCTATTAGAGTGACGTGCACATACATATAATGTGTGTGTGTGTGTGCGCGCTATTTGTTTTATTAAACATACCTACTCGGGAGTGCTATCGTTGGAGTTTGCGCGTAGTGGACAGTCCACCCTGGCGTTGACCAGCAAGTGTTGGATTGATTCCCGGGGTCATAGGACTGTTGCGTGACCACTATCCATGTGTAAGGATAGATATTGATTTGAAGACCGAGTTAGTTCAATGTGGTGTGGTTGCGACCCCCGGACGTATGTCTATGATCGCCTATGTTGTGTGTGTTCACAATTGGGATCAGCGGTGAGATTCTGATTCGATGGCTCATTGTGATGTGTTACTACACCAAAATGACAAAATTGTCACCTTTCAGCCGGCCACCCTTGTCAAGGTCATTGACCGTGATAAAAAAAATACGCATTTTGTGTCACGGTCATTGACCTTGACACGACCGTGACAAAGAATTATCACGGTCATTGACCGTGACAAGGCCGTGACAAATGTAGTTGTCACGGTCGTGTCACGGTCAATGACCTTGACACGACCGTGACAACTTCTGCAGTAAAAAAAGCCCTTGGCTTCTTTTTTTCCACCCTTTATTGGTTTTCCCCCACTCTCACTCTCTCTAAACGATTTCTGCTCTCTCTCTCTAAGGTATGTTTTTTTTCCTCTCTTTCTCTTTCATTTCTATATGTGTGTGTGTATATGTATGTGTATATATGTGTGTATATATGTGTGTGGTGGTGTGTTGTGGGGGAGGGGGGAAGGGGGTAGTGGGGGTGGGGTGGGGTGGTGCAGGTGTGGTGGGGGGAGGGGCGGAGGGGGTGGGGTGGGGTGTGTGTGTGTGTGCGTAGATGTGTGCGTGTGTCTGTGGCTGGGGGAGGGGGAGGGGGGAGGGGGCCAAGGGGTGTGGTGGTGGGGAGGATGGGGTGGGGTGGATTTTTTTTTTAACAATTGTATAGCTTTAATTGTAATTTTAATTGTATAGTTTTAGAAGAAAGTAAAGTAATAATTAGTGCCAATTTCATATGAAAGTAGGATTGCCCCTCATTGTAATTTAGTAAATTAATAATTGTATACTTTAATTGTTAGTTTAATTGATGAAATGAATTCATTGAGTAGATGAATTAGAAGGAGTACGGGTTACACATTTGATGTTGAAATTGCTGTTGGATTATTTTGTTTAGTAAATGTTGGGTTGATTAGTTTTAAAAGTGGCATGACCACTGAATTATTGTCCATATGGGGGTGAGATTTTTCAACTTTTTTTTGAAAATTACTTTGTATATCGAACAATATATACAAAGTATGATAATTAAATGAAACATACTTGAAATTAAATATGTGTATATGTGTGTGTATGTGTGTGTATATATGTGTGTGGTGGGGGAGGGGGCAGGGGGTGTGGTGGGGGGAGGGTGGTGGGGTGGTGTTTTTTTTTAACAATTGTATAGCTTTAATTAATAAATTGTATAACTTTAATTGTAATTTTAATTGTATAGTTTTAGATGAAAGTAAATTAATAATTAGTGCCAATTTCATATGAAAGTAGGATTGCCCCTCATAGTAAATTAATAATTGCATCCCTTAATTGTTTGTTTAATTGATGAAATGAATTAATTGAGTAGATGAATTAGAAGGAGTACGGGGTACACATTTGTTGTTGAAATTGGTGTTGGATTATTTTGTTTAGTAAATGTTGGGTTGGTTTGTTTTAAAAGTGGCATGACCACTGGATTATTGTCCATATGGGGGTGGGATTTTTCAACTTTTTTTTAAAAGTACTTTGTATATCGAACAATATATACAAAGTATGATAATTAAATGAAACATACTTGAAATTAAATATGTGTATATGTGTGTGTGTGTGTGTGTATATGTGTGTTGGTGTGTGGTGGGGGAGGGGGGAGGGGGTGTGGTGGGGGGAGGGGGTGTGCTGGTGGGCTGGGGGGGGGGGGGGGGGTTAACAATTGTATAGCTTTAATTAATAAACTGTATAGTTTTAATTGTAATTTTAATTGTATAGTTTTAGATGAAAGTAAATTAATAATTAGTGCCAATTTCATATGAAAATAGGATTGCTCCTTATTGTAAATTAGTAAATTAATAATTGTATACTTTAATTGTTAGTTTAATTGATGAAATGAATTAATTGAGTAGATGAATTAGAAGGAGTATGGGTTAAACATTTGTTGTTGAAATTACTGTTGGATTATTTTGTTTAGTTAATGTTGGGTTGGTTAGTTTTAAAAGTGGCATGACCAGTGGATTATTGTCCATATGGGGGTGGGATTTTTCAACTTTTTTTTAAAATTACTTTTTATATCGAACAATATATACAAAGTATGATAATTAAATTAAACATACTTGAAATTAAATATGTGTATATGTGTGTGTATATATGTGTGTGGTGGGGGAGGGGGCAGGGGGTGTGGTGGGGTGAGGGTGGTGGTTTTTTTTTAACAATTGTATAGCTTTAATTAATAAATTGTATAGCTTTAATTATAATTTTAATTGTATAGTTTTAGATGAAAGTAAAGTAATAATTAGTGCCAATTTCATATGAAAGTAGGATTGCCCCTCATTGTAAATTAGTAAATTAATAATTGTATACTTTAATTGTTAGTTTAATTGATGAAATGAATTAATTGAGTAGATGAATTAGAAGGAGTACGGGTTACACATTTGATGTTGAAATTGCTGTTGGATAATTTTGTTTAGTAATGTTGGGTTGATTGGTTTTAAAAGTGGCATGACCATTGAATTATTGTCCATATGGGGGTGAGATTTTTCAACTTTTTTTTGAAAATTACGTTGTATATCGAACAATATATACAAAGTATGATAATTAAATGAAACATACTTGAAATTAAATATGTGTATATGTGTGTGTATGTGTGTGTATATATGTGTGTGGTGGTGTGTGGTGGGGGAGGGGGAAGGGGGTGTGGTGGGGGGAGGGTGGTGGGGTTTTTTTTAACAATTGTATAGCTTTAATTAATAAATTGTATAACTTTAATTGTAATTTTAATTGTATAGTTTTAAATGAAAGAAAATTAATAATTAGTGCCAATTTCATATGAAAGTAGGATTGCTCCTCATTGTAAATTAGTAAATTAATAATTGTATCCATTAATTGTATGTTTAATTGATGAAATGAATTAATTGAGTAGATGAATTAGAAGGAGTACGGGTTACACATTTGTTGTTGAAATTGGTGTTGGATTATTTCGTCTAGTAAATATTGGGTTGGTTTGTTTTAAAAGTGGCATGACCACTGGATTATTGTCCATATGGGGGTGGGATTTTTCAACTTTTTTTTGAAAATTACTTTGTATATCGAACAATATATACAAAGTATGATAATTAAATGAAGCATACTTGAAATTAAATATGTTTATATGTGTGTGTATGTGTGTGTATATATATGTGTGGTGGTGTGTGGTGGGGGAGGGGGGTGTGCTGGTGGGCTTGGGGGGGGGGGGGGGGGGGGGGAGTTAACAATTGTATAGCTTTAATTAATAAACTGTATAGTTTTAATTGTAATTTTAATTGTATAGTTTTAGATGAAAGTAAATTAATAATTAGTGTCAATTTCATTTGAAAATAGGATTGCTCCTCATTGTAAATTAGTAAATTAATAATTGTATACTTTAATTGTTAGTTTAATTGATGAAATGAATTAATTGAGTAGATGAATTAGAAGGAGTACGAGTTACACAGTTGTTGTTGAAATTACTGTTGGATTATTTTGTTTAATAAATGTTGGGTTGGTTAGTTTTAAAAGTGGCATGACCAGTGGATTATTGCCCATATGGGGGTGGGATTTTTCAACTTTTTTTTAAAATACTTTTTAAATCGAACAATATATAGAAAGTATGATAATTAAATGAAACATACTTGAAATAAAATATGTGTATATGTGTGTGTATATATGTGTGTGGTGGGGGAGGGGGCAGGGGGTGTGGTGGGGGAAGGGTGGTGGGGTGGTGGGTTTTTTTTTAACAATTGTATAGATTTTAATTAATAAATTGTATAACTTTAATTGTAATTTTAATTGTATAGTTTTAGATGAAAGTAAAGTAATAATTAGTGCCAATTTCATATGAAAGTAGGATTGCCCCTCATTGTAAATTAGTAAATTAATAATCATATACTTTAATTGTTAGTTTAATTGATGAAATGAATTAATTGAGTAGATGAATTAGAAGGAGTACGGGTTACTCATTTGATGTTGAAATTGGTGTTGGATTATTTTGTTTAGTAAATGTTGGGTTGATTAGTTTTAAAAGTGGCATGACCACTGAATTATTGTCCATATGGGGGTGAGATTTTTCAACTTTTTTTTGAAAATTACTTTGTATATCGAACAATATATACAAAGTATGATAATTAAATGAAACATACTTGAAATTAAATATGTGTATATGTGTGTGTATGTGTGTGTATATATGTGTGTGGTGGTGTGTGGTGGGGGGAGGGTGGTGGGGTGGTGGTTTTTTTTTTAACAATTGTATAGCTTTAATTAATAAATTGTATAACTTTAATTGTAATTTTAATTGTATAGTTTTAGATGAAAGTAAATTAATAATTAGTGCCAATTTCATATGAAAGTAGGATTGCCCCTCATTGTAAATTAGTAAATTAATAATTGTATCCCTTAATTGTTTGTTTAATTGATGAAATGAATTAATTCAGTAGATGAATTAGAAGGAGTACGGGTTACACATTTGTTGTTGAAATTGGTGTTGGATTATTTTGTTTAGTAAATGTTGGGTTGGTTAGTTTTAAAAGTGGCATGACCACTGGATTATTGTCCATATGGGGGTGGGATTTTTCAACTTTTTTTTAAAATTACTTTGTATATCGAACAATATATACAAAGTATGATAATTAAATGAAACATACTTGAAATTAAATATGTGTATATGTGTGTGTATATATATGTGTGGTGGTGTGTGGTGGGGGAGGGGGCACGGGGTGTGGTGGGGGGAGGGGGGTGTGCTAGTGGGCTGGGTGGGGGGGGGGGGTTAACAATTGTATAGCTTTAATTAATAAACGGTATAGCTTTAATTGTAATTTTAATTGTATAGTTTTAGATGAAAGTAAATTAATAATTAGTGCCAATTTCATATGAAAATAGGATTGCTCCTCATTATAAATTAGTAAATTAATAATTGTATACTTTAATTGTTAATTTAATTGATGAAATGAATTAATTGAGTTGATGAATTAGAAGGAGTACGGATTACACATTTGTTGTTGAAATTACTGTTGGATTATTTTGTTTAGTAAATGTTGGGTTGGTTAGTTTTAAAAGTGGCATGACCAGTGGATTATTGTCCATATGGGGGTGGGATTTTTCAACTTTTTTTTAAAATTACTTTTTATATCGAACAATATAAACAAAGTATATATATGTCTGTGGTGGTGTGTGGTGGGGGAGGGGGGCAGGGGGGGGGGGTTAACAATTGTATAGCTTTAATTGTAATTTTAATTATATAGTTTTAGATGAAAGTAAATTAATAATTAGTGCCAATTTCATATGAAAGTAGGATTGTCCCTCATTGTAAATTAGTAAATTAATAATTGCATACTTTAATTGTTAGTTTAATTGATGAAATGAATTAATTGAGTAGATAAATTAGAAGGAGTACGGGTTACACATTTGTTGTTGAAATTGATGTTGGATTATTTTGTTTAGTAAATGTTGGGTTGATTAGTTTTAAAAGTGGCATGACAACTGGATTATTGTCCATATGGGGTGGTATTTTTTAACTTTTTTTGAAAATTACTTTGTATATCGAACAATATATAAAAAATATGATAGTTAAATGAAACATACTTGAAATTAAATATGTGTGTATGTGTGTGTATATATGTGTGTGGTGGGGGAGAGGGGCAGGGGGTGGGGTGGTGGGTTTTTTAACAATTCTATAGCTTTAATTAATAAATTGTACAGCTTTAACTGTAATTTTAATTGTATAGTTTTAGATGAAAGTAAATTAATAATTAGTGCCAATTTCATATGAAAGTAGGATTGCCCCTCATTGTAAATTAGTAAATTAATAATTGTATACTTTAATTGTTAGTTTAATTGATGAAATGAATTAATTGAGTAGATGAATTAGAAGGGGTACGAGTTACACATTTGTTGTTGAAATTGGTGTTGGATTATTTTGTTTAGTAAATGTTGGGTCGGTTAGTTTTAAAAGTGGCATGACCACTGGATTATTGTCCATATGGGGTGGGATTTTTTAACTTTTTTTGAAAATTACTTTGTATATCGAACAATATATACAAAATATGATAATTAAATGAAACATACTTGAAATTAAATATGTGTATATGTGTGTGTATATATATGTGTGGTGGTGTGTGGTGGGGGAGGGGGGCAGGGCGTGTGGTGGGGGGGAGGGGGTGGGCTGGTGGGGGGGGGGGGGGGGGGGGTTAACAATTGTATAGCTTTAATTAATAAATTGTATAGCTTTAATTGTAATTTTAATTGTATAGTTTTAGATGAAAGTAAATTAATAATTAGTGTCAATTTCATATGAAAGTAGGATTGCCCCTCATTGTAAATTAGTAAATTAATAATTGTATACTTTAATTGATGAAATGAATTAATTGAGTAGATGAATTATAAGAGTCCGGGTTACACATTTGTTGTTGAAATTGCTGTTGGATTATTTTGTTTAGTAAATGTTTTTAAAAGTGGCATGACCACTGGATTATTGTCCATATGGGGGTGGGATTTTTCAACTTTTTTTGAAAATTACTTTGTATATCGAACAATATATACAAAGTATGATAATTAAATGAAACATACTTGAAATTAAATATGTGTATATGTGTGTGTATGTGTGTGTATATATGTGTGTGGTGGGGGAGGGGGCAGGGGGTGTGGTGGGGGGAGGGTGGTGGGGTGGTGTTTTTTTTTAACAATTGTATAGCTTTAATTAATAAATTGTATAACTTTAATTGTAATTTTAATTGTATAGTTTTAGATGAAAGTAAATTAATAATTAGTGCCAATTTCATATGAAAGTAGGATTGCCCCTCATTGTAAATTAGTAAATTAATAATTGTATCCCTTAATTGTTTGTTTAATTGATGAAATGAATTAATTGAGTAGATGAATTAGAAGGAGTACGGGGTACACATTTGTTGTTGAAATTGGTGTTGGATTATTTTGTTTAGTAAATGTTGGGTTGGTTTGTTTTAAAAGTGGCATGACCACTGGATTATTGTCCATATGGGGGTGGGATTTTTCAACTTTTTTTTAAAATTACTTTGTATATCGAACAATATATACAAAGTATGATAATTAAATGAAACATACTTGAAATTAAATATGGGTATATGTGTGTGTGTGTGTGTATATATATGTGTTGGTGTGTGGTGGGGGAGGGGGCAGGGGGTGTGGTGGGGGGAGGGGGTGTGCTGGTGGGCTGGGGGGGTGGGGGTTAACAATTGTATAGCTTTAATTAATAAATTGTATAGTTTTAATTTTAATTTTAATTGTATAGTTTTAGATGAAAGTAAATTAATAATTAGTGCCAATTTCATATGAAAATAGGATTGCTCCTTATTGTAAATTAGTAAATTAATAATTGTATACTTTAATTGTTAGTTTAATTGATGAAATGAATTAATTGAGTAGATGAATTAGAAGGAGTACGGGTTAAACATTTGTTGTTGAAATTACTGTTGGATTATTTTGTTTAGTTAATGTTGGGTTGGTTAGTTTTGAAAGTGGCATGACCAGTTGATTATTGTCCATATGGGGGTGGGATTTTTCAACTTTTTTTTAAAATTACTTTTTATATCGAACAATATATACAAAGTATGATAATTAAATTAAACATACTTGAAATTAAATATGTGTATATGTGTGTGTATATATGTGTGTGGTGGGGGAGGGGGCAGGGGGTGTGGTGGGGGGAGGGTGGTGGGTTTTTTTTAACAATTGTATAGCTTTAATTAATAAATTGTATAGCTTTAATTATAATTTTAATTGTATAGTTTTAGATGAAAGTAAAGTAATAATTAGTGTCAATTTCATATGAAAGTAGGATTGCCCCTCATTGTAAATTAGTAAATTAATAATTGTATACTTTAATTGTTAGTTTAATTGATGAAATGAATTAATTGAGTAGATGAATTAGAAGGAGTACGGGTTACACATTTGATGTTGAAATTGCTGTTGGATTATTTTGTTTAGTAATGTTGGGTTGATTAGTTTTAAAAGTGGCATGACCATTGAATTATTATCCATATGGGGGTGAGATTTTTCAACTTTTTTTTGAAAATTACTTTGTATATCGAACAATATATACAAAGTATGATAATTAAATGAAACATACTTGAAATTAAATATGTGTATATGTGTGTGTATGTGTGTGTATATATGTGTGTGGTGGTGTGTGGTGGGGGAGGGGAAAGGGGGTGTGGTGGGGGGAGGGTGGTGGGGTGGTGGGGTTTTTTTTAACAATTGTATATCTTTAATTAATAAATTGTATAACTTTAATTGTATTGTTTTAGATGAAAGTAAATTAATAATTAGTGCCAATTTCATATGAAAGTAGGATTGCCCCTCATTGTAAATTAGTAAATTAATAATTGTATCCCTTAATTGTTTGTTTAATTGATGAAATGAATTAATTGAGTAGATGAATTAGAAGGAGTACGGTTTACACATTTGTTGTTGAAATTGGGGTTGGATTATTTTGTCTTGTAAATATTGGGTTGGTTTGTTTTAAAAGTGGCATGACCACTAGATTATTGTCCATATGGGGGTGGGATTTTTCAACTTTTTTTGAAAATTACTTTGTATATCGAACAATATATACAAAGTATGATAATTAAATGAAGCATACTTGGAATTAAATATGTTTATATGTGTGTGTATGTGTGTGTATATATATGTGTGGTAGTGTGTGGTGGGGGAGGGGGGTGTGCTGGTGGGCTTGGGGGGGGGGGGGGGGGGGAGTTAACAATTGTATAGCTTTAATTAATAAACTGTATAGTTTTAATTGTAATTTTAATTGTATAGTTTTAGATGAAAGTAAATTAATAATTAGTGTCAATTTCATATGAAAATAGGATTGCTCCTCATTGTAAATTAGTAAATTAATAATTGTATACTTTAATTGTTAGTTTAATTGATGAAATGAATTAATTGAGTAGATGAATTAGAAGGAGTACGAGTTACACAGTTGTTGTTGAAATTACTGTTGGATTATTTTGTTTAGTAAATGTTGGGTTGGTTAGTTTTAAAAGTGGCATGACCAGTGGATTATTGTCCATATGGGGGTGGGATTTCTCAACTTTTTTTTAAAAGTACTTTTTATATCGAACAATATATACAAAGTATGATAATTAAATGAAACATACTTGAAATAAAATATGTGTATATGTGTGTGGTGGGGGAGGGGGCAGGGGGTGTGGTGGGGGGAGGGTGGTGGGTTTTTTTTAACAATTGTATAGCTTTTAATTAATAAATTATATAGCTTTAATTGTAATTTTAATTGTATAGTTTTAGATGAAAGTAAAGTAATAATTAGTGTCAATTTCATATGAAAGTAGGATTGCCCCTCATTGTAAATTAGTAAATTAATAATTATATACTTTAATTGTTAGTTTAATTGATGAAATGAATTAATTGAGTAGATGAATTAGAAGGAGTACGGGTTACTCATTTGATGTTGAAATTGGTGTTGGATTATTTTGTTTAGTAAATGTTGGGTTGATTAGTTTTAAAAGTGGCATGACCACTGAATTATTGTCCATATGGGGGTGAGATTTTTCAACTTTTTTTTTAAAATTACTTTGTATATCGAACAATATATACAAAGTATGATAATTAAATGAAACATACTTGAAATTAAATATGTGTATATGTGTGTGTATGTGTGTGTATATATGTGTGTGGTGGTGTGTGGTGGGGGGAGGGGGAAGAGGGTGTGGTGGGGGGAGGGTGGTGGGGTGGTGGGTTTTTTTTAACAATTGTATAGCTTTAATTAATAAATTGTTTAACTTTAATTGTAATTTTAATTGTATAGTTTTAGATGAAAGTAAATTAATAATTAGTGCCAATTTCATATGAAAGTAGGATTGCCCCTCATTGTAAATTAGTAAATTAATAATTGTATCCCTTAATTGTTTGTTTAATTGATGAAATGAATTAATTCAGTAGATGAATTAGAAGGAGTACGGGTTACACATTTGTTGTTGAAATTGGTGTTGGATTATTTTGTTTAGTAAATGTTGGGTTGGTTAGTTTTAAAAGTGGCATGACCACTAGATTATTGTCCATATGGGGGTGGGATTTTTCAAGTTTTTTTTAAAATTACTTTGTATATCGAACAATATATACAAAGTATGATAATTAAATGAAACATACTTGAAATTAAATATGTGTATATGTGTGTGTATATATATGTGTGGTGGTGTGTGGTGGGGAAGGGGGCAGGGGGTGTGGTGGGGGGAGGGGGGTGTGCTAGTGGGCTGGGGGGGGGGGGGGGGGGGGTTAACAATTGTATAGCTTTAATTAATAAACGGTATAGCTTTAATTGTAATTTTAATTGTATAGTTTTAGATGAAAGTAAATTAATAATTAGTGCCAATTTCATATGAAAATAGGATTTCTCCTCATTATAAATTAGTAAATTAATAATTGTATACTTTAATTGTTAATTTAATTGATGAAATGAATTAATTGAGTTGATGAATTAGAAGGAGTACGGATTACACATTTGTTGTTGAAATTACTGTTGGATTATTTTGTTTAGTAAATGTTGGGTTGGTTAGTTTTAAAAGTGGCATGACCAGTGGATTATTGTCCATATGGGGGTGGGATTTTTCAACTTTTTTTTAAAATTACTTTTTATATCGAACAATATAAACAAAGTATATATATGTATGTGGTGGTCTGTGGTGGGGGAGGGGGGCAGGGGGGGGGGGGGTTAACAATTGTATAGCTTTAATTGTAATTTTAATTGTATAGTTTTAGATGAAAGTAAATTAATAATTAGTGCCAATTTCATATGAAAGTAGGATTGTCCCTCATTGTAAATTAGTAAATTAATAATTGTATACTTTAATTGTTAGTTTAATTGATGAAATGAATTAATTGAGTAGATAAATTAGAAGGAGTACGGGTTACACATTTGTTGTTGAAATTACTGTTGGATTATTTTGTTTAGTAAATGTTGGGTTGATTAGTTTTAAAAGTGGCATGACAACTAGATTATTGTCCATATGGGGTGGTATTTTTTAACTTTCTTTGAAAATTACTTTGTATATCGAACAATATATAAAAAATATGATAATTAAATGAAACATACTTGAAATTAAATATGTGTGTATGCGTGTGTATATATGTGTGTGGTGGGGGAGAGGGGCAGGGGGTGGGGTGGTGGGTTTTTTAACAATTCTATAGCTTTAATTAATAAATTGTACAGCTTTAACTGTAATTTTAATTGTATAGTTTTAGATGAAAGTAAATTAATAATTAGTGCCAATTTCATATGAAAGTAGGATTGCCCCTCATTGTAAATTAGTAAATTAATAATTGTATACTTTAATTGTTAGTTTAATTGATGAAATGAATTAATTGAGTAGATGAATTAGAAGGAGTACGGGTTACACATTTGTTGTTGAAATTGGTGTTGGATTATTTTGTTTAGTAAATGTTGGGTTGGTTAGTTTTAAAAGTGGCATGACCACTGGATTATTGTCCATATGGGGTGGGATTTTTTAACTTTTTTTGAAAATTACTTTGTATATCGAACAATATATACAAAATATGATAATTAAATGAAACATACTTGAAATTAAATATGTGTATATGTGTGTGTATATATATGTGTGGTGGGGGAGGGGGGCAGGGGGTGTGGTGGGGGGGAGGGGGTGGGCTGGTGGGGGGGGGGGGGGTTTAACAATTGTATAGCTTTAATTAATAAATTGTATAGCTTTAATTGTAATTTTAATTGTATAGTTTTAGATGAAAGTAAATTAATAATTAGTGTCAATTTCATATGAAAGTAGGATTGCCCCTCATTGTAAATTAGTAAATTAATAATTGTATACTTTAATTGATGAAATGAATTAATTTAGTAGATGAATTATAAGAGTCCGGGTTACACATTTGTTGTTGAAATTGCTGTTGGATTATTTTGTTTAGTAAATGTTTTTAAAAGTGGCATGACCACTGGATTATTGTCCATATGGGGGTGGGATTTTTCTACTTTTTTTGAAAATTACTTTGTATATCGAACAATATATACAAAGTATGATAATTAAATGAAACATACTTGAAATTAAATATGTGTATATATGTGTTTATGTGTGTGTATATATGTGTGTGGTGGTGTGTGGTGGGGGAGGGGGGCAGGGAGTGTGGTGGGGGGAGGGGGGTGGGGGGTGGTTTTTTTTTAACAATTGTATAACTTTAATTAATAAATTGTATAGCTTTAATTGTAATTTTAATTGTATAGTTTTAGATGAAAATAAATTAATAATTAGTGCCAATTTCATATGAAAGTAGGATTGCCCCTCATTGTAAATTAGTAAATTAATAATTGTATACTTTAATTGGTAGTTTAATTGATGAAATGAATTAATTGAGTAGATGAATTAGAAGGAGTACGGGTTACACATTTGTTGTTGAAATTGCTGTTGGATTATTTTGGTGGGGGTGGGGTTGGGGTGTTTGTCTATGTGTACTAATAACATTTTTTTTATCTGTACTAATAACATTTTTTTACAGCAAATGTCTCCTTCAGGTATTAAGGCGAAGATGATGCTGTTGTTTATGATGATGTCGTCTGGGCTCGGTGGTAGCGGAGGCGACGAGGGCTCCTCCGCCCCTAGGCTCCCCAAATATGGAAAATTTGGTATTACCATCGAGAATAAATCAGAGCTATTAGCGAAATCCCTCGAGCTGCTAAAGATGGTCATTGGCATGGTGTTTATGAGTTGGAAGGAGGTGCCATATGAGCTCAAGTTAGCTGTTTGAGCGGCACTACAGGTGATTGGGTACGAAAAGTAGCGCGTGTAAAGACGATAATCGTTGTTTTCGTTTCGCCAACTCAATACAAAAACCTAAGTTACTACTACACTTGCGAGGCAAGCACGGCGGTAAGTCGGGTATCGAAAATCCAGAGGGACAAGATGATATAATTTAAGTGATTTAATACTCCGAAATAAAAGTGTAAAGGATGATTATAAACTAAAAAGGAAAATATGCATAAAGGGAAAGATTAATCTAGGCAATGGTATTGAAACTAGATTATGAAAGCGAGTAAAACTATAGGTTTCGTCGAATATCCCTGTTGATGTAAAAAATTAGATCACTCTAATTATTCAATCACAGATAAATAAAATGAGACAAAGATTTTTAAAGTGGTTCATCCTTATAAGAATGGCCTACGTCCACTGTTATGTTATTGCTGAGTGTTTGGGAATTCTCGATTACAAGTTTTGTCCAGAAATTCCGGTCCCCTTGAATGAGGATGATACAAGGTATTTATAGCCTGGAGGCTGTACATGAAAGGGTCGATACATTAAATGATATACACATGAAAAGGTAATACATTTAATGCAGCGTGTGTGTCAAGATCATAAACATTCAATGAATAGTTGAAC
Source organism: Sambucus nigra (assembly GCA_949130495.1). Classification (NCBI taxonomy): domain Eukaryota; kingdom Viridiplantae; phylum Streptophyta; class Magnoliopsida; order Dipsacales; family Adoxaceae; genus Sambucus; species Sambucus nigra. The sequence continues at coordinate 353,161,819 of OX422224.1, read as the reverse complement.
TGTCGTCTATCTGGTAATTAATGATACGGCCGAGATGCAGCTCGGGCCACCTTAGTTGCTCGTTGATCAAGAGTTCCTCGGAGCGCTTGAGTACCTCGGAGTGCTGGAGTTCCTCGGGGTATCTTCGCTGCTCGGAGGGAAAATGAACTTCCTCGTTACTATTGTGCCAAGTATATTGACACGTGTCTTCGTATTATTCGTCCACATCAGCGTATTATTTTGGTATCAACAGAAGCCCCCAATGTTTCGTATTTCGAACTTTGAGGAATATGGAACATTCTTTCTCGGTATATGGCAATATTGAATGATCTTCCTGGGTTTTAGGAGCATCGTATTTGAATTTATTTCCAAATTCACAGAATCCGCCTTTTTTCGAATTTTTTAAGAGTGCTTCGATCTTTGTGTCCTTTTTGTCCTTTTAGCCGCTGGAAGCTCAATAGTTTCTTTTGTGTAATCATTTCCTTCGCCGCTTCCCTAGGCAAAGTATTTAAACTTCTTAGGTAACCATACCGTCTTCTTCTTTTTCCAATTTTCTGCATTCAAACTTTCTATTCTCTCTTTCTTTCTTGTGCGTTCATCTTTTCCTTCGCTAGTTGTCAGCAGATCTCCTTCCTTCCAGTAAGATTTTCTTCCTTCTTCTTTTATTCATCATGGTTTACATTATTGAATCTCTTGAAAAATTCCGTTCTGACTTTTCCATCCCATCTTGGGTAATTTTGGAGGAGCTTTCTGAACCTTAAAATTACTTTCGTTTGGCTGAGGGACATTGGTTCCCCAGTATTTTTATTGCTGAATGTGGTTTTTCCTTTCCACCAAACCCATTGTGTCTTGAGTTTTGTCAGTATTTTGATCTTGTCCCTGCAAAAATAGCCCCCAATTCATGGAGAATAATTAATGGGGTGTATAAACTAAATCTAACTCATGGGACTCGTATAGGGATCCCTGAAATTATGTACTGCTATAGATGGGCCGTTCTAGATAATATTTATTACTTAAAAACTAGGTTTTTGAATAGGGCTCTTGTAGTTAACCTCCCTGATGCAAATAGAGATTATTTTGAACATGGGGTGGTTATTAAAAATTGGCAATATGCCCCTTTAGTTGGAGATGGAGTATACAACGGTCCCAGATGTCCTCCATATGGCAATGGGATAGGTTTATTTTTCATTTTATTTCTTTTCTGAATTTACGAATTCATTATGTTTGATAAAATGTATGACTGATATTTTAATACGTGTTTGTTTGCAGTTGAGAGTAAAAGAAAAACTCCAAAAGAATCAGAGGTTAATATTAAGCATCTGAAACTTATTTGGGGTTTGCATAAGAACGTTGCAGACGAGCACATCAGGTCTGCATCATATTTGCTACAGTATAAGAGCTATACAACCTCTTATACTGCTCGTCCTGTTGAACCAGCTTCAACTCCAGAGGATTCTTCTTCAGATTCTCATATCCTTTTAAGTAAGAGAATGGGCAAGAAAAGAGCTCCTCCTGCTCTATTTGATGACATTTCATCTGCTGCTGAGGCCAAGAAAAGTAAAATTGATGTCCCAGAGGGGACTAAGAAGGTGCATGTTGCGCCTTCAAAAGCTACCGAGAAGCCCCCAGTGGCTCCGAGCAAGAAAGTTGCTCCTGTGGAAGTGATTACTATCTCTCCGACCAAGAGTTCTTCCTTGGTTGAAATTGCTGAAGTACCTTTGAGAAGATTGAGGAAATCATCCTCAGTCAATTTGGCTGAAACTGTCTCCTCTCTACCAGCTGGTGGTGTTGGTGTTCCAACCATCATTCCTCCGAGCTCTGCAATGAGCTCGGTAAAAACTTGGATCATACCCGAGGTCCAAGGAATTGATGAAAAAATTTCTAGGGATATGCTGACATCCCTAGCTACTCGTCATCTTGCTTCAGTAAATTTCTCACACTCTGAGTTTTCTTTCTTTCTCTGAATGCTTGCATTTTGTATTGACTTTTACTGTCTTTCTCATCTTTCAGCTGGTGAACTGTTTCAATAATATCGTGAAGAAGGACGAGGCAATTAAAGCTTCCAGCTCCTCGTCTGGTGTAGAGGATGCTCTGCTGGGTTTAACCCAATCTTTGAAGGATTATCGTCAGCAGTATGACGAGGACAAAGCTGAATGGGAGAAAAAGTTATCTACAGTTGAGGCCGAGAAGGTGAAGATGGCTGAGATCTCCAAGAGTTTGGAGAATAAAGTGAAAAGTTTAGAGGTTGAGCATAAGAAATATGACGACAAGCTCAAGAATTTTGGAGAACTTGAGGATAAGCTGAGGAAAGCAGAGGAAGAATTATCCGCCCTACGAGATATCAAGGGCCAAAAAGAAATATTGGATGCGAAGCTCTCCTCGGAGAAACTGAAAAGAAAGCTCGCAGTTAAAAAATCCTTCAGCGCTGGCTGGGATAAAGGATGGGACAAGGGGATTGCTGCGATGACATACCAAGTTCAATATGGAAAGTTGAAATACTTCCGAGATGGATGGGTAGCTGCCCTTCAAGAATTGAAGATCAAAGAAGATTCTGGGCTATTCCAGCTACACCTCCCTGGTCCTCCCCCACCAATTGTGGAGGAAGAAGAAGATGAGTCTGTCTCTGATGAATCTTCCGTGGCCATAGGCGATCAAGTCCCTGCTTCTCTTCCTTCTTCCAACGAGGACATTTCTTCCATGCCTCCTCCTCCTGAGAAAATTTCAATTGCTGATCAAGTCGCTGTGTCCACCGAGCAACCAAGCTCCTCGTCCCAGCCTCCCGAGAAAGTCTTGGGAGACAAGGAAAAGGTGTGAAGTTGTTCGGTATCTTTTCTATCTTTCAGTATTTGTAATCAAACAATATAATCCTTTTGTGATCTAATAAAATACATCTTTGTTCATCTCTGTTGTTGATGATTTGTTTTTGTTGATTGTTGTCTTTTTCTCATCCTTAGTTTGTTGCTAGAATGGAACTGATATCTGCACATGATACAAAGTTGATGCAGCAATGTCGTGAGTATTATAAAGTTGGTCATACAAATTTGAGTGGATCAGAAATTGTCGATATTATTGGTCATGATGCCTCAGAACAAGCAATTGAGGCTTATCGGTACTTGAAAGATTTACTCGACCGAGCTGTGGCCAACATCGTGGCCTATTATGTCTTGATCGAGGAACTTCATTATACCTTAGAAGATCTACAATATCAACACAATGAATCAACTGCTTTGCTGCACAAGGAGTATGAAAATAGATATCAGCAGCTTTCTTCTGAAACAGGCCATAAAAAGATCCTTGCTGGATACGATGTTAGGGAAAGAACTTTAAAAGGTGAAGTTGAGGCCTGCAGGCAGATTGCTGAGTTGTTGGAACAAGAGAACAATAATTTGCAGAAAAATTTGGCACAGTATGAATCTGCAGCGTCATCTTCCACTGCTTTAGTACAAGTTATCGATGAAGGTTTCTCGTTCTTAGAGGTTGAGAATGCCAAATTAAGGCAAGAGCTGGATAACTTAAGAAGATCTGTTATTCCTATGACTGCTCGGTGACGAGGAAGAGGTTCTCGTGGGCGAGGAAGAGCTGTTCAAAATGTTGCCGAGGAGCAAAGTTCTCCAGTCGCTGCTTGGAGTCGATCAAGAGTTCTTAGCCGCAATGTTGAAGAGGCTCGTACTCAATCTACTTTGGAAACTCAAGCATACCAATTAAACGCCAAAGATCGGGCTTTATCTGAAATGTCCAAGAAAAATCTATCTTTGGAAGATCAACTTACTGCAACAAAGTCTGCTTTGAATGATAAAGATGTTTTTGTCAGGAGCCTTCATGAACAATTGGATAGATTAACCTTCCAATTCCATAAACAGCCCAGGGAATTTTGGATGGAAGGATACAATGAAGCCCTTGTTCATTTAGATGCTCGGATTGAACATGCCAATAATGAAGGTTATAAGCAGGGGTGGTTGAACGCCCTGGGTGTACTGAAATTGGAGCAATGGCATTTTTTATGGGATTATCATGCTCCAGGGTTACTAGATTTGCCTGTGCCACCTTTCAAATTGGACATGGAATGGATCCCAGCTCGTTCCATTCCTAGGAGTTTGATTTCAAAATATCTCGGCGACTATAGTCTTCATTCTCAGACTGAATTATCTCGTCCAGAGCATCTCTTGGATACACCTTCAGTGATGAACGTCAGAATGCTCAGAGATATTAATTTCATCAATTCTCCTCTTTGCTTAGAAGATCCTCCTGCCGGCGAAGAACCTGTTTCAAAAGCTAAAGGAAAGAAACCAATAGAATAGGTTTTTCAATGTAATAATTAGCACATATGTATAGCTTGTAATACATTTTTATCTTAATAAAAGAATTTTATTTTTTGTTTGCAAATTTGTATTGCGATTGTCTTGTGTTTATCAAATATTTTTGCATTTGTGTATATGTATCTGTTAAAAAGATAACAATATGATGCTGTTCATCAACCAACTTAGTAATCAAAATTACAAGTATCAATGCTGCTCAATCACTTAATAATAAAGTAATGAGTATAAAATGTTTAAACTCTTTCCAACCAACCAAGGTTGTTAAATTGTGCTTGTCGACCAACTACAGTTGATGGATTTTTACCCCCGACCAACCATACTTGGTAAACTTTTTCCTAAAATGTATCCGACCAACCATGGTCGATAATTTATCCTCGTCGACCAAGTATGGTTGATCACCGACCAACTATACTTGGTTCAGTTTGGAATTCTTTGTATTTTCTGGAATGATTTTACCTTCCGACCAATTTGTTGGCTTATTTTCAAATCAAATGATATTGTTCTTCCCTCAACCATAGTTGATTATTGAATTATCAGGTTCTTTCGAACTATCTTGTCCACTAGTTATCTTACCAACCTTAATTGGTCATGCTAGTGTACGCCTCCTAACCAAAGGAGTATATTTTTTGGCTCTTTCGAACTATTTATCCACTAGTTATCTTACCAACCTTAGTTGGTCACGCTAGTGTACGCCTCCTAACCAAAGGAGTATATTTTTTGGTTCTTTCGAACTATCTGTCCACTAGTTATCTTACCAACCTTAGTTGGTCACGCTAGTGTACGCCTCCTAACCAAAGGAGTATATTTTTTGGTTCTTTCGAACTATCTTTCCACTAGTTATCTTACCAACCTTAGTTGGTCACGCTAGTGTACGCCTCCTAACCAAAGGAGTATATTTTTTGGTTCTTTTGAACTATCGTCTTCTTTTTGCTGCCGAGCAGCGTAGTGTACAACACTAGTATTCCCCGAAAAACTTTCAAACAAAGGAGAGGAAAATGGTGAAAACATCATCGTTTTATTCATATTGATGAACCCGTTGTACATTTTACATCATTGATAATACTTGCGAAGGTGTTCGGCATTCCAAGCATTCTTGAATTCTTCTCCTTCTAAAGTTGCTATTCGGTAAGTTCCTGGTCGAACAACTTCTGTAACTCGGTAAGGCCCATGCCAGTTTGCCTCCAATTTATTGTGTTTCTGAATTACCTTCTTTAGCACATAATCTCCTTCTTTTAAATCGCATTTCCTTACCCTTTTGTTGTAGAAAAGAGCTGTTCGTTGTTGATAAGCAGCATTCCTAATGGCTGCCTCTTCTCTGACTTCCTCGAGCATATCCAAATCTAGTCTTCTCATCAAGTCGTTGACTGGGGAATTGAAATTCAGCACTCTGTGTGTTGGGAGACCTAACTCGGCAGGTATTACAGCCTCACTTCCAAATGCCAGCATATATGGTGATTCTCCAGTCGTTGCTCGGGGAGTTGTTCGGTAAGCCCACAATACTGATTGTAGCTCGTTAATCCAGTTAGCTTTAGCTTCACTTAGCCTTTTCTTCAAACCATTTAGCAGTGTTCTATTCGTCACTTCAGTCTGTCCATTGCTTTGAGGATGGCCTGGTGCTGAATGGACCTTCAAAATGTTCGACTGATGACAATAAGCAGCAAATTCCTCGTTATCAAATTGGGTTCCATGGTCTGTGATGAAGGCATGAGGGAGACCATATCGACAGATGATATTCTTCCAAACGAACTGGTATACCTTCTCATACGTCATGTCGATGAGGGGTTCAGCTTCTACCCACTTAGTAAAATAGTCTACTGCGACGACGAGGTACTTGAATCTTCCTCGGGTGGTCGGCAATGGTCCCACCAAATCAATTCCCCACATGGCGAATGGCCAAGGGGAAGTTATGGGCGTCAACAATGCTTGTGGAGTTCGTCGGATAGAGGAAAAACGTTGACACTTGTCACATTTCTTAGCATAGGCTATACAATCAGCCCTCATCGTCGGCCAATAGTATCCTTGAGTCATTACCCTTTGTAAAAGTGTTCGACCTGCTACATGAGCTCCACAAGACCCTTCATGGATTTCTTCAATCAATTCTTTCACCTCGGAGGGATGTATACATCTCTGCAAACCTGCCATAATTCCTCGTCTATATAAAATACCATTAGTTAATACATACCGAGCAGCTTTATACTTCAATTTTTTGGCAGCGAGCTTATCCTCTGGCAATCCTCCCTCTTCAATATATATCCTGATGGGATCCATCCAAGATGGTCCTAAATCAAGGGTAATAACATTCATCGTCAAGTTTTCATCTATGCTCCGACTTTCCAATACTTCAATTGGTATCGTTCTTCGCAGCTCGGTACGAGTAGCTGATGCTAGTCGGGCCAGTGCGTCTGCTTGTACATTCTCCATCCTCGGTATTCTCACCAATTGAATGGCATCAAATTCTATCAGTAACTCCATCACCTTTGCATGATACTTTGCCATTAAATCTCCTTTAACTGCATATGTTCCTGTCATCTGATTTACAATTAATTGAGAATCACTGAATACAATTACTTGTCGTGCTTCCATAACTTTTGCTAAGTTTAAACCTGCTATCATGGCCTCATACTCAGCTTCATTATTAGAGGCTTTGAATTGGAATCGTAAAGCATATTCCATGTCAATCTCGTCTGGGGTGCTCAAAATAATTCCTGCGCCGCAACCTGCTGTGCAAGATGAGCCATCTACATATAATCTCCATATGGGTAACCCGTCTTCAAATTCCTTATCTGACAGGGTTCCTCGGTGAAATATTTGTTGCTTCTTTCCGTCCTCCCTTGATACTTTTCGCTCCTCGTCGACCATCTTTTCTCGCTCTTTTACCAACTAGAGCTGGTCTAAGCTCGAAGTTGATGATCTGTCTTCATCCATAAGCCCTTTTACCATCCGAAGTTGGTCTGGGTTTATGTCTGTTGATCCTGTAACATCCACAGGTTGGTCAGCGAGCACCTTTTGCTCCTCGGGGGTATCAGGGTATGTAAACTCTGCTATAAAATCTGCTACAGCGTGCCCTTTTAATGATGAACTGGGTTCATACACAATATCATATTCACCGAGTTCTATTGCCCAATACATCAGTCTTTCTGATTTTTCTGGCTTGTGAAGGGCTTGCCTCAATGGCATGTCGGTATATACGACGATTATATGGGCCTAGAAATATGGCCTCATTCTTCTACTTGCTTCAATTAATGCCAATGCCAATTTTTCTAGCTTTGGATATCTGATTTCTGCACCTCGAAAAGCCTTACTTGTGTAATAGATGGGTTTCTGAACTCCATTCTCCAATCTAATCAATGCTGAGCTAACTGCATTCTCTGATACCGCCAAATATAAGTACAACTTCTCTCCTGTTATTGGCCTGGACAACAATAGAGGTGCTCCCAAATACTTTTTCAAGTCTTGAAAGGCCTTTTCACATTCATCAGTCCACTCAAAAGTTTTTCGAAGTGTTTTGAAGAATGGGAGGCATTTGTCAGTTGCTCGGGATACAAATCTGTTGAGCGCTGCAACTCGTCCTATAAGACTCTGCACTTCTTTCTTTGTTGTTGGAGATCGCAACCCTAAAAGAGCTTTGATCTTATCTGGATTTGCTTCAATGCCTCGCTGGTTGACAATGTATCCGAGAAGCATTCCTTCTCGTACTCCAAATGTGCACTTCGTCGGGTTGAGTTTCATCTGGTATTTATCCAGTTGATCAAATGTCTGAGCTAAGTCAACTAAATGATTTTCAGCTTTCTTGCTTTTTGTCAGCATATCATCGACATAGACTTCCATGTTACAACTGATTTGTTCGGTGAAGACCTTGTTCATCAGCCGCTGGTATGTCGCTCCTGCATTTTTTAAACCAAAAGGCATAACATTATAGCAATAAGTTCCCCTAGGAGTAATAAAAGAAGTACTTTCCCTGTCTTCAGGTTTCATCTTGATCTGGTTGTATCTAGAATACGCATCCATAAAACTGAGCAGCTCATGTCCCGAGGTAGCATCCACTAGTTGGTCAATTCTGGGCAATGGAAAATGATCTTTTGGGCATGCCTTGTTGAGATCAGTGAAATCAACACACATTCTCCATTTATTGTTCTTCTTCTTTACCATCACCACATTTGCCAGCCAATCTGGATATTTCACATCTTCGATGAATTGGTCTTTCTGGAGCTTCTCGACCTCCTCTTGTATGGCTTGATTCTTCTCGGGGCTAAATACCCTTTTTCTCTGCTTTACAGGCTTGATCTCCTTATTCACATTGAGTTCGTGACATAAGAAGTTTGGATCTATTCCTGGCATGTCCTCATGACTCCATGCGAAAGTTTTCTTCCTGTTTCTCAAGAACATTATCAACTCTTGTTTTATTGAAGCATCCAACGACGAACCTATCTGGGTTACTCGTTCAGGGTGCTCCTCGTCCAGAATAACGTTTTCTGTAGATTCTACCACCTGTCCTTTTACAAGTTGGGATTCATCCCTGGGATCAAGAGTTTCAATTTCTGTACCTTCCTCTACCTGGTAGGTAATAGTCTTTTTCCTTGATTCCTCAAGCTCCTCTTGCTCGGCAGACGAATAATAGCATTCCCGAGCTATTTTTTGATCACCTTTTACAACTCCTACTCCGAAGTTTGTTGGGAATTTTAAGCATTGATGCACTGTAGATGGAACTGCTTCGAGCTTCTTCAAACCAACTTTTCCCATGATGATGTTGTAGGCTGACTACACATTCTTATCCATCACAAAGAAGCGTATTCTTTCTGTTCGACAAGCAAGCCAAGTTCCAATGAATATGTCCAACTTGATCGTCCCAAGTGGAAAAACTTTCTCGCCAGCAAAACCCAGAAGGGGTCTGTGATAAGGTTCCAATTGAGATAATTTCAAATTCAAGCTATCAAAACATGAATAGTACATGATGTCTGCCGAACTACCATTGTCCACCAACACCCTTGAAATCACCACATCTTTCATCCTCATTTTGATCACCAAAGGATCGTCGTGAGGGTAAAGAACACCGGCCAAATCGTTTTTTGAAAAACCAATAACTAGCTTTTCTTTATTTACCTTCCTCGGACGATCATCCTCGGCAAGATTTATTCGTTGAATATATGAGCAGGCTTGAGCCTCTCCGAGATAGGCCTTTCTTTCTGCAGTAAGGTCTCCCCCTCCAGCATCTCCTCCTGTAATAACATTACAATCAAATGACCCAAAACGTATGGAAAATACCTCTCGTTCAGGCTGTCTTGGTTTCTTTGGAAGATCGGGGTCTTCATCTGGATCATCTTCATGATCTCTTTTCTTTTTCTCCTCCGTCCGACGAGGAGATCTGGAACGATCTCTAGTCCTATCATCATTCTTCCTTTCACCTCTGCGATCTACATACTTTGACAACTTTCCTCTTCGGATGAGCGTTTCAATCTCGTTCTGAAGGGCTATGCAATTTTTGGTCGTATGGCCATGATCTTTATGGAACTCGCAATATTTGGCCCTATTTCTCAGTTCAGGATTGGTCCTCAGTTTATCTGGCCACTTGATTTCTTCGTTATTCTTGATTTCTTCTAAAACATGATTAATACCCATCTTCAATGGAGTATAATTATCATATTTCTTCAGGACTTCCCATGACGTCCTATTATTCTTGGAATGCTTGTCGCCACCATTACCTTTTTGCTCTTTCTTCTTAGATTTGTCAACCTCCACCTTGGTTTCTTTATCCATATTCTTCTTCGCAGCCATAGCCTCCTCGGCATTCATGATTTTGGCCGCTTTTGCCATCAACTCCGACATAGTTTTAGGTGGATCTTTGGCCAAAGTATAGTATAACTTGTTAGGCAGCAATCCACTCATCAAAGCAGTGATTGCTGTCTTTTCTTCGTAATCTATTACTTCCAACTTCTCGTTATTGAAACGAGTTATGTAATCTCTAGTACTCTCACCTGATTTTTGTCTAACACTTAACAAGTGCGCTACTCGTTTTACCGGCTTTGCTCCAAAACAGAAATTACCAATGAACAACTCGGCTAACTGAATAAAAGTCGAAATCTTGCCCCGAGGAAGATTGTTGTACCATATCTGTGCAGATCCGGTAAGAGTTCCCGAAAACGCTGTACACCTCATCTCGCCGGGGACACCATATATGTCGGCAGCAGCTTGGTATTGTTCTATATGAAGAACAGGATCTATTTTTCCATCATATTTAGGGGTCACTACAGGTGCTTTAAATTTCGATGGTGTAGGAAAATTCACAATGGCCTGCACAAAAGGTGTCCCTTGAACAAAAGTTCTCTGTAAGGGATTCCTTTCTTTAACCATTTCTCCAAGTCTATCCTCCAATCGCTGAATGGAACCCTTCCATGCTTCATTTCCTTCCTCGGGCTGCTTAGTCCGAGCAATTGATTGTTCTGACGTAGCTTCTTGAGATCTATCTCGACGAGTAGCTGGTCTTGATTGTGCTGATCCTTCTCTCAAACCTGATGGTGGTCGAAAGCTTCTCGATGGGGCTCTATGTGGACTCATATTTCTCCTTGGTACTAACCGACTGAAAGGATATGCCCTGCTTAATCTTTCCAGAGCGCTAGTTCTCTCCGGAGAGAGGGTGATATGTTGATCTGTATCCGTAGCCCGTATCGATGACGTTCGCCCAGGTTGATAAGAAAAATCATTAGATTCTTCATTACGATACGACCCAGTACGCCTGGATCGCGATTGCCCACGATCACTCCTTTGCCTTGAATGGGTAGGTGCACCGCCGTGAAGAGTTTGAATGAGTTGCCTCATTGTTTTTTGCATGGCGGTTTGTCCTTCAGCCAGATTCGTCATAATTCCAGCCAGATCTAGAGGTGCAGATGGATTTGGAGGATTTCCAGTATTTCCAGCATTTCGATTACTGGATTCTCGATTATCTGCCTTTGATGATAAATGATCTTTGGTGAAAAACGATAGCAACAGTCGTTTCCCACAGACGGCGCCAATCTGTTGATGTAAAAAATTAGATCACTCTAATTATTCAATCACAGATAAATAAAATGAGACAAAGATTTTTAAAGTGGTTCAGCCTTATAAGAATGGCCTACGTCCACTGTTATGTTATTGCTGAGTGTTTGGGAATTCTCGATTACAAGTTTTGTCCAGAAAATCCGGTCCCCTTCAATGAGGATGATACAAGGTATTTATAGCCTGGAGGCTGTACATGAAAGGGTCTATACATTAAATGATATACACATGAAAGGGTAATACATTTAATGCAGCGTGTGTGTCAAGATCATAAACATTCAATGAATAGTTGAACTGTCGTCTATCTGGTAATTAATGATACGGCCGAGATGCAGCTCGGACCGCCTTAGTTGCTCGTTGATCAAGAGTTCCTCGGAGCGCTTAAGTACCTCGGAGTGCTGGAGTTCCTCGGGGTATCTTCGCTGCTCGGAGGGAAAATGAACTTCCTCGTTACTATTGTGCCAAGTATATTGACACGTGTCTTCGTATTATTTGTCCACATCAGCGTATTATTTTGGTATCAACAATCCCTCACCCGAGTTAATTCGTATAAAATGGTCACATGGGTCGACGAGTTATTACAAATGCGTCTCGTTTCGACAGTTAATTAAACCAAGGGTTGTTACGCCCTAAATTATCATAAAAGCCTAATAAGATTTTGGCGTCAACAAATATCCCAAAAATTACGCGCGAAAGGTCCTAAGCACGGGACATACATGATATGCCCCGTCAAATCTCCTAGGCGTAATAACTAGGACAACGCACCCGAAATAGACCCGTAAACTCCATCACCATAGCAAAGAAACGCGTCAACCCATATGAGTTCAATTCAAGCACAACCTAATTTAAATTACCTAGAAAGCATGTTAAAAACGCGGTAAATGGAAAGCGGTAAATAAATGCGGTAAATCTACACTAGAAAGCAAGTAATCAAAGCATGTAAACTAATTAACAAAGCACGTAAACCTAATTATCAAAGAAAGAATGAATGAAATACAAGCAATATTAATGGAGAGGATGATGAATAGTCAACTTTCACAACAAATGGGGTGTCAAACCAAGTATAAATGAAGAAGAACCATCCAAAAATCCAAACCCTAACCTATTCTATCTTCTAAACTATCTAAAAACGTTCACCTCTGTTTATTACATCAACATTGGTTTATATACCAAGTGGGAATTAAATTAGAAAAGAAAAGAGAAAAGAAATGCAAAATATCTGCTGAAAAACAGGGGGTCGATCGATCTACCATTTGGTCAATTGATCGATCATATAAGATGGGGCAAAAATGGGAAGGGTCGATCGATCTACCATTTGGTTGATCGATCGATCAAGCAGGGGCAGACTGCATTTTCCCCTGTTTTGGCTTGCATTTCTTCTCCGTTAAAATCGTCGTAACTTCTTCGTTTTGAATCGAAATCGCGCACCGTTTGCAACCACGCGAAGCTTGAGAGGATGGATAAAACTTCCATGAAGATGTTGGGCCAGGTGACCAATCTGTAAAATGACTAAAATGCCCTTGAACGTGCGGTTGCATACGAAAATTGCGCGAAAGGCGTCCGAATCCCATACTTGGTACCTAAATACCTACAAAAGCCCAATTATACCTCATATAGCATGTGAACAATATAAACCGAGGTTGTCTGGTTAACGGACTTAAATATAGAGATTAAGGCACCCGAGGAGGTTAGAATGCGTAGGTTCGACGGATGAAATACACAATATTTGTGTATTATCACACCCCCTAACTTACACATTGCTAGTACCTAGCAATGAAATAAGATGCAATAAGAAGAACAAGTAAACCAAAAGCATGAGATAGTACAAAAGTATGGTATAAAAGCATAAGGCCACTTTCGCGGGTGATTCGATTGCATTTAGCATATGCAATAAGTTGTTAAACCCCTAGGTCACCCTAGTGGACGAGTGTCATCTCGTGAGGGTTTTCAGAGATGGTGCCCACAAACATCACATGGTTTCCTCAAAATATGCCCAACCCAACATGCGACAAGACCAACAATGGCAAAAAGGATTTCAACATGTTATTAGCATAGCAAACGAATTCACGTGAAAGGTCCGTAGTTATTAACATTATCGAATGCACCTCAATGAATTGAAACTTTAACATGTGGGAGGGGAGTGAGCATATGCAAAGTTTGATTTGGCAAAAACTTAAATAAACCGGATACTAAATTAAAGCAAGCATATATTCAATCCTCACGGGCATTACACTCATCAAGTGAATTCACTCGAAACAGGGAGGTAACACACGGGACATACGGGTTAAAGAGTAAATATAAATGGAAACTAGGCCGCACACATGTCACAAATTAAGAACGCTATATATAAACTAAAAAACTGTAATCTCAATGAAAGGATATCGCACACTAAAAGAGGCGAAATGCATTTTCACAGATTATCAAGACTATTATGACTTTTACATTACATCAACCTAAGATCACATTGGACTTTAATAGGGTTATGATGTAGGTATAGCTAGGGTATGAAATGAAAGGAATGTATGTACGGATTCAAAGTGTTCGGGATGAAAACTCGGGATAATGGAAAAATGCGGGCAATATCAAAATTGGAAAAATAAGTTCCAACCGGCATTAGATATATTATCGAGGAGAGTAATCAAAGCTTATTGAACTATATACACAACATTTACAACTTTTTCTTTTCTTTTCTTCTTCTACTTATGTTTTCTTTTATTTTCTTTTGCTTTTTGCTTTCTCTTTTTCTTCACTTTTTTCACTACTTTCTTTTCTTTACTTATCAAACTCTCATATGCCTAAATTGCAATCGACATCATAACAACATCATTCAATCCCAAGTAACAATCCAAACAAAGGTGTGGAAAGTGTATGTATGGTATAAAACTCAAATGTAGAGTTGTTTATGGGAATGGGGTATGAAATGAAGGTCTATATTTAGGCTCAAAAGGGTTAACGAGGGTAAACATATAAGGGTGAGGTCAAGGCTCATATGGGTGATATAACAAAGAGGGCCTATGATCATTTCACAAAGTTTACGCAATTCTCGAATCAAAACAAAAATCATGATCAAGTAACACATTTCAAGTATGAACTCAATTAATGAACGGTCAAATGAAAGGATAATGAGATTACCAATGAATTCAACGTTTTCAATAAGAAAAGAATAGTGTATAATACTATCAAACGACGAAAGGTACAAAGCTTACTCGATGTAAGTATATACAATGCAACAAATGATTAACGAGTTATAAAAATCTTAAACCAAATCAATAGAACCATAAAAGTGCATGTGCTCATGGGATTAAAGTTTAATTCATGAAGTTATTCATAATATCAATAAGTGAGACTAAAGTCTAATAACTTCTAAAATCGAGAACATGCATCATTGGGTTGTCAATTGGATCGGGCAATTATTGAAATTTATCATCGGAAACAAAGGCAAAATGCCCAAAAAAGGAGAAAAAATAAAGAAAATCTTTTTGAAATTTTTGAATTTTTCTAAGAAAAGCATACTAAGTAACTAACATGTGAGCAAAAACATGGACTAAAATAAGAAATGGATAGAATATCCCACACCCCCTAACTTAAAACTTGACATTGTCCTCAATGTAAATTAAGAACCAAGTCAAAGAGAGGAAAGGAGCGATATTACCTAAAAATGGAGCAATCCCCATAAGAACAAGTCCAAAGAATCTACAAAACAAGTTAGTACCGAGCATGGCAAAAATAAATACCAAAAAGTTAACTAATTACACTAAACTAAATTAAAAAGAAAGAATAAAAAGCTAACTATATACAACCTACTATTTAGACTTCACACTAACTATACACTAAAAGTCTAAATAGCTGAGGGTCCACCATAAGAACAATTTGACTTTGGAGGATAACCGGTGTACCATCACATACAAGCATGCCTTTCAAAAAATATGAATTCCGTTTTAACAACGGAAGGCATGTGTAAGGCGAAAGAAATGAACCATCGCCAATTAAAAGTTTTGGTGGGACGATGGGGGGTTTGGATTGCACGGGTGACATAAACATGTGGGGAGTGAGAAAAGCCGAATATCCTCCAAATGATTTTGAAGTTGGAATGGGAGGCGGCGCACACAAAGGCAAAGATGCGATTGTGGAGGGCGACTCGAGCAAGTACTCCTCATCGACGATAGGATTTAAAACATTAAAGTTTGAAACCGAATCATTGGGTACTTGTTCCGGCGGGGTAATAGAGAATGAAAATGGGGATGAAAGAAATTCAAACTCAAGAGATGAATTATCATCGCATGAAGTTGGAATTTCAAAGGAAATAATATCATTTTCAATGAAATGTTCTTCTTTGGGGCCCAAAGAAGAAATCATTTCATTGCAAATAGATATTATGTCATTTTCATCCTCTCTTTCAATATCTGTTACGCGATGGGCAAAGTCTAGAATGGTTTGTTCCAAAGTAGGCACAAGTACCTCATTTGGTTCAAAACATTCCTCGACTTCGAAAGTCTCGGAAGCAAAATCGTCGTCGGACTCAAAATATAAATCCAACTCATGTTCCCATGAACGATTTTCTTCTCGATAACGAGTTTCAATTTTCTTATTCTCATACATACGCAAGCCCTCAATAGGTCGAGGTGCAGATGCATGAAAATGAGAACTTTGAAAGTTTCCATCGGACTTAAACTTAAACTCATTATTATAGAAATTTTGAAAACTATTCGAATTCGTTTCAAAATTCCTATTATAAGGAGGTAAAGGCCCAAAATCATTATCATCATCATCAAAATTCCAATAATCTAAATTTTGACTTTTGTTATACTCGCCCAAGGTAATATTTGAATTTGAAAATTTTTGGGATTCTAAGTATTCACCGAAAGTCATAGGTTTGCGAGAATTTTGAGAATTATAACAAGGATTACCGAAAAAATTGGAATAAGACATGCTTACCCCAAAAATGGCTCAAAGTGGAGGATTCCACAAAGTAAGTGCGCGCGGGAAAAATTCAAGCGTTTTCTAAGTGCTCAAAATTTCAAATGTGGAAGTCCTGCAAAATATTAGTAAATAATACAAATAGAAAGAAAATACTATGAATTACTAAATCAAATAAAGTCTAAAACAAACTCATCCCCGGCAACGGCGCCATTTTGATTGGGTGCGAAAAGTAGCGCGTGTAAAGATGCTAATCGTTGTTTTCGTTTCGCCAACTCAATACAAAAACCTAAGTTACTACTACACTTGGAAGGCAAGCACGGCGGTAAGTCGGGTATCGAAAATCCACAGGGACAAGATGCTAGAATTTAAGTGATTTAATACTCCGAAAAAAAAGTGTAAAGGATGATTATAAACTAAAAAGGAAAAGATGCATAAAGGGAAATATTAATCTAGGCAATGGTATTGAAACTAGATTATGAAAGCGAGTAAAACTATAGGTTGCGTCGAATATCCCTCACCCGAGTTAATTAGTATAAAATGGTCACATGGGTCGACGAGTTATTACAAATGCGTCTCGTTTTGACAGTTAATTAAACCAAGGGTTGTTACGCCCTAAATTATCATAAAAGCCTAATAAGATTTTGGCATCAACAAATATCCCGGAAATTACGCGCGAAAGGTCGTAAGCACGGGACATACATGATATGCCCCTTCAAATCTCCTAGGCGTATTAACTAGGACAACGAACCCAAAATAGACCCGTAAACTCCATCACCAAAGCAAAGCAACGCATCAACCCATATGAGTTCAATTCAAGCACAACCTAATTTAAATTACCTAGAAAGCATGTTAAAAACGCGGTAAATGGAAAGCGGTAAATAAATGCGGTAAATCTACACTAGAAAGCAAGTCATCAAAGCATGTAAACTAATTAACAAAGCATGTAAACCTAATTATCAAAGTAAGAATGAATGAAATACAAGCTATATTAATGGAGAGGATGATGAATAGCCAACTTACACAACTAATGGGGTGTCAAACCAAGTATAAATGAAGAAGAACCATCCAAAAATCCAAACCCTAACCAATTATATCTTCTAAACTATCTAAAAACGTTCACCTCTGTTTATTACATCAACATTGGCTTATATACCAAGTGGGAATTAAATTAGAAAAGAAAAAAGAAAAGAAATGCAAAATATCTGCTGAAAAACAGGGGGTCGATCGATCTACCATTTGGTCGATCGATCGATCATATAAGACGGGGAAAAAATGGGAAGGGTCGATCGATCGATCAAGCAGGGGCAGATTGCATTTTCTCCTGTTTTGGCTTGCATTTCTTCTCCACTAAAATCGCCGTAACTTCTTCGTTCTGAATCGCAATCACGCACTGTTTGCAGCCACGCGAAGCTTGCGAGGAGGGATAAAACTTCCATGAAGATGTTGGGCCAGTGCCTATTCTGTAAAATGACTAAAATGCCCTTGAACGTGTGGTTGCATACGGAAATTGCGCGGAATGCATCCGAATCCAATACTTGGTACCTAAATACCTACAAAAGCCCAATTATACCTCATATAGCATCTTAAAAACATAAACCGAGGTTGTCTGGTTAACGGGCTTAAATATAGAGATTAAGGCACCCGAGGAGGCTAGAATGCGTAGGTTCGACGGATGAAATACGCAATATTTGTGTATTATCAATAGGTAATATATTTATATTAATATGAATATTTCAATTTCAATTTTAATTTCAATTTCAATTTCAATTTCGATTTCATTTTATATTTATATTTATATTTATATTTATTCGCAACTAACATTGAATTTGTTGGACAAGAACAATTCAACTTGAATCCAAAGCTACGCGATTCCGTCTTGGAGCAGTTGGGGGAGTAACACAAGACGTGGAAGAAAAATATGCGAACACGATACTTTGGGAAAATACGAGAGTCCATTATACAATGGCGTGGATCCGTCCCGCCTAAGGAGCCGATCTCATTGGCACAATGGCAAAAGTTCATTGACAATGAGATCGAGGATCGACAATTGGCATCTTTCCAATGGGGGAGGGAAAATCGAGCAAAAAAGACACTACTCCGGCCGGACCTTTTACGCTGAGGTGGAGCATAGGATGAAGGTAAGATTTAATTTTTCTATAACTACATAAATATATTATTCTTCATTATTTTACTTTGCGGGGCCGATACAAATTTTACTTTATTTTATTTCAGGGGGTAGGGAGTGGGCCAGGGGGTAAGCCACATAAGCTCGATACTGTGACACCCCGCCTAATTAAATACCGGGCGATCACTCCTTTATTAAATTAAATCAAGGTAAACAGTTCTGTCGATAAAAATAAATTTTCCAATTTAACATCCTAAATAATTAAGCTAAGTGTCAAAAATATATTCAGACAACCCTTCCAAATTTTAATTAACGAAAAAGATTTATTTAATTAAAACAACATTTCTACAATTAAGAATCACACCACAATAAACTAAATAACATAAACCATTCGTCAATCGAATGTCAACATATGAAACTAAAATCACAAATCCCTCCTGAATAAATCCCATAGAACAATACTGGAAAAACTGAAATATAAATGTCCCAACAACAAATGAAATAATGGAAAGGGCGACACATGCCCAATAAATGTGAATGCTAGAAGTGGAGTCAATAAAAGAAGCCGTCTACTCAAGTGACCTGCAACTCCCACCTAAGCTGCAGCACGTTCCTCTCAAGGGATCCTAGGCAAGAAGCCCCTGTGGCTGGGCACCTGAAAATATACATATATATATATACAAGAGAGAGAGAGAGAGAAAAAGAAACGGGTCAGAGCCCGAAAGTTTGTTTGATTTTAAAATACGTTTAGCAAGTATTTAAATTGATATAGGCCAATGCAATAACATATTAGTACGTCACTCTCTTGAGAAAATACTCACCTCTCTTCTAATGTGCACACCTATTGCACTAACCTTCCCCACGGTTTCTTATCATTTAACGCACTAGTCTTTCTAAAAGATTTAACTTAACTTAGATTTCTCGCAAGATTTATAATTCACGACTCCATTTTAAAAGAATGTTCCAAACAGTAATCAAAGTCCTCCATTTTAACTTTATAAAAAACAATAAAGTTTTACAGTGACATCTTACACTTTTTCAAAACAAGTATTTAATAATTTGAGTTAACAACCATGTCCTACTTATCAAATCTCAGTAGACAGTTTCAAATATCATAATCTCATATATATATTAACTACTCGTATGATATATATATATATAACAGCACCCCGAATAAAACTATGGTGCGTGCATACTCTACTATCCAAAGCCCCACATCACTCATATTAAGGGGAATACATTCGGAATCACTCTCGAATTGTATTAACAGAAAAACACAAACAATTGAGGCGAAGCATAGATTCCAAGTCTCTAAGAGGATGGCACATACCGGCGTCTCTTAGGACCGTCTGAACTATCACATCGATAGCCTGTACCAAGGATATCTATCTCCTAGGGTACAAGTCAATATCCCCCATAAAGGTCCCATCGAGATAAGACTTGTCCCAGCGCGGAAACCTGAGGGATAGTAAGTAGCGTGGGTATGATTTTCACATGCATATAATATATGTACACACAATCATATAAATATACCACTTTATCATGTTAATATAGGTTCTTCTCATCACCCATAATTATACCATATATCCTTAATTTCACAGTTATAGAATTTCGTATAAGGTTTTATTCCTAACCTTAACTCGAAGGGTTTTCTCACTTATTACCTAACACTCGTGGGCTATATTCTCACAAATCTAAATTTCAGTAAGTGTTTTTATTAGGTTCCAACGTAACTCTCTCACGCACCTCACCCTTTAAATTCATAAATCCATTAACCTAAAGTAAATATCCCATAAATACCATATCGTTAAAGATTAAAGGTTCCTACATTTATTCATATCCCCTACTGGTCCTCAATGTCTCCCAAATCAATTTATCAAGAGTGCCCAAGAATTATAACACGACAATTTGAATTTAACGCATTTAAAGAGGGAATTAGGAGTCTGCCAGGAGGGGTCGATCGATCGAAGCTTGGGGCTCGATCGATTGATCAAGCAGGTCTGGGCAAAATTCTGCAGAATGCCCTAAAATCCAATAGCCGTCACTTGATTTCTGAAAGTTTTAGCCCTAAAAGGCTGACCTAATGGCTGATAAAGATGGCTGAAATTCGTGGGTTTAATTACCCAATTATGTAAAATGACTAAAATGCCCTCCCGGGGTACTAATTAGGCCTAAAAACGCCCCGAGACACAAACTAAACCCCCGGGTACACTTTTCTGACTATCTCGACCCTTCCGGACGCGTTGGCGCACTCAAAACGACCACACGAACAACTTATAAAAATTTTACTTTTTAATTAACAAAATTAGTCCCAACTTAAATTTTATAAAATTAGTCCCAACAAAATTAGTTGGGACGTCCCAACAAAATTAGTCCCAACTTAAATTTTATAATATTGATGTTTATAATATTGATGTTGAATATTACTAATGAGCATAGTGATATACTATATTGTTTATTTCATTTTAATTTTATGGTTTATTCATATTATTTATACTATGATTATGATATTGATGTTGAGAATGAACCATACTGAAATTCTTATTTTATTTTAGTAGAGGATTGGTCATCCGGTATTAGAATAGACTGGTTATCACATATATTTTAAATATATTTTCTCATTTCACCAACATTGTCAATGAGATAAAAGCTATGAGAAAAGTTATATACTACTCTAAAACTGTCACAAATATTCTTCATTTGTTGTTACAAGAGTGTTGAAGAAAAAGACTATGATTTATGAGATGCGAGGACACTCGCATTGAACGTCGATGAACTCTTAATTTAATTTATCAGATGAGATGGAAATAACGTAGAATTCAGAATCTAAATAACTAAACCCAAACAAATCTCTGGAACTTCAAATGGTAAAGTAGTCTAGTTATGAAAATAATTAAAAAATGAGGTAATAATATAGCTCTTTTTACCAATAACTTTAATAAATTCATAAGCACATAAATAATTTTCATAGTAGGGGCTTATAGATAAATCTCTTTACTTAGAGATAACCCTCACCATTAATAAACTAGAGAAAGATTCATCATAAATTAGTGACATCATAAAGTAGTGTGAGGAGCCAACCAATTGATTCATGATCAAGGCAAAGCATAGCTTAATCGAAGACCGAGGAACCTTGACCAAAGAAGCTAGTTGATTTACCATATATTTTGTCTATTTTTATGTAACTATGAGTTATGTCGTAATATTGAGATAAGGTTACTCGATACTAGCGATGGACCATGTTTGGCAGATGTAAAAGGTCCAAAGTGTTGGATCCCCGGTGATTAAAATAATAATACCAATTATAAAATATTTAATTTCCTTTTTAAACAAATGCGGAAGCGTTAAATACAAGTGATGGTTCAACAAAATAAACAAGGCCGGGTTTTAATATCTTCAGGAGACAAATTAAAACAACATAATTCAAGTCCTAGAATTTGCCTAAGTCATCATTAACAATTATTCAAAGTTAGGCGAAACCATATTAATGCAAGTGACTTGAATAAACCAAATTTTATCCAATATTTAATTTAAGTCCCAAATTAAATGAGTGTGATAATTAAACCGAATTTTATCTTGAATTAAACCTAAAGCATGCGTTCTAACTGATGTGCAAGATAAAATAAACAATGTCACACTACACCGCGATATACGAGGAAAAACCCACTAACGGGAAAAAAATCTCGGGACGGCCCTAGCCTCAAATCCACTAAAAATGGTATTACAAAATACAAGACAAAAGACTTACTTCCTAAACTCGAACCCTCTCAAGCCGTGATGCTTATTCTTGTATCGACCTCCGATTAGCGGATAACCAACGGAGCTCCACCGCGGTCTCGGACTCCCTCCGATCGGGCAATTAGGCACACCGTCACCCAAGCTTGGAGCCTTTCTCCAAGTGAGTAAAACCGCAACAAATGTCTTCTTCTTTGTGATGGGAAATAGAAGCAAACCCGAAACGTCTCCTTTTTAATTTCGGTAGAGAAACACCGGTGCCAAAAACTCCAAGTAAAGATATGAATATAGAGAACTTGGATAAAACAACTATTGGGTGTAAACTAGAGTGTGTAGAATTTTTCTTCAAAAATGACACTCTAAACTTGATCTTTTTCCTTAAATAAATTTTCTCTCAAAACACTCTCTAGGAGTTTGTGTTGGTATGAAAAAGATGAGTTAGAAAAAGAGATTCCCGTTCATAAATAAGTCTGAAAAAAATTGGTTGAAAACCAAGTGGAGAAGTAGGGAAAAACTGCCAAAAAAACTGCTCAAAACTGTTCCCGCCTGGCATTCTCGTTCGAACGACTTTGACTGTCGTTCGAACGAGGTTTCTAACGAGCGACCAGCCTGGTCTCGTTAGAACCTCGTTAGATACCTCGTTAGAACGAGAAAGTCATTCGAACGACTTATCTAACGACTGACCAGTTTGGTTGGAAAGCAGTCTCGTTCGAACGAAGTTTGGTTCGAACAAAAAATCTCGTTCGAACGAAATTTCGAACGAGTTTCAGAAATTTTTGTTAAATTCTATTTTGGCCCAGAAACATTTATATATATTAATATAAAGTTTTTTTTTAAATTATTTCTGAAATAAACATGGCTTTTATTAAACCTAACACCCAATTAAACATTGTTCCAAGCTCCTATATACATATAAATACATTCATACCTTGGGAGCATGGGACCTAAGTTGATGACGTACAAACGAGGCACATAAACTATGGCATGTTGATGATGCTTTATACTCTTTGCCGCTACGTCTTCAACAAACACTTCATAGGTCTTAAATATTACAATTAAATAAAATCCTATGAATAAATGTTTTTGTCCAGAATTGAGCCAAAACTATAAGAGGACTCAATTGGAAATTTGTGTCCTTACAAATCTCCCCCTTTGGCTATTCCGGGACAAAAACCAAACAAAAATCCTAAAGGGCCGTCAAGCTCTACTAGACTCAAAACATAACCCGCCCAATCTTGACTCAACCCAAGGATCAAAACGCTTTGCCATAGAAAGATGCCGCTTTAGAATAATTCCTGCACACTTAAGCAAACTCATCAAATGCATAGGGAATATCAAAGTATTAAATGCAATTAATTAATTACTCCCCCTAAATTAATTCTCCCTTTAAACACATGACCTACTTAGAAAGACGTCTCCCCCTAAGATAAATCTCCCTCAAACGAAGATACGATAATAATAGGATTAGATACCATTTCTCCCCCTATCATCATTCTCCCCCTTTTTTGTTCGGGAATAGGCAACGGATAAAGAACTAATAAACAGCATGTGAAAGCTTAAGGTGATACGACGTGAAAGCATATGGGCAATAAAAGCAAGGCAAAGACAAACAAATATCATATATATATATACTAGAAATATATCAATGAAGCACTTGCATATATATATAGATATAAACACACACATGACACAAAATACAATAAGTTTGCACACTCGTATGGCAAAAATGTGTCATATGGAAACGGAAGTGTAGGGGTGTGTACTAGCAACAATTAAATTTAGACCCAAACACTTAAGAAACGTTCACGGAGTTCTCATTTGATTGCAAACTTCATCGCAGTTAAATATAACCTCATGTGACAATATAAAGATTGAACTCAATGGACAAACATACACAATGCATACAAGCCTAGCATGATGATGATTCTACAAACCAAATAGAGTCATGACATTAAAGACATCTAGGATAAACGGACATTGTGCAAACCGTTGATATACCATCCAATTCTCCCTCAATGAGCATATATATTCTTTTGTTTGTGAATGAATATATCAAACAAACATAGGCCTTGGCAATTGCTTTCTTTTAAATGCCAGATATTCTGTTTTTAGGCCTTTGGATCACGTATTTCTTTTAGATCCAATCAACGGTGGCTTACAATCGCAAAGGATTTAATTCATCCTTTCGGAGCCCTTCCCCGTGCATATATTTATTGATCATGTTTTCATTTTTCGCACAAATCTCACATGCAACGGATTTTGACATGCACTAGTCCTCCTAGGTCATAGATATGTAGATGACTAGATTGATAGGAGAACACCTCAAAAAGCTCAAATATAACATGTGACATTAAGATTTCAAAAGAGCTCGTGCATGTGTGAATAGAGGCATATAGAAATAGAATCCATTTAAACAATACAAAATCCAACTACTCCATATAAAACATGGTAAAGAACATTTTAAGGATTGAAAATCTAAACCAAAAGTTCTAGCCACATGGAAGCGTAAACGATAGGATTCAAACACAAATATATGCCACATAAAGTGTGTCAAACAAAAATACACACAAAACAAAAATCTTTTTGAGTTTTTAACATTTTTAATCAAAAATAGATATTTACTCAAAAGGACAAACAAAAATCATTTGTAATTTTCATTAAGCTTAAATGAAATAAATAAAACACAAATGATAAACAGAAATCTTTTTATATTATGCAGTTGATTCAAACACAAAATATAATACAAAAAGATAAACAAGTCATAATTTCTAGCATGTGATATATAAAAAAAGGCAATGACTAGAAAATGACTAAACAAGCATACATTTAGCATACGAATATGGCATGAAGTACAAAAGCTAAAGTATGCAAACACTAACACATTCATCCATTAGATTTAGCAAGGGAGGAAGCATGTGTAAGTAAATGAGAATCAAAATCCCTATTTTGTAAGGCAACCAAGTCGGATTTCCTAACCCAAATTAATGAAGAATTACTATCTTGGGGTGTAGGAACGTTAGCTATCGTGGTTACTTTACTATGGGATTTTCTAGGAATTCGTTTAAGATCAAAACAAAATTTCCTAAGATGACCTTGTCGACCACAATGTGTACAAGTGATAACATGTCGAAAAGATTTACTTAAGGAGTGATCTTTAAAGGTATTCCTAGTTGATTCTCCTAAAACATTGGTTTTGACTTTAGGGTTAAAATCATTACAAGAATTGAAGCCTAAACCAAAAGTGTCATTTTTAATTTGGACCGTTCCTAACATTTTATCTAGTTTTTCTGAACGACATTCCAAATCAAATTTGACATTACTAGAATCTTTTAATTTATTTTGCAATTCTAAAATTTTAGATTCTAGTAAAACATTTCGCTCTTCAAAACCAAGAAGCTCCTTTTTCAAGGATTCCATTAAACCCTTAAGGCTATCTCTTTCGCCTTCTACATAATCAAGCTTCTCTTGAAGAGTCCTCACATGTGTCCTAAGGTCTTCTATTAAGGCACTATCATCAACGACCTTGACACTCTTTCTTAAGCAAGCTTCTAACTTCAAATTAGCCTTTTTCAAATTGATAGATTCTTTATATAATTCATGAAAAGCATTTTGAAGTTCACTCTCATCAATCTCTTCTTCATTTTCACTCTCTCTTTCTTCTTCACTCTCACTATCATCAAAAATAAGAGAATCATGTACAATGACCTTGGAAGTGGCATGTGCTATAATTTCATCATTCGATGAGTTCTCATTATCACTCACATGTCTAGCCATAAAAGCCACAAAATTTTTCTTTGTGGGGGAATCGGGCTTTTCTTCCTTATCACTATCACTAAGGGTCGCATTATATGAAATGGGTCGTTTACCCTCTTTCCTTAGTTTAGTGGGGCACTCAAAAGCCCTATGGCCATAACCTTCACAACCAAAACATTTATTAGACTCGTCCCTATCAATATTTTCATTACTAGGTTTAGGGATCTTATCGGCTTTAGAAATCTTCTCGTTTTTATCATGTTTAGAAGACTCAAATTTCTTAAAATCATTTTTAACTTTATCTTTGTTAAATTTAAGAAATTTTCTAAATTTATGAGCAAACAAAGCCATATCTTCCGAGTCACTATCACTATCGCTCTCTACTACTTGTTTGACCTCTTTTCGGGCTTTTAAAGCAACGCCCTTTTCAATTTTCTTTTCATTTTTAGAGGGAAACATATCCAGTTCATAGGTTTGTAAATCACCTACAAGCTCTTCTAATTTCGTAGAGGCTAAAGTGGGTAAAGAATTTAAAACGGTCACCTTAGGAATAAATCTATCGGGTAGGGACCTCAAAATTTTCTTTACAACACGGTCGTCAGGTATTTTCTCTCCCAAGTTAAAGGATGAATTAACAATATCAGAAAGTCTAGCATAAAATTTATCAAAAGTTTCTTTTTCATCCATTTTGATAGTTTCAAATTGAGTGGTGAGGTTTTGGAGTTTAGAAGCTTTAACGACACTCGTTCCTTCATGAGTTAATTGTAAAATATCCCAAGCTTCTTTAGCGGTTTCACACGTCATAATACGTCAGAATTCATCCGGTGCGACAGCGCTAAATAAGGCATTTAAACCACGGGAATTAAAATTTGCAAGCTTAAACTCATTTTCAGTCCATCTATCGATGGGTTTGGGAACTTGTTCATTTTCAATTAAATGTGTTGGTGGAGTCCAACCGTTAACAACAGACATCCAAACACGTTCATCGATAGATTTAAGTGCCGATTTCATTCGCGCTTTCCAATACGCGTAGTTAGAACCATCAAAAATAGGAAATTTTGAAAATGGGGAAAAATCCATATTTAGACAAAAATTAAAGGATCTTAACGAAATAATTTATCGTTTTTGGCTCTGATACCAATTTGTAAAAGGTCCAAAGTGTTGGATCCCCGGTGATTAAAATAATAATACCAATTATAAAATATTTAATTTCCTTTTTAAACAAATACGGAAGCGTTAAATACAAGTGATGGTTCAACAAAATAAACAAGGCCGGGTTTTAATATCTTCAGGAGACAAATTAAAACAACATAATTCAAGTCCTAGAATTTGCCTAAGTCATCATTAACAATTATTCAAAGTTAGGCGAAACCATATTAATGCAAGTGACTTGAATAAACCAAATTTTATCCAATATTTAATTTAAGTCCCAAATTAAATGAGTGTGATAATTAAACCGAATTTTATCTTGAATTAAACCTAAAGCATGCGTTCTAACTGATGTGCAAGATAAAATAAACAATATCACACTACACCGCGATATACGAGGAAAAACCCACTAACGGGAAAAAAACCTCGGGACGGCCCTAGCCTCAAATCCACTAAAAATGGTATTACAAAATACAAGACAAAAGACTTACTTCCTAAACTCGAACCCTCTCAAGCCGTGATGCTTATTCTTGTATCGACCTCCAATTAGCGGATAACCAACGGAGCTCCACCGCGGTCTCGGACTTCCTCCGATCGGGCAATTAGGCACACCGTCACCCAAGCTTGGAGCCTTTCTCCAAGTGAGTAAAACCGCAACAAATGTCTTCTTCTTTGTGATGGGAAATAGAAGCAAACCCGAAACGTCTCCTTTTTAATTTCGGTAGAGAAACACCGGTGCCAAAAACTCCAAGTAAAGATATGAATATAGAGAACTTGGATAAAACAACTATTGGGTGTAAACTAGAGTGTGTAGAATTTTTCTTCAAAAATGACACTCTAAACTTGATCTTTTTCCTTAAATAAATTTTCTCTCAAAACACTCTCTAGGAGTTTGTTTGGTATGAAAAAGATGAGTTAGAAAAAGAGATTCCCGTTCATAAATAAGTCTGAAAAAAATTGGTTAAAAACCAAGTGGAGAAGTGGGGAAAAACTGCCAAAAAACTGCTCAAAACTGTTCCCGCCTGGCATTCTCGTTCGAACGACTTTGACTGTCGTTCGAACGAGGTTTCTAACGAGCGACCAGCCTGGGCTCATTAGAACCTCGTTAGATACCTCGTTAGAACGAGAAAGTCGTTCGAACGACTTATCTAACGACTGACCAGTTTGGTTGGAAAGCAGTCTCGTTCGAACGAAGTTTGGTTCGAACGAAAAATCTCGTTCGAACGAAATTTCGAACGAGTTTCAGAAATTTTTGTTAAATTCTATTTTGGCCCAGAAACATTTATATATATTAATATAAAGTTTTTTTTTAAATTATTTCTGAAATAAACATGGCTTTTATTAAACCTAACACCCAACTAAACATTGTTCCAAGCTCCTATATACATATAAATACATTCATACCTTGGGAGCATGGGACCTAAGTTGATGACGTACAAACGAGGCACATAAACTACGGCATGTTGATGATGCTTTATACTCTTTGCCGCTACGTCTTCAACAAACACTTCATAGGTCTTAAATATTACAATTAAATAAAATCCTATGAATAAATATTTTTGTCCAGAATTGAGCCAAAACTATAAAAGGACTCAATTGGAAATTTGTGTCCTTACAGCAGAATCTGCAAGAGCTTTCATGCTTCATCGAACAACCTCACTTAGGAACTTATGAGGGAATTGGCTTTGATGGTAGAGAGAAAGGCATCGTTAAAGCACGATTTAACCAGTTTAGATACACTATGTAAAACACCCAGCTTAACTCGAACGAGCATTTCTCGAGTGACCTTTACCAGACCTATTTCAAGCCACAAAAGAATTTCACTTTTGCTCGATTGAACATTACTCGAGCACTATATCCGAATAACCTCGAGCTTACTCAGTTATCAACTATGGAGTTTTGATGACAAAAAGAGTCCTTTCATAAAAGATATGCGTGACGTCATACTATAATTAGCACATATCAAATCAATTTGACCTCAAATAGTGGTGGTTTAGTGACCAGTTGGTGGATTTGTCTATGTCACGTTGTGGTGCCACCTGACCTAGCGACTGGTCACTCGAGATTTCACTTAGCATTTCATGTTAATGACATGTTAAGTATAGTAGTCTAACCCATCATTCAATGCACCTGAGGTTCCTGGTGTATAATTGGAGCCTATATATCCCCCTCATTTTCCATTTGATAAACCACGTGATCTTTGAGCCAAAAAATCACATTGAGATAATTATTACAAAACACAAGTTTTATCCTTCCCCATTAATGTTTTTTATAAATTCTAACTAACAACATAAGCACTTATTGAGATTTGACCATTACTCCTTCATACTTTGATGTTTATTGGTCTACTTGAGGTTTATATAGATTGTTTGATTCTATCTCCCTTTAGCAAGATTTCAATAGAGGTTCATTTGTTATCAAATAATTGTATTTGCTAGATTTTATTGAGTTATACACTTGAGTTTATTCCTTGTCATTTAAGAGTGCATTTTTTGTTGTGTTATCACCATTAATACGAGTTAAGACTCAGTTTATCCTTAAACACCCTACCAAATAAAACTATTCTTTTACATTTGGCGACTTCGTTGCAAATGTATTCTTTAGAAATGGCCAATGATAACATCAACTGTGATTAACTCTGTTGATATTCAACGCGAGGAGGACAATAATGTTACTCCTTCTATTGAGGTTCCTCCAGTTGCTATTATTACAGGAACTTCTTCAATAGGGCAAGCTTCTATAAGTTCTATAATGGGTCCCATCCAAATGACCAACCTAATGGCCAAATTTATAGAGTTTTTACAAACTAAGTCTAGAATGGCTATATTTGGTTCAGTAATCAACCCAAGTTGTTTATTTACCCCAATATCACTACTTGATGATCATTCGAAGGGAGCACCTGGTCGACCTACAAGACAAGACATATTGGTCCATATGTTATCGATGTTTTCAGTACACTAACCATTGAAGCACATGTTGATGTCAGTGTGTCACTTGTGGTTCCTCTTCCACCGGCCAAAATAGTAGAAGTAGTTGCCTCGCCTTCCTTGACCATTAAGGAAGTCAAAAAGAGATAATAAAAATATTAGCATAAACCTCACAAACTCTTAAGGAGGAAGCATTCATTTATGATGATTATTTTACTCCTTACCCAAAGGAGTACAACGTTGAACCTTACTCTGAGGGATATACTCTTTTGATCTCTGAGAAGTTTAACGGAAGGGGGGGGGGGGGGGGACTCAAAAGATCACATCAAGATATTTGTTAGTCATCTTCGAGATAATTACAATAAGAGAAAGGTACGTATAAGGAAGTTTTCAAAATCCATTACCGACCAAACTTATACATGGTACTCTCACTTAGCCCCAAGGAGTGTGGTTATATGAGAGGATATGCACATCCAATTTCTCTTAAAAAAAATTCTGTCAAAAGATTCAGTAGAGGCAAAGTCCAGGCGAAGAGGTGATGATTAACATTAGATGATTTGGAAAACGATAGTTGGATTTGAGAGAAAATACCACAAATAGTAAGATTCCATAAATTTGAGCCGTGGGATTGCTGCTAGAGTATATTTATCACCTGATAAATGAAACTTGAGAAGGCATGTTTAAAGCTTTCACAAGAGTTGCCTGAAATATCTCCTTTGTTGTTTGCCCCAACCCTTTTATAGCGTGGAAGCCACAGACCATCCAAACAGGTAAAGGTGGCTAAGCACCGTGAGTAAACTACATGAATGGTGGCTAGGGAACTGAATCTGGTGAAGAGGCAAACAAAAATAACAACAAGAGGAAGTTTTATAGAGAAGATCCACCCCCATTGACTTGTACTGTTGAGGGGGCAATAATATGCTACAACACTATGGTCACAAATGGATTAGTTTATCCACCAAAGAATTCTCCACCTTATGATTCGAGAGAAGATGTAAAAGCTGGCCCTAAGTATTTCCACATCCATTAGCATGTTTTTATCCCACGATTTCATGTTTTACTTTTAAGGGGATTGTCAACAAGCATATGTTGGTTGGAACCTTATATATTTCATAAGGTAACATCAATAATAATCCTTTACCAGCACATGGGTCACACATGTTAGTTTCTTTAAGCATGGAGGATGAGGCTTAGACGATAAGAGAGAGCAAATAGGAGGAAGAATTTAAAAGGTTATATGATAGTTGTTTGATAGGAATAGTCAAAGTGATTATTTCTTACAATGAACCTAGCGTCAGAGATAATGAGTTGGTTTATCAAAAGGATGATTATGAGGTGGATCCAAGGTTGGAGTAGCAAGTTGTTTTGAAGTCTTTAATTTAATTTTATTTTGGTTCTTCTATTAGGTTGGAATGCCCTAGGAAAGCAGGCTAGAGATCACGCAAGCGATCTTGTACATAGCAAGAAAAATGTTGTTCCTTCATTGAGATGGAAATGACTAATGTCCAGGTTTGCACGAAAGTTTATATATGAGATAACCTTATCCGACACGGATAGATCAATCAGGTTCCATCATATTATGCCTTTTTATGCAATGACAAGTATAAATGGAACCAACTTTTCTAGAGCTTTGATGGACTAAGGTTCTTTTATCAATATCATGCTAATTTTCTCATTTTATGAAACTAATATTTCTGAGAACGGGTTGATCATAATGTCGTTTTCAATCTCAAGCTATGATAACCAAATTTCCAAGTCCATTGGTTATGTGAATATGGGAATAGTGATGGTCAATCTCACTTCACACATCAAGTTTTATGTGATGGAGTCTGCCACATCGATAGATTCTCAATTCTACACAGAACTGAATGAGAATGTGTGCATTCTAACCAAGGCACATCAATAATGTGTATCATCCTTAATTTCCACGTGAAATTGATCACAATGACATGTTAAAGATAGGTCATGTTATGAAAT
Source organism: Sambucus nigra (assembly GCA_949130495.1). NCBI lineage: Eukaryota > Viridiplantae > Streptophyta > Magnoliopsida > Dipsacales > Adoxaceae > Sambucus > Sambucus nigra. The sequence goes on along the minus strand of OX422224.1, from coordinate 353,129,909 downwards.
CTATATCATTTTTATCATCAACAAAAAATTTAGAATATAATTAAACCATCAACAACATAATTATAATAAATAATATGAATAAGTGAGATTGGATAATATAAAATAATCTCCAAACGAAAATTGAATCCAACAACTATAATAAAACTCCCTAATACTAAATAGTCTTAATCTGAAAATTAAATAACATGTAACCACTTAAACCCATAAATAAAAACTCTGAATATGAAATTACTAGAATGTCAAGTGAAATGAAATAACAAACATACTCTGAGGATAACGAACTAGAAATCCAAAAAGTGCAAGTATGACTATTCAGTCCTCCTGCTCATATCTAAGAATACTTGGAAAAAGATTTTAATATAAATAAATCAGCGTCGGGAAGTTATAAGAAATAAATATATTACTTAACAATAGTAATGCGACTCATTTACGCCTCGTGTCGTCGCGCACCAACACTCATATCCAATGTACTTCACATATCCTCTAACTTGAATTAGTTCTAACTATTCGTATACCTTTTAACCTTAGTATACTAAGGCTACCATCCCATATTAGGTGCATAGTACTAATAATAAATATAAAAACACTAACCTCCACATAATCTACCATTATATTCCTACAAATAATTTGATGCTCAATATCTCCTCTCCCGGCCAAAGTATACTCTATGAGTGGGACGTCTCATAAATAAGCGAAGAACCCCATGATACAATTTTATCTATCCGGATCGTATGTTAGATTCAATGTCATGTGAATCTTCAAACAAATATCAATAACTCCAACTTTGCAATATACTAAACAATTACCATAGAGTACTAACCCAACTCATACACCATATAAGTATCAAACCGATAACCTAACGATCCTACCATAGAGAAATTAACCATCTCCAAATCCATTATATGCTCTATAGTATACGACACAATATAAGTTCTTACATCGGTTTAGGGAAATAATCAACCTTGAATCGTGTTAAAATAGAGTATCCAACCAACTCTTAACGTTTACACAGATAATTCAATCGTTAACCGTTTTATGACCAAATAATCAACCAACTCAGGACCCATCCTTAAACCATACATATAATATAACTACTATAACCCAATATATTATCAATGAACGTATCATAATTGTATATTATTATTCATTATCTGTTCTATATGATTAACCCACTACTAGTGCATATTCTAACATTATCAATTGTTATGTTCGCATTCAGATTTAATTTTGACACATATAGATATATTGCAGAATTAGTCTTATAAATAATTTTCCAAACCCCCATGAATACCTATACTTGTATACAATTAATATATGCCAACCAAACCATACCATCTGAAGCATACACACCCAAAATCTAACTTGAAAACATCTAACATTATATATATATATATATATGTGTGTTTGTGTGTGTGTGTGTGTGTGTGTGTTCCAAAACCTAGTATACAATTATACGTAAAATAATATGATACCCTACCCTAATGGTATACCACTAATTGGTCTCGTATAAACATAACTCAACTTTTGGCTTAAACAAATAATTATTCCCTAAATATGTAATACATAATTATATATTTCATAATACACTCCAAAGTCCCCAAAAAGGTTCATAAAAATTTACTTTTTATATCGATAGAAATTCAAGTCAAAATCCAAAAAAACTTCCACCAAAAAATAATTAAACAAAGAAGCTTCCCCATACCACCGCTATAGCGGCCCATCTCAGCCGCTATGGCAATTCCCCACTCCTCTTTCATCACCTCTTCTCCCAGAATTTCTGAAACAATGTCGTTTGACCCTATGTGCTTAACCTTCAACCCAAACTTTATATTCTACAACCTTAAACCTCTATTAGCGAGTCTTGCAAAGATCTCAACAATCCCTAAACACCATATCATCCTTATAAAATGATTTTAAAAATGTCTTTTAATATTTTAATAAATTGTAGTCAACCTTTAATTCATTATTATAAGACGAAAATATTAATCTATTATGTTCTTTATATGAGTCAAATTCAATAATTAATATTAATTAATTCATCATATGTCATGTGATTGAACATAAATTAGTAATATCAATATTAAAAGCAATTAGATTTACATGAAATCAACAATAAAAATAGGTTTCCATTACATACATCAATGTCTTTAATATGGTTCATCATTAAACACACGGTTCATCATGAATACTAATATATAATAATTAATTCAATCAAATATATAACTAATCAAGGCTTAATAATCACATTTCAATCCTAATAACTTGTATCTAATGGATTCACACTCAGCAATTAAAATTATAAGCAAGTAACATTAATACGATAAGCAATATATTATTTTCAGCTTTAATAAATATTACACTTTAATTAAGCCAGCTTGTGTGCTATTTCTCTTCTCTCAAAGTTTTCCTTTGTTGCTAGGTTTTGATATCTGATTTATTATTATAATTAATGAGTTTTTATAATCTATTTATAATCCTAAACCTACAGATGCCCAACGGGTCCAGTTTTAGACCCCGAAAAAATCCTTAAAAAATTAACTAGATACCCATAGAATTTAATCCAAAGGGATACCTATCTATGAGGCCCAATTCAGCATATTAAAAACACCATTTTAGTCATATATATTTCCATTGAGCCCAATCTAACGCTGCTAAACTATAACATACAAATTGGTCACAACTGTATTATTAAATTAACGACTCTTTTACATATTATGTAATATTTCTCTTTAAAAATTTTGATTAATAATTTGAACCAAAGAATTTCAATAAACTATTCATTAAATCACCTTAAGTAAATGTTAATTAATTATTAAAATTATTTATTTAATTCCTATAAAATGGGGTATAACATAATGATAAGGCAATTTACTATAAAGGATTACAAGAGTTTTTTTTTTATGAATTGAATGATGTTCGTAAAATTATGAAGGACAATTATAGAGTCACAAGAAAGAACATTACAACAAAGAGAAATAAAATTTTAAAGATGATAACAATTGTTGAAATAAACCTGAGAAAGAACAATTAGGAAATTGATTAAACGAATAAAAATCACAGATACAAGAACAGACTTCAACTTCAAGCTCCCATAAGGTCATGCAACTCGTGTGTTTTTTTAACTTTTTTCTAAACTTATTGATTGATCAAAGAATTGATGGTTTTTAATATTTTTGAAGTTGATTGAGATTACATAAAAAACATTGACATTAAACGTACTAGAGCAAGAGAGTATAAAAAAACTTTGACTTCTCTCTAAAGATCATCATTTTTTTTTAGTTTCAGTGGCTTCCCCTGCGAATTCTTATGCTAACGTTCTTAAGCATGGGGTTTCTTCCTCACGTTTAAAAATCTCATCCCATCATGCTACAAAACCTCAAAATATCTCTCATCATTAACCTTTCGAAACCATACTACCAAGATGACAAACTCGTGATCAAAATATCAAAGGAGATATACCAAGATTCAATACAAACATGTAAGTCTAGACTTTTGGAGCGTTTTTTATTAGAAAAGAACCACAAAACAGTTACTACTAAGAACTTAAAGATTGCTCTCTCATTAGTTTGGGAGCCACAAAAAACGTGGAGACTCACTCCTAAAGGTAAGGGTTATTATAGTTTATTTTTTGAATCTATAAAGGACATGTACAAGACTTGGATGTTAGGCCGCATTAAATTTGAATTAGATTCTTTTAAGCCTATAACGTGGTGTCCAAATTTCTCTTCAACACGTTTTTCTTCATCTAATGCCCATGCTTGGATGCATTTTTTGGATCTTCTGGATGAATTTTGGCATCAAAGATTACTCCTCGGATTTTCTAAAGGTGTGGGTGTCCCTATTAGAATCGATACATCTACATTGGAGCAAAAATTTGGTCTGTATTCTAGGGTGCTTGTGGACATTGATTTTTCATATTATTTGCCTTCTGTTGTGATTATTGAGAATGAAGATGTTAAAATTTTGATCAAAATTGTAATTGAAAATCCTCAAACTTTTTGTGATTTTTGTGGATTAATTGGACATCGTATTTCTGCATTTAAATTAGTTAAAAAAGGGTGAACTTTGAGCATAATAAGAATCCCAAATATCAAGGGAAAATAGCCACAAGACATTTTATTCAAAAGGAACAGCCAAGCTGTTTGGTTAATGGGCAAGTCGTTGAGCATGATTCCAATTCAGTTGTTGACTTTTCAAAATAAATCAAATGAGATGGAGATTGATCACATTCCAAAGGATCCGGACGAAATTGTTGAAAAAGAGAATGATACGTCAATTCCATCAATATCGGGAAAGTCAGATAAGATTAAGGATCCGGCAAAAAACGACATGGATATGCAAAAGGGTGAAATTAAAATTGATACCCTAAATCATATGGTTCAAAAAAATAATCAGAATTTCTCACTAGGAAATATTTCTTATTTCTGATTATGATGAGTCTAATTCCTATGATGATATACCTCCTCTAGAGTACATTCCAAACTTCATTGCCGGTAGAGGATGCCCCTGATATTAATTTATATGTCGATTTACCAAAGTATGACTTAGGAATATCTTTATATTCAGCAAAAGCTCGTGCTTTTATTGAAGACTCGATTGGAAAAAAATGTGGAAAATTTTAATTTCAAATGTTCAATTCTCAAGTTAGCAACTCTTTTGACATTTTAGGCAACATTGAAGAATCAACCATTTTCAATCAAGAAAAAGTTAATGGAATTAAACAAAAGGGAGGAGAAAAAAATCATCAAGTGGATCTATTTCCGTTCTTAACTAATGAGGAGAAATCGGCTCTTAAATATAATTTAGGCCTTCTACTTCTCGTTCAAGATTTCACAAATTATCGTAATTTATTTTTCATTAGTGCTTGTAAGAGACACTAGGAGAGGTTTTTTTTCCTAATTGTTTATAAATAAATTTTATTCTTGTAAATAAAACATATACAAGGACACGATATATTGGTTCGACCAATTTTCCCTACATCCACAAGTGAAGCGACATATTTTACAATTATGGAGAACTAATATTACAAGAATACAGTCTCCTACTCTCTATGATTCCACTGTCTCTCTCAAAGCAAAAAAGAGACTATTTATATGATATGAATTTCTAGGCAATTTGGTGTTACAACATATTCAGTACATGAAGAAATTTCCCTCTAGAAGTGCCAAATAAATTACCCAATTAGACCCTTCCATCTCAGGGGGAGCGCCCCCCTCCCCCTCTCCCCCATGCAAGCTCCCACCTATGCATTATTCAATCACCAAAATACTGTACATGTGTCAATGAGATAAAAAAAAATGTTATGCCATAACTTAACAAAACCAATAATCTCAAAGATGGTATTAAAAATTTGTAATATGCCAAGGGGATTGTCACTTCCACTTTCATGTAGGAAAATAATGCTTTGAAAAGACACAAGATGATGTGACCAAAATTCTCAGGGAATTCACAAATGGTAGTATAGATTTAATACTACATATGTTCTAAATTAATTGTCATCATTTGGAAACGACGATTTTTTTTATAATTTACTCACTCAATGATCAAGATCAAAAACTATTTACTACGATGATTAAATTTAAAATGTTAGGTTCAAATGTTTCATAATTGGTTTTGTTGTAGAATTATTTATTATAATTAAATTAATTTACAAAACCATTTCAATCCACTCGTTGAAAACATATTTTGTAATTAAAATTGAACATTGTACAAAGATGTTATTTAGCTAAGTGAATTTAATAGTATATAAGATCACATCTCTTGAAAATACATAAATAAAGTTATTTATGTGTTAGTCTTGCTTAATTCTTATGCAATCGAAAATCCTTATTCGGTTTTATTAATCTCCTTCAATTTAAATTATAAAATATTATTAATTGATTAGGCTATCAATTCAAAAGTGGTAATTCTTTTTTCATGGTAATGAGAAGAAAATGTGACACTTAGTTACAAGAACAACAAAAAAACACCCAAGAAAAAATTGGTAGACATTACGTAATAAAACTATTACATTATTCATTGGATCATTTGAAAAAAAAATCTCTTTTGATATCTTTTATCTAATATTAGTCGTATTTAATTCTTATATAAAATTAAGGATAATACATTATCCTTTGGGTAGTTTACCCTTATTTTTTCAAGGTAACAAGAAGAACACGTGACACTTAGGTACAAGAACTATAAAAGAAACTTTAAGATAAAAACTTGCATACATTAAATAATAAAACTATTAGGATCGTTTTGGTTGCAAAATGGGCAATAGCCCTGGATGGAAAAAATTTCATGACATGACAAAAAATTTCATGGCAATTTTTATGGCAAAAAGGTTCGTGTTATTTGAAAACATCAATTTTTCACCGTGTCCAAAATGAGATGTTTGATAGCAGAGTGGCGAATTCAGGAATTAGAGTATGGGGGACAATATATATATATATATATATATTAGGGGGCAACTGTGTATATATAACTTTTTTTTAAAATACCATAAATTTCGATGGTAAAAAATTAATTTTCGAAAGTTTTTGGTGCCCCAACCCCTTGCCCTCCAAAATCCGTCTCTGTTTGATAGAATTAATGATAAAAGTGACAAATGTAAACAAACTCATATACAAAAAAATGGCTTCTAGCCAAATAAAATTCTTAAAAAAAATAGTTTCTAAAAAAGTAATTTAAACAAAAAACAACTTGCAACGAAAAAATAGTTCTTAAAAAATAATTTTTAACAATAAAAACAGTTTATAATGAGGGATGAAACAGTTTTTTCAAGAAAAAACAATTTGCAACAAAAAAAATAGTTTTATATCCCAAAAGTGAAAAAATTATAACACAAAAAATTGTTGTTAAAAAAAACACAAAAAGATAATTTTTAGCCCAAAACTGAAACAATTTTAATGATAAAAAATAATTTAACAAAAAATAGTTTTTTATGAAAAAAAAAATTAGCAATAAAAAAGCATTTTTGATAAAAATAAAACAATTTTTTAAAGAAAAACAATTTTTAGTGAAAACAATTTTTTCGATAAACATTTTTAGTACAAAAAACAGTTCTTAATGAAAAAAAAAGCTTTTTTGAATAAAAAATTTTAGCCCAAAAAAACAGTTATGATGAAAAATAAAAAACATTTAAAAAAAACTTTAAATGAATAATAAATTTTAACAGTAAAAAACGGTTTTGACAAAAATAAAAGCAGTTGTTAAAGAAAAATATTTATTAGCAAGAAACTTTATTTTGGGAAAAGAATTTTAACACAAAATAGTTTTTAGTGGAAAGTGTTTTAAAAAAACAGTTTTTATCAACAAAAAAAAAGTTATAGTGAAAAATAAAAAACATTAAGAACAGATTTTAACAAAATAAACAAAAGTTTTAGCTAAGAAAAATAATTTTCATACAAATGGAAAATATGTGGAAAAAACTTTATCATATTGTATAAATAAACAAAATTTGCTTAATAATTTACCAAAAGGTAAACAAAATATGTACGTGGACACGATATTCATGTGAAACTACCATGAAAAATAGGAATTATCAAATACATAAAGTAGTGATCAAAACCGTCATTTACTACCATTTATTAGCAAATGTAACTTATCAAACGGACCCTTACATTATTCATTTGAATTTTTTATCTAATGTTTAATCGAAGATGTATTATTTTCACAAAAAAATTCTTATGATATAAAAACTCCCAAACACTCTCACTTGTACGGTAAACCATTCTCTCAAATAAAAAAAATATATTACAAATATAGTTTGAAAAAAAAATCTAGATAGAGGACTAAAATCAACATGCCCTTATCCCCGGTGGAGAAAATATCAATCTCCCCTATTCATTTAACCAAAATTTATAATTATATAAGGACGACAAAATACCACACAAAAGTGAAAAACAATTAGGGTATGTTTGGTTTGCAACTATAATTCTGTTTTCTGTATTTAAATACAATTCTGATAAAAATTTGCGTTTGGCAACCTGTTTTTAAACACTGAATTATAATATTTCTGTGTTATAATCAAGCTTTTCAGAAAACAGCAAAATGGTGTTTTATAACTTCTGTTTTTTATTTTTCAACTCAGAATTATTCATTCTTAATATTTTAATGCATTTATACCTTAATATATAATATACATACATAATACACAATACATTAATATATGTGCAATTTTATTGTGAAGTATACATGCAATATTATTATATAGACACAAATACACACACACACACACACACACACACACACACACACATATATATATATATATATATATATATATATATATATATATATATATATATGGGGGGGGGTTAAACTCCCCAAAATACCTCATTAAATATACATAATAATACATGATATTAAATGTACATGTATATAATTTATGATGTATGTATATATGTATGCATTCATGTATTATGTATGCATGAAAGTTTTATGTATGTGTTTATGCATATACACATACATGTATAATATAAATATACATGTTTGCCAATTTTGTCAAATTTTTAAAAAACTGTATTTAAAAACAAGTTTACCAAACGCACACCAATAATTATAACTACAAAAAACTAAATTTTAAAATTATATTTAAAAACAACGTTTAAATCGAGTTTTCAGAATAGAGAACCAAAGAGGCCCTTATTATCGCTCCTTCCTTTTTACACACTTATGACTGGACCGTAGATTTGTCTGATTGTGTTAACTTGAAGCTGTCAAACTAAAATCTAAATTGCTTTGTTTGTCAAACATTTCAACTCAGCTTCTAACATTCAAAAAATATGGTCAAGGGTTTGCCAACCATATCAACCATTAATTCTTCATTCAGACTAAATTCCTTAGTTGTCAACACATAAATTTGAACAGCAGAACTAATTAAAGCGCCAACAAGTTATGTGCCTTTTATTTATTCTTTTATTGACCCTTCATAGTGGTGGTTGTTGGTTAACAAGTAAACGTAAGCCACTGTTCTCCCACGGAAACTGATACCTGTATTTTTATATTTAAGTTTTTTGAATTAGTTCACTACATCCAGATACTTCACCGGATAAGCTACTTTATTATTATATTTTTTAATTATCCAACCGGATAAACTACCTTTAAAAAATGGATGATGTGGGAGTCCACCTTTGAATTTTTGCCCCTTCCCATACGCCATCTTGCACCACTCTATGAAGCAATTCAGTCATGTTTTTCAAAGCATAAAGAATTATAGTGTATTTGATTATAAATTAATGAAAATGATTAAAAATAATTCATATAAAAAATTGGCTTAAAACAAAAGAGCAATCGGTTGCGATGAACTTTTTCGCGTAGTGTAATATTTTGGGGATGTGGGTATGGATTGAATTTCATGGATCCCATATAAATAAAACAATAAAAGTTTTCGACTGATTAGCTTAGATCAATTATTAATGGCTCACATATCTATAATTTAGAAAATTAAATATTTTTATATTCATTTTTTTTCAATTTTGTAATCATGCGCGTCATTTGTTCTTTGTTTTGCGCTCCCAAAGGAACTATTAGGAAAATACTTAACCTTACGAATTCTACCAAAACTATCTCTAGAACATTTGACAAAATGTCACAATCATAGTTTGCATGATGATTTTGTTAAATTATGAAGTCCATAACATTATGTGTAATGTTGGTGTGGGAAAAAAATAACAAATGTATCGGTAATTTGTCATTATATTTGTCATAGTTAGTGAGGAATAGTCGTCTCTTGCGGCATTTCGTTTGTCTCATGACTTTTTTTCGAAACATTCTAACCATATTTCTATTTGTCCTCCCCCCCCCCCCCCCCCCCCCCACACACACACACACAATTTTTTTTAATCCTAGCTCAAATTCCATCCAATATAATGATTAATTTTGAATTATATTTTGTTTTCAAGGGCTATTGTCCCAAAATTTACAGGAACACGTATAACACAGTCAAACAAGTGGAAGGGTTTATCAGGTAAATCATATGTGAAAGTGCTAAGATTATATGGATTGTCAAACACACACCAATTTTTAATTTTTTTAATTTTTAACCAAAATTTAAATTAATCACCAATTAAACAAAATGTATTGTGTAAAAAAACAATCCAATTTTATCTTGTCTTAAAACATTCATCTAGGTGATATAAGCAAGAGTAAAATAAAGCAACCACGACACGCCGATGTAAAAAGAAAATCAAAATGAAAAAAAATCCCGGACGGTTTAGCCATACAAATTCACTATGATAAGAAATTACACGACGATGACAAATGACTTACAAAAATAACTCGACTCCTTTAAGCCTTGACACATATTCGTTCCTTCAACCTTCTCCACAACGACACGCAAAAATTCACAAATGAACTGTCATAACGTGTGCTCCTCACACATCTTGGTATCCATCGATCCTGACTCAGCAAACCGTAACAACAACACGGAGTCCAACGTGTCAAAACACAATAAACATAGAATCCACCGCTTGAAACAATACTCAATAAAGATGAAAAGTAAACAAACTTTGGTCCTCAAATAAGCATACTTGATGGAAACTTGGATCTCAAAAATTGTTGGGCGTAAAGTAGGATTACGAGGCTTTTTATTGCTCTTAAGGAAACTAATTCCAAAAGACTTTTTGAAAGAAATCTGATGCTAGCACTCCTATTTATAGAAAACATGAAAAATGAAGCGACATAAATTTTGAGGTAACTCGTTCGAATGAAATTGTTAGGGTCATTCGAACGAGTTATGCAATATCGTTTGAACGAACTAAATCTCGTTCGAACGAACTTGCAAAACTCGTTGGAACAAAGTTCGAACGACCTTCGAATGAAATTTCACGGTAAAGAAGAAAATATAGTTCGATCCTTGTTCGAATGAAAACCCATTATCGTTTGAACCAATAAAAAATCTCATTCGAACAACTCATGTTAATTTGTTTGAACAACTTAAAACTCTCATTCGAATGACTTTAATAAAAATAATATTTGTTCTTTAAAATTATTTTTATGAAAATGGTCTCAAATAAGTTTAAAAAAACACCCAAATTAATCCAGGGATCAAACTAAATACACATTCATACCTCTTGAGATCCTATATATGTTGAAGACGAAACTCGACACGAAACACGGCACAATAATGAAGTCTCTTTAATTAGACGTTATGGTCTTCAATCACACATCAAATGCTTAAAAAATAAACAACTCAAGTCCTAACCTACGACTTAAACAATTTTTGTCCAAACGGAATAAAACCAAATTACATACAAATTAACTCTATTGGAAATTCGCCTTTACAATCTGAAAATACAACACATCTTCGGAGGTGAACTTAATATACCTGATGTTCACTGAACGATGGAAGCATCATAGGATTAAGTTGAACCCAAATGTTTGTTACACTTTATAAAAGGTTGCCAACATGTACTGGAAAGAATGATTGCCAATCAAAATCGTTAAACACAATTACCACTACTGACTTAATAAGCCCTCGAAGTGAGACATATACATTTGATCATCTTAGTATTGATTTTTTATGTTTCTTTCATTGAATTTCATTATGATCAACTTATTATTTATTATTCCGAACAATAAAATTATTATTAAAATAAAAATATTCAAATTATCATTTAACCAATAGCGATTACAATAATGAACTACATTTCACAAAAATACTATTGCTTTTATCATTTAACCAATGGCGATTACAATAATGAACTACATTTCACAAAAATACTATTGCTTTCATGTAAAATCCACAAGTACTAGATCAAGTCATAGGGGAAATACATATTTATGGAGGATTTACGAAGGGTCATGTTTGAATATGTGAGTAGCTATATCAATGTGATAGTTTATGATAAATTTACACTACACCAAAATGACAAAATTATCACCTTTCAGCCGGCCATCCTTGTCAAGGTCATTGACCGTGACACAAATCTCGCATTTTGTGTCATGGTCATTGACCTTGACACGACCGTGACAAAGAATTATCACGGTCATTGACCGTGACAAATGTAGTTATCACGGTCAATGACCGTGACAATTCTTTGAATAATTGTCACGGTCAATGACCTTGACACGACCGTGACAACTTCTGCAGTAAAAAAAGACATAGTCTTCTTTTTTCCCACCCTTTTTTGGTTTTCCCTCTCTCTCTCTCTCTCTCTCTAAGGTATGTTTTTTTTTCTCTCTTTCTCTTTCATTTCTATATGTGTGTGTATGTGTATGTGTGTATATATATGTGTGTATATGTATGTGTATATGTGTGTGGTGGGGGAGGGGGGAAGGGGGTAGTGGGGGTGGGGTGGTGCAGGTGTTGTGGGGGTGGGGTGTGGTGGGGGGAGGGGGTGGGGTGGTACAGGTGGGATGAGGGTGGGGTGGGGTGGGGGGAGGGGGTGGGGTGGGGTGTGTGTGCGTAGGTGTGTGCGTGTGGTGGGTTTTTTTTAACAATTGTATAGCTTTAAATGTAATTTTAATTGTATAGTTTTAGATGAAAGTAAATTAATAATTAGTGTCAATTTCATATAAAAGTAGGATTGCCCCTCATTGTAAATTAGTAAATTAACAATTGTATACTTTAATTGTTAGTTTAAAACATCAAATGAATTAATTGAATAGATGAATTAGAAGGAGTACGGGTTACACATTTGTTGTTGAAATTGCTGTTGGATTATTTTGTTTAGTAAATGTTGGGTTGGTTAGTTTTAAAAGTGGCATGACCACTGGATTATTGTCCATATGGGGGTGGAATTTTTCAACTTTTTTTGAAAATTACTTTGTATATCGAACAATATATACAAAGTATATATATGTCTGTGGTGGTGTGTGGTGGGGGAGGGGGCAGGGGGTGTTGGGGGGGGCGGCATTTAACAATTGTATAGATTTAATTAATAAATTGTATAGCTTTAATTGTAATCTTAATTGTATAGTTTTAGATGAAAGTAAATTAATAATTATTGCCAATTTCATATGAAAGGAGGATTGCCCCTCATTGTAAATTAGTAAATTAATAATTGTATACTTTAATTGTTAGTTTAAAACATCAAATGAATTAATTGAGTAGATGAATTAGAAGGAGTACGGGTTACACATTTGTTGTTGAAATTGCTGTTGGATTATTATGTTTAGTAAATGTTGGGTTGGTTAGTTTTAAAAGTGGCATGACCACTGGATTATTGTCCATATGGGGGTGGAATTTTTTAACTTTTTTTGAAAATTACTTTATATATCGAACAATATATACAAAGTATATATATGTGTGTGGTGGGGGGGGGAGGGCAGGGGGTGGGGGGGGTGTGGGGTTTTTTTTTTTTTAACAATTGTATAGCTTTAATTAATAAATTGTATAGCTTTAATTGTAATCTTAATTGTATAGTTTTAAATGAAAGTAAATTAATAATTAATGCCAATTTCATATGAAAGTAGGATTGCCCCTCATTGTAAATTAGTAAATTAATAATTGTATACTTTAATTGTTAGTTTAAAACATCAAATGAATTAATTGAGTAGATGAATTAGAAGGAGTACGGGTTACACATTTGTTGTTGAAATTGTTGTTGGATTATTTTGTTTAGTAAATGTTGGGTTGGTTAGTTTCAAAAGTGGCATGACCACTGGATTATTGTCCATATGGGGGTGGGATTTTTCAAATTTTTTTGAAAATTACTTTGTATATCGAACAATATATACAAAGTATATATATGTGTGTGGTGGTGTGTGGTGGGGGAGGGGGGCAGGGGGTGTGGTGGGGGGAGGGGGGTAGGGGGGTTTGTGTACTAATAATTCAATGCTTTACATCTCTTCCGGCATATATAATATATATAATAATAATTCCATGCTTTACATCTATTCCACGTTAGATGTTTTCAACTAATTTAGACATATTTATGTGTGTATGTGTATATGTGTGTATGTGTATATGTGTGTGTATGTGTATGTGTATGTGTATATGTGTGTGTATGTTTTCAACTAATTTTTTTTTATCTGTACTAATAACCTTTTTTTACAGCAAATGTCTCCTTAAGAAATTAAGGCGAAGATGATGATGTTGTTTATGATGATGTCGGCTGGGCTCGGTGGTAGCGGAGGCGACGAGGGCTCCTCCGCCCCTAGGCTCCCCAAATATGGAAAATTAGGGATTACCATCGAGAACAAATCGGAGCTATTAGCGAGATCCCTCGAGCTGCTAAAGACGGTCATCGGCCCGGGATTTATGAGTTGAAAGGAGGTGTCATATGAGCTCAAGTTAGCTATTTGGGCGGCACTACAGGTAATATATTTCAATTTCAATTTCAATTTCAATTTCAATATTAATTTCAATTTAAATTTCAATTTCAATTTCAATTTCAATTTCAATTTATATTTATATTTATATTTCTATTTCTATTTCTATTTAATCACAACTAACATTGAATATGTTGGACAGGAACAATTCAACTTGGATCCAAAGCTACGCGATTCCGCCTTGGAGCAGTTGAGGGAGCAACACAAGACGTAGAAGAAAAATATGCGAACACGGTAATTTGAAAAACACGAAAGTCCATTATACAATGGCGTGGATCCATCCCGCCCAAGGAGCCGATCTCATTGGCACAATGGCAAACGTTCATTGACAATGAGATCGAGGATCGATAATTGGCATCTCGCAAATTGGGCAGGGAAAATCGGGCAAAGAAGACGGACGTACACTATTCCGGTCGGACCTCTTACGCCGAGGTGGAGCATAGGATGAAGGTAAGATTTATTTTTTCTATAACTACAAATATATATTATTCTTCATTATTTTACTTTACGGGGCGATACTAATTTTACTTTATTTTAATTTCAGGGGGTAGGGAGTGGGCCAGGGGGTAAGCCACATAGGCTCGATACTTATGTGGCTCTTCGGACAAAGAAGGGGAAGGACAAGGAGGTGTCCCCAAGAGCCGCGGCCACGATTGTAAGTAATTCGACAGTTTAATTTTTGTTAATTACGTTATAATTTTTTAGTTTACTTATTTTTCTAATCATGTGCTTTTTGTCATTTCAGGCAAAGCTTAAGGAAGTGCATGAGTCGTAGTCTGATGCCGACAAGGCGTCTTTGTCCACAGACGCACTCAGCCAAGTGCTTGGCTCTGATCGCAAGGGGAGGACAAGGGGGTGAGCTCGCGGGTGGCCAAATCTAGGATCATCGGATTGGAGATGAGCGCCACCGGGTTGGCTCGAACGGTTGATTCACACGACGCGAAGCTATCCCGTTTGGAGGTGACGGTCCAAGATATGTACGCATTCATGAAGCGTACGTTGGGCTGAGACCGTAAGGGGAAGGGAAAAGGGAAGGAGAAGGCGGTGGAGGAGAAGGAGGTACGGGAGAACGAGGCGCAGGAGGACGAGGCGCAGGGGGAAGAGGATGTGGACCTCGCTGCTTCTTCACCGTCACGTGCGTATTTCGATGATCCACTTCTTTATTTGGCTCCCTTCCCCAGACCATTATCGACACTTGGTTGGCCGAGCGTGTTCATATTGGATGTATTTGATGGCCAGCGGATAGGGCGGGGGTTGAGGGACCCGAATATCGTCGAGGGTGGAATAGTTCATGGACGTGCGCTTTAAGGGATCGAGTCCAAAGTGCTCGTCATGCATGTGATACCCGGGAAGGAGAACTCCCTATTGTGGTTGCGCGAATAATGCGGCACGCTGTATATTAGTGGGTGTGTTAATTCGTATATTGTGTGTCCAACTCACCTCCTCACATTTACCCAAAACATGTAGTAACATTATTTTTAAGTTTGTCCATTTTAATTATATTTGGATTATATCGTCATTTATATTATTTCTATTTTGAATATTTGGACTATATCGTCATGAATATATATTTGCACTATCTTTAGTTTATTTGGATATATGATGTTTGAATATCTACAACCAACGTTGCTATAACATGTACAAATATACTGCTGGGCAGTGGCAGTGGCCATACTGCCCAGCAAATTTTTTTTAAATTCTGCCCAGAATTATCACGGTCAATGAACGTGACAAGTTTTTTAAATATTGTCACGGGTTTGTCACGGTTAAAAACCGTGACTAAACTTGTCACGGTTCTTGACCTTGACACGACCGTGACAATCCTAATCGACTTGTCAAGGTCAATGACCGGGACACGTCTATGACAAAAAAATTTGTCTCGCCCCGAATTGTCACGATCATTGACCTTGACAAGTACAACTTGTCAAGGTTAATGACCGTGACAATAGTGCAGATTTGGTGTAGTGTTATTAGCTTTGGGCTTATCATCAGATTCTACTTTTCGTAGTTCAAAATCTTCACTTCGTTCATCGTCAACGATTATGTTGTGAAAACAAATACAAGTTATCATAATGCATAAATTCATTGCGAAGACATAAATGAAAAAAGTATCTATAGAACACTGAAAACTCATTAAACATATTGGCACTTTGTTGGCACTGAGCAAAGTATTTTTATTTTGCGATCTATAAATTTATAATTGTTTGGACAAAAGTGACCCACTTCAGGTATATGTGATCAATGAGATAGTGACCCATGTTGTACAAACTCTTATTGACAACCTACATACATTTAGTGAATCCGTAGTATTTAAGCTTTTCAAAAACATTCGAGTGATATAAAATGTCCAAGTCATTGTTTGCCCCGAGCATAATGTAATATCATGCCAAAATCATAGGGAAAATGTTTTCAACAGCGTTTATTATAATCTTTGTTTCTATTTTGTAGGAACGTCGCGTTCCCTACCATGCCACAAGGCAATTATTCTATTCAGATTTCACACATTTTATGTTGTCGAGTAGGCTCGAGAAACCTCATTGCTCCCCCTTTGCGAGTAAGCATTGGACATCTTTGGTCGTAGGTGTCCTCAAGTACTCCCTTGAATACATGACGTACACCGTGCTTCAAAATCTCGTCAACAACTTAATGGAAGCGATATATCGAATTTGGATATACTCATTAGTTGAATCGATTGAGAACCATATGTATACAATATACCAAAATGCCAATATTATCTCACTTTTGCGCAAGAACTTTATCACGATCCATGAGCGCGATAATAATCTCATGATTTGTGTCACAGTCATGGATCGTGACAAGCCGGTCAAATCATTTCTTTATCATGGTTAATGACTGTGACAAGTATGTGTCCCAAAACTATGTCGTTCTGGATCCCTATTTAAACAAAAATTATGCTCATTTTCCCATTTTTCCATTCTTCCTCTTGCAGTGAATTCTCTCTTGAAATAAAAAAGGCTTATTTCCAAGGTAATATATACCCTCCCTGCCCCCAACTCTCTCTCTCTCTCTCTCTCTCTCTCTCTCTATGTGTGTGTGTGTGTATATATATATATATATATATATATATATATATATATATATATATATATATATATATATATAATGCAATAAAGTATATAATAAAATCATTAAATGTCAGTCCCTTTTAATTAAAAAAAAAAGTGAAAATTAATGATTAAGAGGCCATATTAATTTGCTCAAACTCATACAATTTTAACTAAAATACATATCACTTAATTTTCTAGTCAACGAATCTTTGATTTTTTGTTTTGAGATTAGAGAAAAACTTGTAGGAGTACATCATTGCTTAATGGTGACCTTTTTTGAATTTATTTTGTTGAGCTTTCATTAAACTTTATTTCAAAACTAAAATTATAATATATGTCAAATATGCGCTTGTTGGGTTATATATGTCAAATATGCGATTGTTGGGTTAATTTAACTACCCCATTTCTTTACACATAATAATTAATAATTCATATAAGTTGTGATGGGGTAGTCAATATACAAAGAATGGATGGGTGAGATAAATAAGGTGGGTATAACGTCCCGACCCGAATTTAGGGGTTCAGCATAGGTCAACTCAGTCATGTCCGAACACGTTAGGGGGTGAAATGATGTGAAATTACCTAAATAAAGTTTTTAGTCTATTTTAGTTAATTATAATTACCGAGTAAACATGCAATTATTTTTTCAAGATATTTACGCATAATAATAACAAGTATAGAACACATAAGGCAATATCTTAAGGTTCAAGTAATCAAACCTACTAGCGCAAGAGTCGGGAAATAATTACCTATAAAACGCTCTCTAAAGACGGAATATCAACTAACATGTTATAACAATGGGAATGGGGTGATCTAATGCCTAGTAGGGGTTCCCACCATAAATAAAATGTAGAAATGAATAACATAAAGAACGAATGAAATACTATAAACTGTCACTACAAGAAAAATGAATATTAGGGACGGGAGTATTAGGGACGGCCGTGTCCTTTTGTCCCTAATACTATACCAGAAGGGACGGTTTTAATTACCGTCCTTTTTTTATAGTAACAAAAGGGACGGTTTTTTAAAAACCGTCCCTTTTGGTATTTCTCAAAAAGGACGGTAATTAAAACCGTCCCTTAAAGCATATACGATTTTTTAGCGCTAATTTTTCCCGGGTTATTTTAAGGGACGGAATTTAAAACCATCCCTTTTGCTATATCAAAAGGGACGGTTTGTAAAATCCGTCCCTTTTGATATAGCAAAAGGGATGGTTTTAAATTCCGTCCGAGTTAATAAAATTAATTTTTATTTTTTCCAAATGAGTATTTGGGACGGATTGTTTTAACCGTCCCTTTTAAGATACCAAAAAAGACGGTTTTAAAATCCGTCTCTTTTGGTATAAATTATTTTTTATTTTTCCCCCACTTTTTTGGGCAAAAGGGACAGTTACATCCAACCCTTTTAATGTTTTCCCTAATTTTTCCCCCACTTATTCCAAAAGTTGGCACTTTCTACGTTTTGGACTCCCTACTCCCTTCATTCTCTCTCGCGCTCTCTCTGCCCTAGCCCCGCTCCACTCCTCCGTCTCTCCCCTACCCTAGCCCCGCTCCACCCCTCCGCCTCCTCCGCCTCTCCCCTGCCCTACCCCAGCTCCACCCCTCCGCCTCCTCCTCTCCCCCTTTGCCTCCGCCTCTCCCCTGCGCACAGGTATTAATCCCTTCTGCAATATATATATATATATATATATATATATATATATATATATATATATATATATATAATAAAGTAGAAAACTTATGTATGTCATAAGTTTGATTGTTGATGTCATCCATATGAATTTTGTTTGTACTTCCTCTTTTGTCCTCAATTCTTTGATTTTCCCATAATTTTTTACTTACCAAATTTAGACTTGAATTCAAAATTGGGGGTATTTTCGTCAAAATCACTTCATTAGTTTGTTGACTCTCACTCATTCCTTACACAAACCTTTCATTCTCCCATTCTCTCCCGTTCTCTCATCCGTAAGCCCAAAAAAACCCTACCTGAAACCATTCTCCCACCATCACCCCATCGCTTAATCCGCCGCCGCCGCACTTGAATCCACGTCGCCGCTCTTCTCTACGCCTCCGCTCCTCTCTACGCCTCCGCTCCTCTTAGGTACGGTTCACATGGTTTCGATTTTAGGTTTTAAATAGAAGAGAAATTCATGGTGTTTGCATTGTAATGTTTAGGTTTTTTGTTTGTTTTAAATATGATATTAGTTCTATTTCTTATATGTTTAATTCGTTGTGTGGTATACTTAGTGTTTGCATGGAGTGTGTATTGTTTTAGGTGCGGTGGGGATTTAGGTTTGGTATGGCGATTTAGGTGTCACACAGTAAAAGTGTCCTAAAATTCTCATAGTATTTCACTGTGGTTTGGAATTATATTAGGGTTTTGATTTAATAATTGTGTTTTGATTTAACAATTTTGATTTCCCATTCAAACAGATGTGCATTACGGGTTTCACATTCCGATCATTTCATGGCGATGGCAAAGTTCCACTACAATGCCCAAAGTAGCGGCCTAAATGCTTTCTATTTGTATATTTCTCTCTACTTAGTTCTCCATACATAATTCTTTATTTTTATTGTGTGATTTCTTTATTTCGGATTGTTTTGCAAATAATAATAGTGGTTGTGGTTTATACAGTGAAGCCGTTGCAAGTAAGTTCTTCATTAGATTATGTGAATTATTTAATGTAATTTCAGACATTACTTTGCAGCTTCTTTCTATAGTAATACGAAATGTTTCACTCTCACACACACTCATATTTGTATTTGAACTTTTAAAGTTTGTAGTTTCGTCATTTCTTGGATCGTTGAAATCGATTTTAGGTATTATTGGTGTTTATATTTTGAGTTTATTTTTGTTATTCAGGTATTAATTAGAGTTTTATTTTCTTTTCTGGGTTGAGGGGTTCATGCTATGTCATGTATAATCTCTACACTATTTTCTCTCTCTTTTCCTGTTTATTTTGTTGGGTGTGTGAATTCAATTTTTTAATTTTGGTAAACAAAAATTCAAATCTACATGATGTTGTGATATAAGGCATGATTTTGAGATTTCGCAAACTGCATGAGATTCGTAAAGGCTAGGGCTACATGGGATTTCTGGGGGTGATAATGTAGACCATGGTGGAGTTCATAATTAGTTGAATGGGATATTGATATTTTTTAACGATGTTGTGCAAGTACTATTTTGGGAGTTTTAAACCCTTCCTAAGTTGATATTGCTATCAAACAAATTGGTTATGCCCGACTACTATTAACCTCAAACAAATTGGTTATGCCCGACTACTATTGACCTCCTTTTTATATATAGTTCACATTTGTCTAAACATAGTTTGTGTTTTTTCCATAGTGAATTTTTAACATCATAAATATTTCTACAAAATCATTGAAATTGATTATTTAATCTATTGTTATTTCATTTTGGTTATATTTTTTCATCCGTGGGGTAATTCTTTGTTGAATTAGATCCTAAGACATTGTTGTCAACCCAACACACAAGTCACAAGCCTTTTCTCTCTACTATAACTTCATATATAACCAATTTGATAATTAAATATCTACGAGTAATCTTTTTTTAAACGAGTAATCATTTTTTAAACAATCACGATCTTTTCATGAGTAAAAGAACCCTAGAAGATCTTAGAAGCTCCATTCCCATAGTTGCATACATATGAAAAGATCGTGAAGAAAAGAACTGTTACTTACACACAAAATATAACAACAATAAAGACAAAATTATATCCTTTTATCTCTTTTTTTGTTATATTTTTTCATCTATTGATCGCATTCCTTAATTACTCTGACATTCAAGTTGTTGAGGTTAATCCTATATTGATGGTAGATGTCGAACATATTGTCGATTCATCAGATATCGTTAATAAATTATTCCAAAGGTTACGAATTTCATACAAGATTGGATACTCATTTTTATATCATGTTCAATACTCAGTTGCCTCTAATTAGAATTGATTTTAAGTTTTCTATTTTTTCATTGGCTTTCGTATATATTTTTCATATGAACCATGATATTGAAATTCCTATCAAACAACTTAGTTTTGGTGCCAAATATTTCATTGTTCTTCCAAACAACTCTATTTTCTTTCATAAAATTAATATGAACTATTTTATATCTAATTAACTGTTTGCATTTTGGCTCTGTTTAAACATGGGTGAATTATTTATATCCAACTAACTGTTGTCATATTTAGTTTATAATCGTGAATTGCAGAATTTAAGCTTTGATTGCACAAGCGAATCCTACGCTTTATGACTGCGATGCATGCAAGGTAACCACATAAGATGTATGGTGAGGAATGCAGTAATATGAGTGAGCAGATCTAAGTCCGGAATTGAACCTGTTAATATTGCATTGGCAGAGTGCCTATAACTGGACGAGAACTGGAATAACCTTTTTTTAGAACCATCACTTGCTTGGGTTGAGATGATCTTACGAGGCTGTAACATTAGGAGTGGAATCAGCCAGTTGTTTACTAATATTATTGGTCTATATTTCTTTTTCACACTCAGCTTGAGATAATAAGAATAATTTAGGTAGATAGATCGATCCCACTAGATTAAGAATATTGGATAAGCGCTACTTTAACATAAGTCCTATACCATTTATATATTAGGCTGATGATGCACCCGTGTGTCTCACGACAGCAGAGAAGAATGAAATCGAAGACTTTCATCGGGTAGTTCAATGGCAGAGCACCAGGACTAAGGTCCCTAAGTGATGGGCTTGAATCAATTTCCGATTGGCACCAACGCCATTGTTATGTAACAGGTATATCTCTATTTTTCCTCTTATTATTCTTCTATATTTTTTTCTTCCTGAGATTGTTTGGGTTCAATGTTTTTGGGGTGAATGTATACGCATATTTGGCTTTGGATTTCCGTCTATTTTTTTTTTGTTCGTGTCGATTTGAGTATTTTATGGCTAAATTAGTCAATTATTTTATGGGTTTGGGGATTTTTTGTCTATTTCTTTTTGTTGGTGTCAATTTGGTAGGGAGAGAGGGTAGCTGGTAGGACGGGAGGGGAAAGGCAGATATTGGTGAGTGGGGTATCTAAAGCTCTGTATTTTTGGTTGCATGATTTCTACATTTTATCCGTTGAAAATGTTAGAATGGAAATTTGGTTAGATTTACTACCTAATTCATACAGGATGATCAAGAGCTATCCATTGTTGACCCTCAATTATTAAATTTCACTTTTTTCCTTTTGTGTCATCTTTATATCGGGTGAAGTTTGGTTGTATATTTTAAGACATTGGCACATTTTTTCTCAATGACAGTAATTCAAGATAGTTGTATTATGTTATTATTTTAAAATCATATAATTCTATTCTTTATCCTCACATTGGATATAACTTTAAATCTTTTTGTTACTTATATAACAAAATTGTGCTATATGTAGAAGATATATCAGGGGCTATGATTTGTAAATGAAGCGACTTAAATTTGTGTGGGGAAAATTATCGGAAGGAATTCAAAGCAATTGGGGTTTGGAGAACTTTTAACTAGCCACTAAACCAGCGATGGTAGGATGCATTTCTTTGCGTTCTTGGTTGGTTGATCATTCATTGGATTTTATTATATTTTGTGATTCTTTCCAACGGAAAGTGTCGAGTGTTAATGTCATTTTCTCTGTACACAATTTGTCTTTTAAAAATAAATTGTGTAAGTTATTCTTTCTTATAGGAGATGGATCATGTCATTGGATATTTATAGGAGTTGGATTCAATACCCAAACGACTGTCATTGGATATTTATATTTTGTGATTTGTAATTAGACATGGTTCTAATGCACACCTTAGAAGGTAATTGGTTATTTTCAGTTTGATATTCGATGAGTGGTTGTTTAATGGTTGGTGTTTTAGTTTCATTTCTTCTATGAGGGCTTCGGGTAATACATGACCTGATTCAAAATGATAGATATATGATGACCTAACATATAAAAATTTGGATGGGATGTTGTCAGAGGGGGGTCAAGAGGAAGAGGTGTTTGTTTCCTATATTTTGTACCTCTCATTATTTTGCCAAGACCCTATTGTAAACTACTCGGTTTGGTTGTAAAATTTTAATTTCATCTATGAATTCGATCTTCTGTAATGTCCTTGAAGCATGGCTTAAATTATTGGTTGATACCATTACATATTGCCAATTTTTAATGGTTAACTACATTAATTTAAGCCATTGCAATATGTAATGGTATCAACCAAGAATCCTACAAATACATGTCTCAAAGATTAGTAAGTTAATTGAATCTAAACTTTTACATTTTCATTTTTGTTTGATATAATATCCAAGTCAGATTTTGAATATGTGTAGGTTGATTTTGGGGGAGAGATATGGATTATTTCATAAGAAGCTTATGGTGGTGAGGATTTATAGTTAAATTAGTGGTTTAGAGTTTATTTAATTGTTAGCTTAATATGGATTACAGTTTTCTGTTTCATTTTAGGGATTGATTCGTTTCGTGTTGCATAATAATATATTTTAGGGATTAATTCGTTTCGTGTTGCATAATAAAATATTTCGTGAAGTAATTTTTTGGGGGGGTTTGGGTCCTTGGGTTTACTGTACATATGATGCAAAGTTAATGTATATTTTTCGTAGACTCTTCTTCTATTTACGGATTCATACATGTTGGATTTCATATCGGTTTCAAATCGGGTGATTTTTAAATGGGTTACAGATAAAGTGTTAGTTATATAGGTTGTTTTCATATGCGTTTCAGGTTTGACATTTTTGTTTACAAGGTGGATGCTTTTACGGTTCAGGTGATGTTTTCACCACTATCCATTCCACATTTGTGCTTAAAATGTTGCATTATACACCCGCACCATACCTTATAACTATTTATTTGCTGCATGAGGTAAGTCGTCAATGGTCATCAATGATATTTAAATTGTTATAGTTTTTAGTTTTTTTTATGTTTATTTTTTTAAGTCCAATTTTGCTTAAGGATATGGATGATATGCATAGTTTTTGTTTTGTGAGCATAGGTTAATATGTTGAAAGAGAGGAATAATCAATACAAAAGAATCAAGTTTATGTACATATGCTCTGGATGACAATTAAGGCCTCCACTACAAAATTGTATGTTTAAAAACTTTTCGTATCCATTTTTTGGAGGGGCTCAACGTGTTTTAACAATCGGATTAAAAAATACCTGGAACTGACTAAAGAAATAGAATTGCGCGACTCATGACTTGCAATGATTATCAGATTTCTTAACCTCGATAGTTCTCCCCCAATTCTATTTTTAGACCTTAATCGAGTCAATTGGTAGATTCAAATATCTAATTGCACTATTTTGACAACTTATAATGTTAATTAGGTTTTAGTCCTATTTCACAATAGTTTTATTTGACCGTATTTAACGCCAACTATGTGCATGCCACTACTAGCAGTTACAATCCTTGCTAATTTTCTTTGGTGATCCCTTGCCCTATTGGATTTATACTTTATTGGATGCAGACTGTTTGCTATGTAATGTTTGTTTTTGTTTATTGAAATGATTAATTTTTGTTTATTGAATCCTTTCTTTTGGTTACTATTTCAGTTGGAGCGATACACGTTCTTACAGTTTAAATGTATCCAAAATGACATTCACTGAAGTTAGTAAATGTTCCTGCAAGTGACGCAACAGTTCAGTTGCAGTCCATCAAGTTCAGTTGCAGTCCAAAATGGCATTCACTGAAGTTAGTAACTGTTGTCGCTGAACTTTCCAAGGATGAGAAAGAATCCCCTTCAATGGGTGGCGATATGGGTGGCATGGATTATTGACCACCATTAAGGATGCACTAATCTCTGCGGAATATAAAAATTACATTAGATTGAAAAGTATGTCTGGTAAATGGCAGTTTACTTCTTCAAATTTGATTCTTGCGGATTAACCTATATGAATTGAGTTTTCTTAAATTACGTTTTGTTTTAATTACATTTTGTTCAGATTTAGCAAATTAGGAATGTGCGTTTATGTTCTATGAAATAAAAATACATAAAATGTTCTACGTTTTTTTTTCTATGTACTAAAACAGAGCCTAATGAATGATATTACGAATGTGCGTCTACGTTTTGTTAAGATTTAGAAGATTACGAATTTGCGTTTATGTTCTATGTTCTATGATAAAATTTAGACCTCAAAATGTTGCAAAGCCCAGCTATAATTATGACCAATACTTAATAGAATCCAGTAGTGTTTATAGGTACCTTATTAGCTAATTTGAACCTTGCCAAGCCAATCCAAACAAATGTAGTACTTACCTACACAGAACATGATCCATTGGTTTTCCCTTCTAAGTTTTCAGTCAACAACATATTAGAGGAAGGTGAAATTTCACCTAATTTGGACATTGTCAAGACATCCCAAACAATTATAATTGATGCATAATTGAGTCATAACTGATGCATGACATAGTAGTGTTCCTTAATTGAAGCATGACATAGTAGTTAACTGATTCATAACTGAAGTGGTTGTTTTGTTCTCTGTAGGTTTGGATTTGTAATTATACGAATGATGAGAAGCTCAAGCTCTGCTATATCATATGAAAACTGAGGTCATATACACCAGCGAGAACGAGATTCTTAGCTTCAGGTGATTTCAAAACAAAGGCGCCAAACAAACATGCATATAAACTTCCAAAAGATAGCAATTAATATGACTACTCTATGCCATTTGTGTAGGTGAATTTGAGTTTGTTGAGTATCAATCAAAGATAGGTCTTGACTTTTGAAGGAATCTTAGCTTTTCAGATAAATGTATCCGATGGAAAAGGTATTGGATGGACTGAAATGTGAAATTTAAATGAAGTAAAATAGAGTACTTAAAATAATCTATTGATCCAGTTGCCAAAAGAGATGATACATTATATGTTTATGAGAAAATTCAAATTTCTAACTGCCGAGTTTTACAGACTATATAGCCCATGCAACATCATCCCAATGCCATTGGAAATTAAAATCTTGAAGCACTTTGTGCACTATGGAGGACTCGAAAATAAATCTGCATATCTCTGCACTTTGTATATCTGTATATCTCTGTTTTGACATTGTTGATTGCACAAAATGATGATCTTGGTATAAAAATGGGGTGATTTGGGTAGACCGTTAAGCTTAAGGATGATACACTTTTCTAGCTCTGAATTTTTTAGAACAACATAAATAATTATGATGTGGGTAATTCTGCAATCGAATACCTTAAGGAACTCCTGCATAAAATCAATCAAATACCTTAAACGAATCGTAAAATGAAACAAATTGTTTAACTCACATTAGACTCTTAATGGTAGTATCGCTTTTGACTCACCTGTTTGTTTTTCAGTGCAGTTTATTCATCGAAACACTAAATTGAAGGCACCCTAAGTGGAGTATTTAGGTAAAACTTTTGTTTGTTTAGATCTTTGGTTCACGTATGTTATAGGAATGTGATATATGAATCTTTTGATCACGTGAAACAATTTATTTAATCCTTATGAGGATCATATTGTACGGGCTTTAAAATGAGCCTAAATTAACTGTTGAAACTTGAATTAACATATTTTCTTTCTACATTTGGTAGATTTGAAGGTAAAAGTGTTAGTGACATGAATGTTTTTAGTAATATTCACAGTGTTCATTCTGATTTTTTGATGTATTGTTTGGGTAAGTAATTATCGTCTTTTTTTCCAGGATTATTGGGGGTGGTTTGTATGAGATCTCCAAGAAGTGGTTTATTATAGCTGTTGTAATCGACATCATATCACCAAGATTTTGGACTGATCCTATGGGAGAGATTATTTTCAAAATTAGGAATCAGTACATGTGGAATCCATTGGCATCCCTTTATCTATCAAGGAATTGTGTCTTCACCTACTTGCTGTCAAACAATCGTTATTACAGTGGTTGCAAGCATCCATTAGTGTTCCTGTCGTCTGTGATTCTGATGATACTGCATACACCACCTTCAGCTAGATTATCGATGAATGGACTGTAAGAGTCAGATCGAGATCGAGAACAGAGGACGAGTCGTGTTCTAAGGATGTCAACCAACCCGTTTCTCAGCAATTGTTCAGGGCAACTAAAAAAATTCAAGACAACATAGAACAAATTTGTTGTAATAAATTCTGATGGATAATGACTTGAGCTGCTGCTGGGGTATAAGAGAATTTGTTACCAGCTAGCTATGGGAGGGCTAAGTTTTTTTAAACCAGATTTTAAGTCTGTGATCCGAAGGTAATTTAACATCAAATTCTATATAAATACAATTGACATTCAAAGATTTTTTGGACCTTAATTGTTCTCAAATCATCTCCAATAATTATGTAGATTTGTGTAAATTTGAGGTGTAAAGTAAGTTTCCCTCTTCCAATGTATTTGTTCATCACTTTATATAAGACGTACGTTGACATTCAATATAGTTTAGCTTACTGTGTTTCCACGCTGTTGAAATTGCCCCATCCATCTTTTATGTACACTGGCCTCCAAATGAGATATTTCATGCACTTTGTTTTCTAACTTTTAGTTATTTGTTTGCTGCTTTTTGTTGCAGATCAGTTGGCACAGAAAGGGAATCAATAGCGGCATGTGAAGTTGGGAAATGATTCGGCCCATATTGATTACCATTGCCTGAAGATATTACAATTTCTTGGTAAATTGAATTCTATCAAGGAGTCAGTGTTATAAAAAGAACGAGTGAAAACTAATGATTGCCACCATCAAGTTTAATGTATTCATGCAAGTCAACATATTTTAGTTTAATTTTGTCTTCCTTCCTGATGTGAATTTTTAGTTCGAGTCAGCATTAATGTAGAATGACTTTGAATTTTCAGTCTTTCTACCCGTCGTGAATTTTTTAGTTTTAGTTTTAGTTTTGAGTCAGCATTAATGTATAATGACATTGAGTTTTTTTTATGACATATAGTCTTCCATGAATATGTTTTCGTGAGGTTTACTCACTTTTCTCGATTTCTTGGTGGATACAAGGTGCACTTCAAGGACTTGCAAATTGGCACACGATTGTGGTTACAAGGCTTGGTCATGAGGCATACATACTTTGAAGAAGGGATACTTTGACAGATGCCTCCATACAAATGTTGGATAATTTGGGACACGGAGAGGCATATGCCACAAAATGGATAGGTGCCTCATGACGTGTTGGAAAAATTAGGTGGGAGACAAAATGGGGTTGTGGGGGACAACACGGACAGGCAAGGGACACAGTAAGGACATGCGCTGTACACAACAGAACTTACTTTACTGGCCCTTATTACTTTGTGTATCACGTGTCTCCATTTACATTTATTCATTTAGTTTCACACAAGGGACATAGATTAAGTAGAATTCCATATGTATTTAAATGAATTTTACATTAATGGAATTTGGTCTATTAACTTTTATTGGGGTTATTATTGTTCTACTAATTTTTATACCTTAAACAGGTGGATAATCCTATAAATAAAGAAAACTCTGTCCATTATTTTTTAAATTTAAATTATTTGTATTAATATTAAATCGGGTTGATCATTATTTTGTTGTGATTATGTTAGCTTTTTCGAATATCATCGTGCCTTCAGGCACGGGCATACCCTAGTATATATATATACACACATATACATTATCTGTATTGATTTGTTTAGACATTTGTTAGGGATTTGTTTAGATTGTTATCATAGTAGTTTAGGCATTTTTTACAGTTTTGTTTAGTGATCTCTTTACATATTTTAACATACTAGTTAGGGCTTTTTATGCATTTAACATCAATAAGTGTAAAACAGATTTTTAATTATTTATAGCAAACCAGATTTAAAAAATAAAAAACAAAAATCAGATTGGATTACCGGATCGGACTACCGGATTGTTAACAAATTCGGATTCGGTTGCCAATGTACTGATCCGTGTCTGACTATCGGATCCCGTCCGAATCCGAAAATGTCAAACGGATTCTAGCTACAAAATTTATAGTTTTTATAATTTTCTAAATCCCATGTGCCAAATGAGAACGAAGGATTTCATTTTTTTCCAGTTTATTGTTGCTTTGTACTCCATCCATGTTTAATTAGGAATTCATGTTTATAACATTGATACGGACACTTTTAGAACATTGACACGAACAAATGATATTAAAATGCAATTTTGTATATATTTATAAATCTTTTTTTCAATTTGTAATAGGGGTTCAATAAGATCAATATGGATAAGAGTTGGATCGGAGGAGATAGGACCACAAAGGCGTACACCGATGGAGTTCAAATCTTTATTGATTTTGCATATAGAAATAAGGATATTCTTACTTCTAGCATCAAATGCCCATGTAGTACTTGTGTTAATCGTGTCCACTATAACTCACAAACTGTGAGGAATCACATAGAGATGTATGGTTTTGAAAAGAGTTACAAGAATTGGATTTATCATGGGGAATCATTGGGTGATTTTAATATCAACGTAAATAGTTGGAGCGATGGTATGGTTGTTGATGATGTATTAGCTGATTTGAACTCGGGGGCAAGCATGATTGCAATGGTTCAAGAAGGAAGGGGGATTCCATGTAGAGAGGAAAATATGGGCAATGATGAAGAACCTAACATCGGAGATCATGACGTGCCCGACGCAGACCTCCCAGAATATTTTAGACATTTAAAAGAGGCACAAAGTGAGTTGTATGAGAATTGTCCTAAGGACTTTATCGAGTTGTCATTTGTTGTTGAATTATTGCACTTGAAACAACTAAATGGATGGACAAATCGTTCTTTTACGATGTTGATGTTATTCTTGCAGAAGGTGTTCCCGAAAGCCAAGATTCCAAAATCCTTTTATCAAGCTAATAAATTGACAAAAGATTTAGGATTTAAGTATGAAACGTGGGATGCATGTCCTAAGAGTTGTATGTTGTTTCGAAATGAGAGCGAGAATCTTGAGAAATGCAAAATTTGTGGGGAACCTAGGTTCAAAAATGAATTTGATAGTGGCGAGGGTACAAAAGTAGCAACGAAAAAGGTAAGGTATTTTCCTTTGAAACCGAGATTACAACGATTGTATTGGTCATCGCATACTTCTCCACTAATGAAATGGCATGCTGATGAACGAATCGATGATGGCGTGTTGAGGCATCCTACTGACTCCCTTGCATGGAAGACATTTGATGAGCGAAATCCATTTTTTGCGAGTGATTGCCGCAATGTTAGACTTGCACTAGCAACTGATGGATTCAATCCGTTTGGTAATATGAGCATTGCTCACAGTACTTGGCCTATTGTGCTAATGATATTAAACTTGCCCCATGGTTGTGTATGAAACAACCCGACTTAATTTTGTCTGTTCTTATTGACGGACCAAAAGGGCCCGGTGATAAAATTGATGTATATTTACAACCACTAATTGATGAGTTCAAAGAGTTATGGGCTAATGGGGTTGTAATACCCCGTATTTTTATGCTATATTTATTTGGGGATTTATTAAATTTAATGTGAGTTATTTATTTAATAAAAATCTGAAAATTAATTAGTTATAATTATTAACGTGACGCGAGTTAGTAATTATGGGAAATTTGTTGAATATTACTAATGAGCAAAGTTATATATAGTATATTGGTTATAATGAATGTCATGAGTGAATTAAATGACAATTTCGGAAATTTAAGTCGGGACGTGCCCGTGTCACGTCGGGACTAATTTTTGTTAAATAAAAAGTGAATATTTTATAAGTTGTTCGTATGGTCGTTTTGAGTGCGGCAACGCGTCCGGAAGGGTCGAGATAGTCAGAAAAGTGTACCCGGGGGTTTAGTTTGGGTCTCGGGACGTTTTTAGGCCTCATTGGTACCCCGGGAGGGCGTTTTGGACGTTTCACCTTTTTGGGTAATTAAACCCACGAAAATTCCAAGGGTTATATCAGATATCTGGATTGTCACCTAGGGTTAGAAACTCAAAACACAAGTGACGGCCATTGGAGAAGAGAGGAGAGAGCTCCAAGGCAATCCAAGGCCCCAAAAGTCATCCGTTTGCACCACAACCGCCACCACCGCGTAGATCGCGCAACGGGCTACGCAACCACACCAAAATCATCTGCAAATCAGAACGTCGAAAATCCCAGGCAAGTATTTATCTTGCGTATTTTCGTTAGTGCAATCTTTATATTAGTTTAGGAATGATTAGAGATGAAAAATATGGAAGAGAATCCAATTTGTGTTAGGAAAATCCATGTAGTATTGATTTATATGAAAATTGTTGGAATCCTTGCCATGTAGAGGAATATAACCCACGAAATTTTGATGATATATTAGAAGAAAATTCTGGTAAAAACAAATTAGAACCATGATTAAGAAAAACTCTAGGGTTCTTGATGATTAGATGAGATTTTGGGTTAATTATCCATGTTTAATGTTAGATATACACATGCTTTACGTTGAAAACATCTGGTATATTGATATAATGTTAGTAGCAGGATTTTTGGGACATTTGGAATGGAAAAACATGGTTTTGGATGAAGAAAATTGGTAGAACCCGTAACTGCAATTCTGCAGATTTCGCAGACCTGCTTGATCGATCGATCGAGCCTAGAGCTTCGATCGATCGAAGGTTCGATCGATCAAGCCCCAAACCTCGATCGATCGACCCCTCCGGGCAGACTCCTATTTCCCTTATTTAATTAGTTAAATGAGATTTATCATGGAATAATTCTTGGGCATTCTTAATAAAATGCTTTGGGAAATAAGAAAGACCAGTAGGACATATGAATGAGTGTTGGGAACTTTATTATAAGACGAGAATTTTATTTTTGGGATAATTATATAATGAACGATGAAACTACGTAATTCAAGTGAGAGATTACGGCGAATAGCTACGATAGTGAATAGAGGTATACCTACTGAATTTTCTACATGGAAGGATAGAGTCCACGAGTGTCCTGTAATGAGTGAGAAAACCCTTCGAGTTAAGGTTAGAGATGAAACCTTATACGTAATACTAATAATGTGAAAATTAAGGATAAATATCGTAATTATGGGTGATGAGAGAACCTATATTGATATAATGATAAGTGATATATTTATATGGTTGTGTATGCATATATTATATACGTGTGAAAAACGTACCCGCGCTACTTGCTATCCCTGAGGTTACCGCGTTGGGACAGTCTTATCTCGATGGGACCTTTATGGGGGATATTGACTTGTACCCTAGAAGATAGATATCCTTGGTACAGGCTATCGGACCGATAGTTCAGACGGTCCTAAGAGACGTGAGGGTATGTACTAACCTCTTGGAGACTTGGAATCTATGCTTCGCCTCAATCTTGTTTTGTGTATATATGTTATTACAGTTCGAGAGTGATTCCGAACTTGTATACCCCTTAGTGTGAACGATACGGGGATTGGATAGCAGAGTATGCTTGCACCATAGTTTGTATGTTGGTGTTGTTAGGATATATATATATATATATATATATATATATTATACGAGTGCTTAATATATATATCTGAATTGGGGAATTTAAATTGTTGCTGTAACGTAGTAAGTGAGAATTAATTATGGACTATAAATTATGAATACTTGTTTTGAGAAAGTATAATATGTCACTGGAAAACTTTATTGATTTTTATGAAGTTAAAATGGAGAACTTTGATTACTAATTGGAACATCCTTTTTAAAATGGAATCGTTGAATTGTAAATCTTACGAGTAATCTAAGATAAGTTAAATCATTTGGGAAGACTAGTACGATAAATGATAAGACAAACCGTTGGGAAGGTTAGTACGATAGGTGTGCACATTAGAAGAGAGGTGAGATTTTCTTAAGAGAGTGTCGCACTAATATGTTGTTGCATTGGCCTATATCAATTTAAATACTTGCTAAACGTATTTTAAATCAAACACACTTTCGGGCTCTAACCCGTTTCTTTTTCTTTTTCTCTCTCTTGTATATATATGTATGTATTACAGGTGCCCAGCCACAGGGGAGATTTGCTTAGGATCTCTTGGCAGGAACGCGCTGCAGCTTAGGTGGGAGTTGCAGGTCACTTGCGTAGACGGCTTCCTTTATTGACTCCACTTCTAGCATTCTCATTTATTGGGCACGTGTCGCCCTTTTCATTATTTCATTGTTATTGGGACATTTGTATTTCAGTTATTTCCAGTATTGTTACTATGGGATTTATTCAGTTTGAATTTTGTTACTTTATGTTTCGCATGTTGACATTTGATTGACGAATGTTTTAGATTAATTGGATTCTGTTCCAGGTTTATTGTGGTGTGATTCTTATTTATTGTGATGTCGTTAATAAATAAAATAAATGATTTTTCTTTAAATAAAATTTGGAAAGTTATGCATGAAAATATTTTTGACACTTAGCTTAATTAATTAGGGTGTTAAATTGGAAAATTTATTTATTTTATCGATAGTGATGCTAAGAATGAACTAACTGTTCACCTTGATTTAATTTAATAAAGGAGTGATCGCCCGGTATTTAATTAGGCGGGGTGTCACAGGTGGTATCAGAGCATCAGGTTCTAGTGTCCATAGGATCTGTACGGCTTATTTCGCTTTCAGCTTAACGTTATTGCTATAGAGCCCTATTTTTAGGATTGTTGTATTCTTGCTTTTACGTTTAAGTCTTCAGCTATTTGAGATTTGATAATAACTGTAGACTAATAAACTTGTTCACATTTCAGATGCCTCCGAGACGTGCTCCGAAGGATAGGCATGCCCAGGCCGAGCAGCCAGCAGCTCCGGCACAGGGTAGTATGAATGCAAATGAAGCAGCCACCATTATTGCTCAGGCGGTGAATGCCGCGATATGGTGATTCAGCAGGCTCCATCCCAGGTTCAGGCAGTGGCACCAGCACCAGCACAGATTCCATCTGCATGGGAGAGGGTTCGGGATGCTTTTCAGAAAGCGCATCCCCCTGAGTTCTCTGGTAGCTCCGATATTGTCATAGTTAGCCAATGGAAGAAAGACATCGAGCGGCATCTCCGTATGTATGAGTGCACTGATGTGCAAAAGCAGTTATTGGCTTCCTTTAAGCTGGTGGGAGCCACATTACAGTGGTGGGAGTCCACTACCACTTTGGAGGAGAGGGACACGATCCCTATTCAGTTGTTCTGGGAGCGGTTTGACCGCAAGTATTTTCCACCCGCAGTGAAGACTGAGATGAGGCGGAAATTACTAAATCTGAAGCAGGAGAATCTTACCGTAGCGGAGTATGAGGAGGAGTTCATGAGACTTCTCACCATTGTGCCAGATGAGGCACCTACTGAGAGCAAGAAGGTTATGCTGTTTGTCGATGGGTTAGCTTGGAGGATCCGTCAGCACCTTATCGGGAATTTATCCCTGAGTACTTTCACTGATGTACTCAATGCCGTGTTACTACATTGCCAGGATCACCGCTTCCATCTTCAGGGAAGCAAGAGAGCAGGAGAGTCCAGCCAGCAGGGCAGGACCGGGGGTAATAGTGTCGGTGGGGCACCATCTCATGGACAGACTCGTCAGCACGAGCAGAGTTCCCATCAGGGGGACCCTGCTAAGCGATTCCGTTCAGGTGATTCTAGGCAGGGATATGGGGGCTATAGGCAGGGCCAGCCTAATCATCAGGGCCAGTAGGGCCAACACCGACAGCAGGGACAGCAGCAGGGCCATCAGGGCCAACAGCGTGCTAATCAGGGCCAACAGGGCCAGTGGCGGGGAGGTAACGGCCAGCAGGGCCGTGGTCAGCAGGGACAGAGGGGAGGAAACTTCAGAGGCCGATGTTTTGGGTGCGGTAAACATGGCCATAGGCGTCAGGATTGCCCAGAGGGCGATAGGGACCCACAGCAGCAGGGAGCCCGTAATGAGCCGCAGAGATCACTTTTTCCACCTACCCTCCCAGCTCCAGCCCAGGTGCCAGCCCTACCAGCCATTCCAGCAGCTCCAGTGCAGCAGGGGCAATTACAGTATGGACGTGTCTATAACGTCCACCAGGCAGCAGCTCCACAGGCACCACCCGCGATTGAGGGTATGTTTCCTATCCATGGTACTATGGGTCAGGTTTTGTTTGATACGGGGCAACACATTGTTTTATAGTTACGCATTTTGCGAAGGCCTTAGGGTTGTTAGCCACTGCAGAGAGCACAGTGACGTGTGTGGACTCACCACTGGGGAGTGGGTCACTTATTTTCTTTATATGCCGGGGAGTGGGGGTAGAGATTGGTAGCTTGATATTACCTGCAAACATGTTAGTCTTAGACATGCACGAGCATGATGTGATTATTGGTATGGATTGGCTCGCAGCTTATAGAGCCATGATTGATTGCTTCGGTGGGAGCATTGTTTTTTCCATTCCGGGGCAAGAGATGTTTGTAGTGGCGATGCCTCTCCCAGAGGGAGGTTCGATCGCTCATTTGTATTACATAGAGGAGGATACCTCTAAGGAGGTTGTGATTCCCTTGGATTCGATCCCAGTTGTTAGGGAGTATTCCGATGTGTTTCAGGAGATACCAGGCCTACCCCCCAGTCAAGAGATAGACTTTGTTATAGATTTATTGCCAGATACGAGACCTATAGCATGCGCACCGTACCGTATGGATCCGGCAGAGATGAGAGAGCTACGAGATCAGATAGAGCAGCTGTTAGGTCAGGGCTTCATTCGTAGGAGTACCTCGCCTTGGGGCGCTCCAGTCTTGTTTGTAAAGAAGAGAGATGGTTCACTGAGATTGTGTGTGGACTACCGGGAGTTGAACAAGGTCACGATACGAAATAAGTATCCGTTGCCTCGAATCGACAATTTATTCGACCAGCTGAGGGGAGCAACTTTCTTTTCAAAGATAGATCTGAGGTCGGGGTACCACCAATTACGTATTAGGGAGCAGGATGTTTCAAAGATTGCCTTCTTGACGAGATATGGGTCCTATGAGTTCAGAGTGATGCCATTTGTCCCCACAAATGCTCCAGCCGTATTCATGGACTTAATGAACCGAGTGTTCAGAGAGTTCTTGGATCAGTTTGTCATCGTCTTCATAGATGAAATTTTGATATATTCACACTTCGAGGAGGAGCATGCCGAGCACTTGAGGCAGGTTCTTCAGACTCTACGAGAGCATCAGTTGTATGCTAAGTACGAGAAGTGTGGATTCTGGTTACGAGAAGTACAGTTCTTGGGGCATGTTGTTTCTGAGCAGGGGACAGCAGTTGACTCAAGTAAAGTGTCAACGGTGAGGGAGTGGGGACAACCCACGACACCGACAGAAGTGCGTCGTTTCTTGGGGTTAATCGGATGCTACAGGAGATTTATTCGGGGATTCTCCAAAATAGCGGGTCCATTGACGAACCTAACTCGCAAAGGGGTTCCATATGTTTGGGATGATGCTTTCCAATTGGCTATCGACGAGCTAAAAGACAAGCTTACTTCAGTATCGGTCCTTAGTTTACCGAAGCCGGGTGTGGAGTACCTGGTTTACACCGATGCCTCTTTACGAGGACTTGGGGGAGTACTTCAGCAGGAGGAGAAGGCTATAGCTTTTGCCTCCCGCAAGCTTAAGCCGCATGAGAAGAATTACCCCACTCACGACCTGGAGTTGGCAGCGGTCATTTTTGCATTGAGGATATGGAGGAACTATTTATTGGGGGATAAATTCCGCTTGTTCACAGACCACAAGTCACTGCAGTACCTGTTCACTCAGCGAGAGCTGAATATGCGTCAGCGCAGATGGTTAGAGTTTGTGAAGGACTATCAGTTCGACATACAATACCATTCGGGGAAGGCCAACGTAGTTACTAATGCGTTGAGCCGTAGACCGGTAGATGATGTAGCGGACGTCTGGAAAGCAAAATGGGAGGAGTTGGGTCACCAGGACGCAGTAGCCCGTTTCTTCATATCTGTTATGACAGTGACACCCGAGATTGTTACGAGGGTGATACAGGCACAGATCGCAGACCCATTTTTCCAGGAACAGATTGTACGACTTTTAGCCGAAGGTGCTGAGTCCTATTCTGTTAGTTCTGATGGGGGTTTGAGGTTTAATGGAAGATTGGTGGTTCCAGAAGGAGCAGACTTACGTTATGCCGTGATGACCTGGTCTCACGGGTCCCGATTTGCAGTACATCTTGGAGGAGATAAGATGTACCAGGATATGAGACGGCAATACTGGTGGAGTGGGATGAAGAAGGACATTGTTGAGTTCGTGTCCAAGTGTTCTACCTGCCTGCTGGTAAAGGTGGACCATCTGAAATCGTCAGGGTTACTTCAGCCATTGGAAATACCCGCGTGGAAGTGGGAGAGTATTTTCATGGATTTTATTACAGGGTTGCCTACATCACATCGGGGCCACGACTCTATCTGAGTGATTGTAGACCGTTTGACCAAGGTGGCTCATTTTCTGCCAGTGCGAACAGATTATACCACGGTTCAGTATGCTCAGTTGTTCATTGCTGAGATTGTCAGATTACATGGGGTGCTCCTGAATATTGTGTCAAATAGAGACAAGATTTTCGTGTCGCGTTTTTGGGAGAGCTTTCAGGAGGCTATGGGTAATGAGTTGAGACTGAGTTCAGCTTATCACCCACAGACAGATGGACAGACAGAGCGTACTAATCAGATGTTAGAGGATATGCTGCGCATGTGTGTTCTCGATTTTGGAGGAGGTTGGGAGACACATCTTCCACTGGTAGAGTTTTCTTATAATAACTCTTATCAGTTCACGATTGGCATGTCTCCATTCGAGGCTTTGTATGGCAGGCCTTATCGTTCCCCAACTTGTTGGATCGAGGTGGGGGATAACAAGTTGCTAGGACCAGAGGTAATTCAGGAAACCTCCGCGAGGATTGAGATGATCAGGAGTGGCATTCGAGTAGCCCAGGACAGGCAGAAAAGCTACGCCGATGCAAAACGGTTCTTCCGGGAGTTTAATATGGGGGACCAAGTGTTACTACGTGTATATCCTATGAAAGGAGTGATGAGGTTCGGGAAGAAAGGGAAATTGGCCCCGAGGTACGTGGGACCATTTCCCATTATCGAGAGGATTGGGCCGGTAGCATACAAATTGGGACTGCCAGAACATTTACATCGCATTCACGATGTATTCCACATCTCGTCGTTGAGACGATATCTTCGGGACGATATGGCCCATACTCACATCGCAATAGATGAGATAGACTTACAGCCTGACAGCTCTTACGAGGAGAGACCGGTGGCTATCCTAGACTATAGCGAGAGGAGATTGAGGTCTAAGGTAGTTCCACTTGTACGGGTCCAGTGGGAGCATCATAATGTGGAGGAATCGACTTGGGAGCGTGAGGCAGATATGCGCGAGAGATACCCAGATTTATTCTTACTAGGTATGCCTAATTTTTTGAATTTCGGGATGAAATTCCGTTATTAGGGGGGAAGTATGTAATACCCCATAATTTTATGCTATATTAATTTGGGGATTTATTAAATTTAATGTGAGTTATTAATTTAATATA
Source organism: Sambucus nigra (assembly GCA_949130495.1). Lineage (NCBI taxonomy): Eukaryota > Viridiplantae > Streptophyta > Magnoliopsida > Dipsacales > Adoxaceae > Sambucus > Sambucus nigra. Next base: position 353,091,173 of record OX422224.1, on the reverse strand, counting down.
AATCCGGAAATTAATCACATTATAATTATTAACGTGATGTGAGTTAGTAATTATGAGAAACTTTTTGTTGAATATTACTAATGAGTAAAGTAATATAATATTGGTTCTATTAAATGTCAAGAGTGAATAAAATGACAATTTTGGAAATTGGATCGGGACGCGCCCGTGTCGCGTCGGGACTAAATATGGATTAATAAAAGTGAATAAATTATAAGTTGCTCATATGGTTGTTTTGAGTGCGCCAAAGTGTCCGGAAGGGTCGAGATAGTCAGAAAAGTATACCCGGGGGGTTTAATTTGGGTCTCGAGGCATTTTTAGGCCTATTTAGCACCCCAAGAGGGCATTTTGGACATTTTGCATTTTTGGGTAATTAAACCCACGAAAATCATTAGGCTATATCAGCCATTTGGAATAGTCCTTTAGGGTTAGAAGACTCAAAACATTAGAACGGCCATAGGAGAGGGAAGGAGAAAGCTTTCCACGCAATCCAAGGCCCCAAATCCATCCGGTTGCACCGCCACCACCACCAACGCGTAGATCGCGCGACGGGGAACGCGACAACACCAAATTCGTCCACAAATCAGAACTTTGAAATTTCTAGGCAAGTATTTATCTTGCTTATTTTCGTTAATGCATCGTTCATGTTAATCTAGGGTGATTAGGATGAGTTTGGTAGAAGAAAATCCATGTTGAGATAGGAAAATCGCATGTAGTAATGATTTGAATGATAATCTTGAAACCCCTTCACATGTAGAGGCTTAACCACGAATTTATGATGAATTAGGAGTAAAAATTTCTGGTAAAAGACTGATTAGAACCATGTTAAAGAAATTCTAGGGTTCTTGAGATTTATATAAGTTTTGGCCTATTAATCTATGGCTATTGATGGAATTGCATGCTTTACGTTGAAGATGTATAATATGGGTTTATACTATTTGTAGTACGAATTTTAGGGAGTTTGGGTGTGAAAAATCGGGATTTGATTGAGGTTAGATTATGAAACCCGTAACTATTAATCTGCAGAATTCGTATACATGTTTGATCGATCGATCGAACCAGGGGTGTCGATCGATCGACGCATCGATCGATCTAGCTCCTGCCATCGATCGATCGACCCCTTCTGGCAGACTCACATTTTCCCTTTGAAAATAGTTAAATTCAAATTAAATGAGTAGAAATATTTGGGCATCCTTATTTAAAATAATTTGGAAGGTAAAGGAGACCAGTAGGACTTATTAATAATTATGAGACCTTTAAGGTAAGACGAGATGTACAATTTTGGGATATTTACATATAAGGGACAATGAAATTATGCATTAAAGGGAGAGACGCGTAAAATAGTTACGTTGGAAATTAGATGAGTACCAACTGAAATTCTACACTTGGGAGGATAGAGTCCATGAGTGTTACATAGTGAGTTGGATTAATCCCTCAAATTAAAGTAAGAGACGAACCATTATAAGTGATGACTAAATAATGAGAAATAAGGATAAATGTTATAATTATGGGTTATGAGATGAACCTAAATTTGATATGGTAAAAGTAGTATATTTATATGACTGTGTTAATGCATATACTATATACGTGTGAAAATCATGCCCGCGCTACTTGCTATCCTTGAGGTTACCGCGCTGGGACCTTTATGGGGGATATTGACTCGTACCCTAGAAGATAGATATCCTTGGTACAGGCTATCTGATCGATGGTCAGACGGTCCTAAGAGACGTGAGGGTATGTATTGACCTCTTAGAGACTTGGAATCTATGCTTCGCCTCAATATTGTTTTTGTATGTATTAATATAGTTCGAGAGTGATTCCGAACTTGTATTTCCCTTAGTGCGAGTGATACGGGGATTGGATAGAAGAGTATGCCCGCACCATAATTTTTATGTGGGGTGCTGATAGAATATATATATTATGCGAGTATTTAATATATATATATATATATATATGAATTTCTAAAATTTAGAATTTCCTACTGTGTCTATGGTAAGTAAGAGATGAGTAATGATTTCAATTGAGAAATACCTGTTTTGAAAGTATAGTATATTTATGGAAAACTTTATTAATAAATAAAGTCAAAAATGAGAGCTTTGTCACAAAATGAAATTTACTTCTTAAACAGTTGAATTGTTTAAGTTTAAACCTTACGACCTGGAGTTAGCAGCGGTCGTCTTTGCATTGAGGATATGGAGGCACTATTTACTGGGGGAGAAATTCCGTTTGTTCACAGACCACAAGTCACTGCAGTACCTGTTCACTCAGCGAGAGCTGAATATGCGTCAGCGCAGGTGGTTAGAGTTTGTGAAAGAGTATCAGTTCGAATACAGTATCATCCGGGGAAGGCCAACGTAGTTGCTGATGCGTTGAGCCGTAGACCGGTAGACGATGTAGCAGACGTTTGGAAAGCAAAGTGGAAGGAGTTGGGTCACCAGGACGCAGTAGCCTGTTCTTTCATATCTGTTATGTCAGTCACACCCGAGATTGTTACGAGGGTGATACAGGCACAAACCACAGACCCGTTTTGCCAGGAGCAGATTGTGCGACTTTTAGCCGAGGGTGCTGAGTCCTATTCTGTTAGTTCTGATGGAGGTTTGCGGTTTAATGGGAGATTGGTGGCTCCAGAAGGAGCAGAATTACGTCATGGAGTGATGACTCATTCTCATGGGTCCCGATTTGCAGTACATCCGGGAGGCGATAAGATGTACGAGGATATGAGGAGACAATACTGGTGGAGTGGGATGAAGAAGGACATTGCTGAGTTCGTGTCCAAGTGTTCTACCTGCCAGCTGGTGAAGGTGGACCATCAGAAACCGTCAGGATTGCTTCAGCCATTGGAAGTACCCGCGTAGAAGTGGGAGAGTATTTCCATGGATTTTATTACAGGGTTGCCTACATCACAGCGGGGCCACGATTCTATCTGGGTGATTGTAGACCGTTTGACCAAGGTGGCTCATTTTCTACCAGTGCGGACAGATTATACCACGGGTCAGTATGCTCAGTTGTTCATCGCTGAGATTGTCAGATTACATGGGGTGCCCCTGAATATTGTGTCAGATAGAGACAAGATTTTTGTGTCACGTTTCTGGGAAAGCTTTCAGGAGGCTATGGGTACTGAGTTGAGGCTGAGTTCAGCTTATCACCCACAGACAGATGGACAGACAGAACGTACTAATCAGATGTTAGAGGATATGCTACGTATGTGTGTTCTCGATTTTGGAGGAGGTTGGGAGCCACATCTTCCACTGGTAGAGTTTGCTTATAATAACTCCTATCAGTTCACGATTGGCATGGCTCCATTTGAGGCTTTGTATGGAAGGCCTTGTCATTCTCCAACTTGTTGGATCGAGGTGGGGGATAACAAGTTGCTAGGACCAGAAGTGATTCAGGAGACCTCCGCGAGGATTGAGATGATCAGGAGTCGTATTCGGGTAGCCCAGGACAGGCAAAAGAGATACGCCGATGCGAAACGGTTCTTCCGGGAGTTTAGTGTGGGGGACTAAGTGTTATTGCGTGTATCTCCTATGAAGGGAGTGATGAGGTTCGGGAAGAAGGGGAAGTTGGCTCCGAGGTATGTGGGACCATTCCCATCATCGAGAGGATTGGGCCAGTTCATACAGGTTGGGACTGCCAGAACATATACATCGCATCCACGATGTATTCCACATCTCGTCGTTGAGACGATATCTTCGGGATGATATGGCCCATACTCACATTGCGATAGATGAGATCGACTTACAGCCTGATAGCTCTTACGAGGAGAGACCGATGGCTATCCTAGACTATAGTGAGAGGATATTGAGGTCGAAGATAGTTCCACTTGTGCGGGTCCAGTGGGAGCATCATAATGTGGAGGAATCCACTTGGGAGCGCGAGGCAGATATGCGCGAAAGATATCCAGAGTTGTTTTTACCAGGTATGCCTTATTTTTCGAATTTCGGGACAAAATTCCGTTATTAGGGGGGAAGTATGTAATACCCCGTATTTTTATGCTATATTAATTTGGGGATTTATTAAATTTAATGTGAGTTATTTATTTAATAAAAATTCAGAAATTAATTATGTTATAATTATTAACGTGATGAGAGTTAGTAATTATGGGAAATTTGTTGAATATTACTAATGAGCAAAGTAATATATAGTATATTGGTTATATTGAATGTCATGAGTGAATTAAATGACAATTTCGGAAATTTAAGTCGGGACGTGCCCGTGTCACGTCGGGACTAATTTTTGTTAAATAAAAAGTGAATATTTTATAAGTTGTTCGTATGGTCATTTTGAGTGCGCCAACGCGTCCGGAAGGGTCGAGATAGTCAGAAAAGTGTACCCGGGGGTTTAGTTTGGGTCTCGGGACGTTTTTAGGCCTAATTGGTACCCCGGGAGGGCGTTTTGAACGTTTCACCTTTTTGGGTAATTAAACCCACGAAAATTTCAAGGGTTATATCAGATATCTGGATGGTCACCTAGGGTTAGAAACTCAAAACACAAGTGACGGACATTGGAGAAGAGAGGAGAGAGCTCCAAGGCAATCCAAGGCCCCAAAAGTCATCCGTTTGCACCACAACCGCCACCACCGCGTAGATCGCGCAACGGGCTACGCAACCACACCAAAATCATCTGCAAATCAGAACGTCGAAAATCCCAGGCAAGTATTTATCTTGCGTATTTTCGTTAGTGCAATCTTTATATTAGTTTAGGAATGATTAGAGATGAAAAATATGGAAGAGAATCCAATTTGTGTTAGGAAAATCCATGTAGTATTGATTTATATGAAAATTGTTGGAATCCTTGCCATGTAGAGGAATATAACCCACGAAATTTTGATGATATATTAGAAGAAAATTCTGGTAAAAACAAATTAGAACCATGATTAAGAAAAACTCTAGGGTTCTTGATGATTAGATGAGATTTTGGGTTAATTATCCATGTTTAATGTTAGATATACACATGCTTTACGTTGAAAACATCTGGTATATTGATATAATGTTAGTAGTAGGATTTTTGGGACGTTTGGAATGGAAAAACATGGTTTTGGATGAAGAAAATTGGTAGAACCCATAACTGCAATTCTGCAGATTTCGCAGACCTGCTTGATCGATCGATCGAGCCTAGAGCTTCGATCGATCGAAGGTTCGATCGATCGAGCCCCAAACCTCGATCAATCGACCCCTCCGGGCAGACTCCTATTTTCCTTGTTTAATTAGTTAAATGATATTTATCGTGAAATAATTCTTGGGTATTCTTAATAAAATGCTTTGGGAAATAAGAAAGACCAGTAGGACATATGAATGAGTGTTGGGAACTTTATTATAAGACGAGAATTTTATTTTTGGGATAATTATATAATGAACGATGAAACTACGTAATTCAAGTGAGAGATTACGACGAATAGCTACGATAGTGAATAGAGGTATACCTACTGAATTTTCTACTTGGAAGGATAGAGTCCACGAGTGTCGTGTAATGAGTGAGAAAACCCTTCGAGTTAAGGTTAGAGATGAAACCTTATACGTAATACTAATAATGTGAAAATTAAGGATAAATATCGTAATTATGGGTGATGAGAGAACCTATATTGACATAATGATAAGTGGTATATTTATATGATTGTGTATGCATATATTATATACGTGTGAAAAACGTACCCGCGCTACTTGTTATCCCTGAGGTTACCGCGCTGGGATAGTCTTATCTCGATGGGACCTTTATGGGGGATATTGACTTGTACCCTAGAAGATAGATATCCTTGGTACAGGCTATCGGACCGATAGTTCAGACGGTCCTAAGAGACGTGAGGGTATGTACTGACCTCTTGGAGACTTGGAATCTATGCTTCGCCTCAATCTTGTTTTGTGTATATATGTTATTACAGTTCGAGAGTGATTCCGAACTTGTATACCCCTTAGTGTGAGCGATACGGGGATTGGATAGCAGAGTATGCCTACACCATAGTTTGTATGTTGGTGCTGTTAAGATATATATATATTATACGAGTGCTTAATATATATATCTAAATTGGGGAATTTAAATTGTTGCTGTAATGTAGTAAGTGAGAATTAATTCTGGACTATAAATTATGAATACTTGTTTTGAGAAAGTATAATATGTCACTGGAAAACTTTATTGATTTTTATAAAGTTAAAATAGAGAACTTTGGTTACTAATTGGAACATCCTTTTTAAAATGGAATCGTTGAATTGTAAATCTTACGAGTAATCTAAGATAAGTTAAATCATTTGGGAAGACTAGTGCGATAAATGATAAGACAAACCGTTGGGAAGGTTAGTACGATAGGTGTGCACATTAGAAGAGAGGTGAGATTTTATCAAGAGAGTGTCGCACTAATATGTTTTTGCATTGGCCTATATCAATTTAAATACTTGCTAAACGTATTTTAAATCAAACACACTTTCGGGCTCTGACCCGTTTCTTTTTCTTTTTCTCTCTCTTGTATATATATGTATGTATTACAGGTGCCCAGCCACAGGGGAGACTTGCTTAGGATCTCTTGGCAGGAACGCGCTGCAGCTTAGGTGGGAGTTGCAGGTCACTTGCGTAGACGGCTTCCTTTATTGACTCCACTTCTAGCATTCTCATTTATTGGGCACGTGTCGCCCTTTTCATTATTCCATTGTTATTGGGACATTTGTATTTCAGTTATTTCCAGTATTGTTACTATGGGATTTATTCAGTTTGAATTTTGTTACTTTATGTTTCGAATGTTGACATTCGATTGACGAATGTTTTAGATTAATTGAATTATGTTCCAGGTTTATTGTGGTGTGATTCTTATTTATTGTGATGTCGTTAATAAATAAAATAAATGATTTTTCTTTAAATAAAATTTGGAAAGTTATGCATGAAAATAGTTTTGACACTTAGCTTAATTAATTAGGGTGTTAAATTGGAAAATTTATTTATTTTATCGATAGTGATGCTGAGAATGAACCAACTGTTCACCTTGATTTAATTTAATAAAGGAGTGATCGCCCGGTATTTAATTAGGCGGGGTGTCACAGGGGTACGTACTTATGATGAATCAGTGAAACAGTTTTTTCAGTTACATGCGGCGTTGTTATGGACAATTAGCGATTTTCCTGGTTATGCCATGTTATCAGGATGGAGCACAAAAGTTGAATTTGATTGTCCTTGTTGCAATAAGGACCATCAAGCTATACAATTGAATAACGGTCGTAAGTACTGTTATTGGGGTCATCGTCGATTCTTACCAATGCGACATAAATTTCGGAAAGAAAAAGTTACATTTAATGGCAAGGTTGATATGAGGCCACCACCATTGAAACTAACTGGATCACAAGTTCTGCAATAATTAAATGAGCTTGACGTTGTAACTGAATATAAGAAAGAAGACGCGCTGAAAAGAATGATAAGAGACCCAAAGGAAATTAAGCTTGCAAAAAAAACTAAAGGTAATATTTCGAAAAAAAGACTGAATTGGAAGAAGAATAGTATCTTTTTTGAATTGCAATATTGGGAGCATAATTTGATTCGCCATAATCTTGATGTCATGCATATTGAGAAGAATTTTTGTGACAATATTCTTTTTACATTGTTGGGCATCAAAGTAAAAACAAAGGATAATTTAAATGCTCGCAAAGACCTCAAAGAGATGAGTATTAGGCGCGTGCTACATCCTCAACCGCGGGGAGCAAATAAACAGTATGTGGCCCCAGTAGATTTTACGATGAGCAACAAAGAGAAAGATATATTCTTGAAAGTGTTGTTGAATCTCAAAGTTCCACATGGTTATTCTTCGAATATTTCACGATGTGTGCACCCTCAAGAGAGAAGAATTTGGGGACTTAAGAGTCATGACAATCACATTCTAATGCAACAACTACTCCCGATAGATGTATGTAGGGTATTGCCAAAGCATGTTGTCAAAGCTTTAATTGAATTAAGTAATTTCTTTTCGATACTATGCTCAAGTGTAAATAAATTAGCTGACTTGGAGAAATTTGAAGACCGTATGGCTCTTACTTTATGCAGTCTAGAGAAGATATTCCCTCCAGGATTTTTTGATGTGATGGAACATTTTCCCATGCATTTGACTGATGAACTATTAATTGCCGGGTCAGTGCTTTATCGTTGGATGTATCCAATGGAAAGGTATCTACACACATTGAAACTCTATGTGCGAAATCGTGCTCATCCTGAGGCCTCAATTGCTAAGTCTGTCCTTTTAGAAGAGTGCATGACCTTTTGCTCGAGGTATTTGGGTGATAACGTGGAAACCAAGTCTAGTTGACCTATTAGAACAGATGACAAAGGTAATGACTCTGGTCGCGCTGTTGGGAAAAAAGTTCAAATTCAGCTTGATGAAGAAACATTGGTTCAAGCTCATCGTTATGTGCTTTTTAACACTGATTCAGTGGCACCGTTCATTGAGTAAGTTAGGTTTTTGCCTTAACAACTTGCACAACTTTGTTACTTGTAGGTTTTGATACATTCATTACGAAATTGACATGTGTGCATTTTTATAGAAAAAATCTTGTGGAACTTTCAAAAGAGTATCCTCAACTTTCACAGCACCATATTCAACGCCTTCATAACGAAAAATTCAGCACATAGTTTAAGAATCATGTAAGTCGGTTTATTCCTTGTTAATCTTAATAGTGCTCTAGTATATTTGCTATATAAAATTTTGATTACCTTTTTTGTTGGGCAAATATTAGGTGCGCAGTTTGACAAATAACGCCCAACTACCCGATGAAATTAGGAGTTTGTCTTTAGGCCCTCTAAAGGATGCTTTTAGATTCCACTCTTATATTGTTCGTGGTTTTTGATTTCGGACAAAGGCAGTTGATCAACGTAGAAAAACTCAAAATAGTGGGGTGGTTCTAAAAGTTGCACAGATGAGTTATTCTAGCCGTAGAGACAAAAATCCTCTTTTAGGGGATGTTACTTTCTATGGACAGGTTACAAACATCATTGAGATTCGTTACCTTAACGGCATGAAATTTGTCTTATTCAAATGCGATTGGATCGATAACCGTATGGGTAAAAAATTAGATGAATTTAACTTTACGATCGTTAACTTCAACTATTTGTTATACAAAGATAACCGAGTTAGTGATGAACCTTTTATCCTAGCATCTCAAGCAGAACAAGTTTGGTATGTGGAAGACCCGTTAGAATCAGACTGGCATGTTGTTGTTTCGATGACACCAAGAGACAAATTTTATGGATATTTAGCCAATGAAGACTTAGATGTCCATGAAGTTGAGCCATTTAGCATGCAACAACTAGATCAAGATCAAAATGTATCTTGGACGAGGCAAGGGATAAATGGCTCCATAATTGACACAACCGTTCTTGATGATGAAGATGGCACGGAGGAAGAAAGGGATGAAGTTATTGAGGAATGAAGGGATGGTGGTTGAAATGCTTAAACTTTTTTACCCCTGTATTACGTTAGTGAGAACATATCAGAATTACAAAATGATGATTGAAATGGACGTTTTATTAAATCTTTGTTCTCGTATTCACGTGTGTTGCCTTTTATTTTTTAATATTAACGGTTATGTTATAAATGATGTGCTTAAATATTTTTTGATATTGTGACAGGAAACAATGCGGTCTTCTGTAAATTTTAATGATAATATTAAGAATGCATTAGAAGAATTTGAACATTCATCTTTTAAAGAGGGCACTCCAATTACTTTGTATGGATTCCGTAAAATTGAATTATGTCGTTACTTGCAAAAATGTGGGAAACAAATATCAGAACAATATTTATTTGAAAAAATACTCCAGACGCTACCACCATGATGGGATCAAGCAAAAGAAAAGATATTTCAAAAGCATAATCCAACACGTGGAGAGAAATTAGTAGAGCTACTAGAGGAGGAAGAACGAGAGTTTCATCCTTTATGGATAGAATTTGAGCAACATAAAATGAGCCCAAATTTAAATGTGCGAGATCATATGCATAACAAAGAAAGAATATACAACATTTTAAAGAGGAGAGGCTTTTGTCCTAACATAATTGTTCTCGTGCATGCGATTGTGAGTACGCTTCCACCCACTTGGCCAATTTCATCTATTATTAAAAGGATAAAATGTGGTTGGCTCAATATGAGGGATTTGGCAGATTTTTTGGAAGAAATAGAAAGGTATTGAAAATGCATACTATCAAAGGAAATACGATGTATTATAAGTTTTCATTTTGTGTTTCATGTATAACGTTTATTCATATTTATTTTGACATATATGTTTTTTTATACAGATCTATCATGCCAACTAAAAACCCTTATCATTCCGTGGGAGTAGGAGGGTCATCGAATTCTCAAGCAGAAATGACCCCCCATGTGCTCAGACGTCTATAGGATCACATCGGTCTCAACCAGAGTCATCTCAGCCAATGATATGCCAACCCTCAGATAATATGGGTGGAGGTATGTGTCTACCTATATAGTAGATAATTGTAAAATTCTGCTACAAATATTTTACTTTTATAATTATTCATGTCATATTTTCTTTTGAATTTTTATCAGGTAGTGCTGAGGGTACACTAGTACCAACTCAAAATGGTCCCGCTACTAGTGTCAAACGTAGAGGGTTTTCGAAACCATGGAAATAATGGGATAGTGGTCAAAAGTTGATAATTGGGTGGAATAACGACTGCCAGCCAATCGAACCCAACGGGAAGAAGCTTGCGAGTTGGTCAAAAGTTGATAAGTGTCTACCTATATATATATATATATATGCAGTATAATATACAGTATATTACTGCATATATATACTATATATACAGTTATATATATATGCATATATATATGCAGTATATATACATTATATATGCATGTATATAACTGCATATATATGCATGTATATAACTGCATATATATGCATATATATACTGTTATATATGCATATATATAACTGTATATATATGCAGTATATATATATATATATATATATATATATGCATATATATGCAGTATATATACTAGTATATATATGCAGTATATATACATTATATATGCATGTATATAACTGCATATATATGCATTTATATAATTGCATATATATGCATATATATACTAACTGTATATATATATGCATATATACCAGTATATATATGCATATATATACTGCATAGCGATTGGTTTGCACTTGAAACAAACATATATTTTAGCACACTAGTATTTTAACATCTTCTGTCTGGGATTGGTAAAACATTAGTTCAAGTTGGTTTGTTACGTAGGAACTAAAAATTGTTAAAAAATGTTAAAATGAGTAGGAACTAAAAATTTACGTAGGAACTAAAAATTGCTACGTAGGAACTAAAAATTTCTTCCATTAACACTAGTATTGTTAAAAAAATGTTGGTTTGTTACGTAAGAACTAAAAATGAGTGAATATTGATCACAAGATTTTAAAGGTTAAAAATTGCAAAACAAGTAAATCTAACTTTTTTGTTTTGTTTCTTATATTTTTTTGCAGGTTAACATTTTAGGGGTATATTTTATTCGCGTGAAACACATGAACGAAGCAACGGTTTGTGACAGGTAAATTGTTTATTTATTATTGTTGTTGATATGCGAGATTGTTTTTTTTTTACTGGTCGTGCGGGCTTTTGTGTTGATTAAACAGGTTGGTTTTCATGTATAAACAAAGGAGACTCTGCCGATTTTTTTTAAAAATTGTAATGAATTGTTGATTTGGGAGATTTTTCAATTTTTTATGGCCGTGCGGGCCTTTGTGTTCATTAAACATGTTGGTTTTCATGTATAAACAAAGGAGATTTTATCGATTTTTTTTAAAAATTGTAAAGAATCGTTGATATGCGAGATTCTTATAGCTGTGCAGGTTTTTTATTGATTAAAAAGGTTGGTTTTCATGTATAAACAAAGGAGATTTTGTCAATTTTTTTTAAAATTTGTAAAAAGTTAGTGGTACGATTAACTAATATATTTGGATATTTTATTTTACTATAATATTATTTTGATAAAATGATTATTTATTGATTGCAGGTTGTGCACAAGAAGTTGAAGAGACGGGATTTTGAGTGTCTACTATATGCGACACTAAGAGAAGTTTTTGAAGCGTGACAACCATATTTATCATCTTAATTTAGGGATGATATTTTTTTGACAGTTGTATATCTTATTAATTAGTATGATTTTGTACTCATTTAAATATTTCGACTTGAATGTAGTTTAATGGAAGAAATTGTTATTAGATACGTGCTTCAATGAATGTGGTCGATATATTGTGTTTTTGATCGGATGATTTGATTTATAATGCATATTGGACGTCAATTATTATTGCAACATAAAACATATAATAATATAACTATTTATGATAATTTTTTATTTATTAATTGGGACAGTTATAAACCGTCCCTAATACTTATTTGTATTAATTGAGAATACCTTTTGGGACGGTTTTTACCGTCCCTAATACTCATTTATGCATCAACTGAAATTACCTTTAGGGACGGTTTTTACCGTCCCTAATTGGGTTGCCAGAATCTCAGTAGTATTAGGGACGGTTTATCCGTCCCTAATACTATTGGCGGGAGCGGGGATTTTTTCGCAGAACACTATTTGGGACGGTAAAATCCGTCCCTAATGTCAAATGCAGAGTGTTCATGAATTAAAATTTAGGAGGGTAAAATCCGTCCCTAAAATATTTAGGACCCCTAGTATAAGGGACGGATTTTTGCCGTTGCAAAAACCGTCCCTAATACTCTTTAGGGACGGTTTTTGTACTTTTAGGGACGATTTTTTACCGTCCCAAATACTCATTTTTCTTGTAGTGTATAGAGTTCCAACCCAATTTACATGCAACTACTGCACAATATATGCGTTAATTGTGTTTTAGTACAAAATATCATCTTTAAATTAGATTAAGCACCATTTACCCTTATCTTATCAAAGTTGTCATTTTATTCCAAAAATGTTATATACTCATTAAGTCATATGGTTAATTTAGGAAAATCACGTTGTTGAACTGTCTTTAATTCGTCTAGTTTCCTTTAAAAAAATGTCAATATATACTCTCAATTATCACACGCCTCAAGTTCCGAAAAAGTAAAATTTCAACGCATGTAGTCGGTGTTCGAAAAGAATAATCCATATTGGTCAAGTTTAGGATTCTTCCATACCATGGGGTTACTCATCACCCAATTATCATCTTTTTATCCTTTTTGAGATTTATTAAATTATTCACACATAATCCTGTCAAAACCGGGTTATGCTCCACCATATGGTTACTTTCCCACCTAGTTATTACCTTTTATTCCTTTAATTTACTGGTATTAATTTCCTCATTTTATTTCATATTTTGTATTTACCAACTCCTTTTATTTTCATAATTATACATGAATGAAGACTATGTTATTTAAACTCAAAATATCAACTCCACAATCATCTATTTATCAACTGGCATTTTTACTGGAGTTCACCAAATCTCATCTATATTCACGCGCTTATATCATTTACCATAAATGTCACGACCAATTACTTTACTGGCATTTATTTTGTGTCTAAATCGCACAAAATACTTACATGATTTACACTCTACATTCTTGTTATGTACTTACATATACAATTTAAAATTTCGTGCCTCTTTGGGGTTAAAATCATTTAACACGACACTTAGAGTCCATTTCATAATTTCTAAAGTCTTGGAGTTGGTTTGTAATTATTCACAAATGTCAATGTCTAACGAAATTTAATAATTTGAGGAAAAAAATTAAAATTCAAAAGTTTAGGGGAACTTTAGTAATATTTTAAAATTTGGGGTTATTTTGTAATATTTAAGGGCTCTTTCGTTACCTTTTTATTCCTTTAACTTACGAGTATTAAGTTCCTCATTTTATTTCTTATTCTGGAGTTTACGAATTCCATTAATTTTCATAATTATCAATGACTCAAGACTATGTTATTTAAACCCAAAATACCAACTCTGCAATAATTTATTTATCAAATCTTATTTATTTTCAAGAGTTCTCCAAATCTTATATATGCTCACAAGTTTACACCATCCTCCATAAATATCGCGACCAACTATATTACTATCTAGTTATTTTTGGTACAATCCACACAAAATACGTACATGATTTCATTTTACACGCTCGTTATGTACTTACGTGCAATTCAAGATTTTAAGCCTCTTTGGGGTTGAACTAATTTAACACGATACTTATAATCTATTTCATAATTTCTAAAATCTTGGGGTTGCTTTGTAATTATTCCCAAGCGTTAATGTTTAATGACATTTATATATTAGGTGCAAAATTTTAAAATCACATCTCTAGGGTCATTTTTGCAATATTTTAAAATTCCAGTTTATTTCACAATATTTAAGAGTTTAGGGGTTGTTTTGCATATATTCAAAATTCAGGGGGTATTTTATAATTATTTTCTAAAAATATATTTCTAGGGTAAAAATGGCACATTTTGATAAGTCTAGGGTCTAAACTATAATTGCTTGAGAGTTTTTGGTTAAAAGCCTTTATGAAAATGTAAGCATTTGTACTTTTATATAAGTTCGCATTTAGTGTCAAAGTACTAAGACGTGTGTCATTCAAGCTATATAACCTTGATACGTGGTGAGCCATTTGATTAGAGAGCGAGGCTCGTTCATTTAGACATCATGAACATTAAACTTTCTAGTTGTTCCAAGCTTCTCTACTTCATAGGAATTTCGTTGTTCAATTTAAGATGTATCATTTTACGATTTTGTGATTAAACGTCGTTGGATATGTACACGCTTACATGTTTTTACAAAATGTGTTTTTATGGGTTGAACAAGTGTTTTTTATTCATGAAAAGTGTTGTGTATAATTTTCGAAAAAGGCCAAAATTTTTAAAAATCCTTTGTTTGAAGTTTTTATTAAATTGTTTTCAAACTTTTTGCACGGTCTCTTTTTTACCTATGCACACTCATATGCACAATTTTAGGCTTGGTTCAACACTACCTAAAATCATGCGCACGGTGCGCATGACATAACTAATTTTTCAAAAACCCTATAAATATGTTTTCTTCCATTCTTTTTTTCAAAACATTTAAAATCCTCATTACTCCTTTACATCTCAAAGAGTATTTTCGAGGTTGAGAGATTTTATTTTGTCTCTCTATTTTCAAGTTCACGTGTTCCTGCAAATTGAGAGAAATACCTAGATCTATACCTGACCTATGGATTAAGAGAAAATTGATAGTGATTTGAATTACATCCATATAGCCAAAGTTCATATCTAACCATTTTACATTTGAATTAGTGATTAACATGTTGTATATATGCCCAAAAGTTAATCTTGTATTGTATATTTTGGTCATATATATAAACATGTTATTATTCAACGATCAATTGTTATTAAAATACAAATATAGGGCAAGTTTTATATAAATTGATAAATAGTAATTATGATATTTATGATTATGTCTATTAGAACATTGTAGAGTGTGTTTCAGATCACTTACCATTTATTTAATGGAGTGGGATTTCACCATTAATTATTTTTGGAATTAAATTAAATTTTCAAAACTTTGGGTATAAATACAAGGCTTTAGAAGACTTGTATTTAAGAGAAAAACAGCTAGAATATCAAATTATATAAGCCTTTGGTTGAGATGAATTCATGACGTGTGAAAATACTTGTGAAATCATTTCTAGCCTAGAAATGCTTTGAATTCTTTTAGTAGACTTTGGGAACTACGCTTGGGGAGTTTGATTCCATTTTACCAACGGATACGTAGGCAACTTGGATTACCAAGTTCAACTCGTCACCCAAACCCAATCACTCAGAGGTATGCCAATACGTAGGCAACGGGTTAGTTTTGTATTTACAGTTTTGTGTGCAATATAAATATGTAAGAATTATCCTAGCTACATATGAATATGGTTAGTAATTTTTTTATATTTATTGCACTATTAACCGGATGTATTCTAACAGTGGTGTCAGAGTCATGCTCACGAATTATATAGTCACAAGTTACAATATAGCCAAGATGTTAAAATGATAATCAACTTTGTTTAATAAATTAATCGAAACGTTTGGATTCTTGTTCGAACATCCTTCGATATTTAGAATTTAATTATTTATGTAGTGATAAGATCAGACTTGAACGAATTGAACGAATCGCAAAATTATAATGTTTATACATGTGTATATGGAACACACATATTTTTGGTTATTTCTAAAAAGACTAATGGTCTTCTTTTTTTTAGTGACTGTTGTATGTAAAATTTACTTCCCTACGTGGACCAATGAGAAATGGACACCCGTTCTCGTACGTGACTATCTTCATAATAATTAGTTACGTGGTCGGCTCCCGAGACAGTTGGTCGGCCAACCAACCGACCAACCTAAAGAATATTAACCATCAAGAATATCAAAAGTCATTTGTGTAGGGTCACCAACATTCATTGTACTCGCGAATATCAACAGTTATTTTTATTGTATACAAATCTAAATGCCTAAATATATAAAGGCATTCCATCTATTGGACTCCTAACCACTATAAATACATAATATCCCATAGCTCAAAGGGATAATTGAATCATTCTCAAGCACACCCAACGACGCTATTATAACCACCAAAAATAATACCAACAGTGGACGTAGGCTTTTTCCATAGCCGAACCACTTTTAAAATCTTCATCTCTTGTGTGTTTGTCTATATCGCATATCATACTTTATCCGTGATTATAAATCTGGATCCAATCCATTTTTTGACATCAACAGATTGGCGTCGTCTTTGGGAATCGACATGAAAAGTCTTTCCTACCTACTAAAAGAGGGAGAAGTTACTATTACAAGTCGATGACTTATGCAATATGATCAAGAGTTAGGTGTTCTTTCCTTCTCGTTGTAGATAACATAACTTTTCGGTACACATCCTTTCATTCACTTTGTGTTGATAAACTATACACTCAATTTCTATTCATCTATCAACCTGTACAATTATGTCAATTTCAGATAATTTTTGTTAATTGATTTTGAGATGAATTCCATAATAATTTGACACTATTGTTTATCATATTTTAATCTCTAGAACTGAAAAAAAGGAGGAGATATACATCATCTTTCTCTCTCTTCGAGATATCCTTCTTAGATAGAAGAACCGCGGTTAAAAAAAATGGGCCCTTCTATCCCCAAATATTCTTTACTAAAAAATGTATGAATATACTGTTAAGACCGTTCGACTTTTTCAAATCAAATGAGACTTTTCTTCAAACGACTAGAGAAATAGAAGATACAGGATACCCCACTTATTTAAGAGCTGATCGCAAAATTCTCTCTCTAATCTAAAACTTGGTGGACTATTTTAGTGCTATCAGACCTATTTCCATAATGTAGAAATCGTTATTATTAACAGACTGGGAAATTTTACAAATCCCTAAATTTCATCCCCAAATTTTACCCGCGTTGATGTTTCAAGCCTTCGATCATCTCCCCAGCAGTGATGTTTTATAGAATCCATTTTAATTTACCTCGGAGATGCAACAGTGATCGGCGACCATCCATTACCGAGTCTTCATCATAAGTCCTCCGAAAATTAATTCATTACAAAAGAAAGGGATTTATTGGGTAGAACCGACACACTTTATCAACGCAGATCTGGAACTTTTTCTGGTCGGCGATCGTTGTTTCCACCAGTTGCCTCCCCGACCAATATGGTCACAGTACCAAAGTTTTATTAACTTACATTTGCACAATTTGGTTGGCGATAGGTGTTACTATTGTTGGTCGGCGACAGGTGTTGATATTGCTGGTCAACGGTAGGTGTTGCACAGCTTGGGGGGTTTCTCGACCAATTATGGTTGGGGGGTTTCCCGACCACTTAATACTGTGAAGAAATAATGATAGACCTTATAATACCTATACGAATGCTACAAAATTTCTTTTGGAAATCATTGATGTGTATGCTAATTTCTCCATGAATTTCCTATAATTTTTTCCTCAAATCACCTCGAATTTCCTCTCCGACCAGTAGATCATCACCTCAGGGAACCTGTACTCAGACTGAAAGCCAAAAATCATGGTCGTATGCCCAGTGCCCAGATCATCATAGCCATCATCACTGGTCGGCATTAAAATATTAAACACATATAAAATTTCTTTAGAACGCATGAGCTTCAAACATTTTGACTTTGTTGAAATAACATTTGTTGTTTAAAGTTTTAGTTTACAATGCCACATCCCATTCTGAAATTATTTAAAAAATCTTTACTGTTTAAAGGGATTTTTGGTTTATTCACCATTTTTTGTTTAAAGGTTTTTTACAATACCACATCCTTATACTTTAAAGGTTTATGTGGAATAAATCATCCTTATAGTTCAAAGCTTTATGTGGGAATAAATTTTTAAAACCAACTTATAAACGAGTATTTTCTTGGATCGTAAATAATTTTGCAAAAATTATTTATAAAACCTTATGTCTTACATCTGATATATATTTAACAAAAATCTGCTCATGTGACAGATATTCGGCATAAAACTTATTATTTCACGTTTTGAAATTTTTATTGCCAAAGGTTCGAGAAGATACATATCATATATTATTTGGCTGAATAAATAAATCTCATGATAATTTCTATTTGATTTAGCCTCAACAGATGGTCGGACAATTTATTAACTTCCACATGTATAAGATTCAGTCCTGACGAATGCTCAGCCACAATCTTAAGCTCTGAAAAATATTATTAATGCTCGATATTGTACAATTTTGCCTTGGTGGATCAGACATACATTATTTATCTTATTAATACTCTGACAGATGGTCGAGCACGCTTCAACACTTTATGAGCCGCTAAATAGTGGGGCAAGATTAGTTGTTATACCGTTGGATGCTCGAACGTTGATATTTCTTCAACATCATTATTAATTATCTGACTCTGATTCTTAACTTGAAAGATAGTTATGCATATTCGAGATTCATCTCAACAGAAGATCGAAAAATATTTATTGTCATATATTTAGTCTTGAGGATATCTGCCACATTAATTATATTTTATCCCCAACGGATGGTTGGTCGAGATAACATTATTTATATTCAGTCTCGACAAATGGTCGGCATAGTCTATTATCAATCGACATTTGTTATTGATATGAATGGTTTGAAAATCTATTTTTCTCTAACAATACAGGATCATTCAGTCCCCTCAGGCATTATTTAAAGGCCCCGGCGGATGGTCGGCACTTTCATTATCTAGTTGAATTTCTCACTAGGTTCGATGGATAATCGATGCAATTTATATTATGTGAATCATCACAATTTAGCCCCAATAGACTGTTGCACATTATCATTCTTATTTGATTCAACTTCAGTTATGACTGCATGTTCATTCGTTAATCAATATTATATCACAATAAAATCCCGATGGATGGTCATGCATTATTATTATTGGCATGATAATATTATTATCCAATCGTCTCTTCATAACCCCAATCGGGGGCTCCGTAGTTATGTTTACATGTTCACTGCAACATTAGTCAATCAAGCCTCAACGCATTAATATTTCACAAACCATTGGTCGGCCTCTCCAATTGGGCCATTTATCCGATCAACTTTATTGATCGCCTCATTCTTTAACCATGGGTTAAGATGTGGCTAAAGTCTCTCCGATGGTACGCTGAGGTTAGCGTAAATTACTATAAGATAATACTAACTTGCACGAAATTATTAGTCGAACAAAATAAAATGCAGAAGAAGTGCATCCCAGCAAAAATTGGTCTAGAACTAAAGGCACCTCAACAAAGCACCCCAGCTGTGCGATCGAAATCAGACTTCCTATATGAACTCGTCTCCGGACAGATCACGAACAAGAAGTTCACCAAATCTAGAAAATTCGTTGTAGTCTTATTGACGTCAAGATTCGACCATACTTTACTGATGCACGGATAAGATCCTAACATCAAACTTCATGTATGACTTCGTCTTTGACAAGTCAAGAACAAGAAATTCGTAAAACTTCATGTATAAACACAAGAAGTTTTATTTGACCGAGTTAAAATGCAAGAATAATTATACATTCCTAATACACTTGGCCGCTACTGATAATTAATGCTACAACTTAGGTCAACAAAACTATTTACAGTTTTATCTAAGATCAACATCAATACAATCTAAGGCATTACAATCCTCATTAACCCGACTAACTAGTCTACAAAGATTACCTAGTCGGCAAGCTAAAAACTAATCACAAGTTTCAATAAAGATCAACTAATTATTCCAACACCAATGACTTCAGCAGGACAATACAAAAGCAGAAACAATCGTTACAAAGAAAAAATAAATCTTTTAGAGGTAATTTCAGGGGACATTTTTCCTTGATCGTATCCATCCCATCAAGAGCAACATCAAGGGGAGAGAACCCAGAGTACCTTTTGGCGGTTCACAATTTTTCAAACTATTTACAAAAATGCCACTGTACTGATACACCGGAAGGGCGGTAGCCGACCTCCACCATTTTGGGCACCGAGTAACTTTTCAAAATAAATGCTCCATCCTTCCACTAAATCATCAAGCATGGAGCATTGAGGGCTTTGTTGTATGAAAAATTTACTCTCCTATGTGGAGCAATGAGAAATGGACACCCGTTCTCCTAAGTGGCGATTTTCATAATAATTACTTATGTGGTCGTCTCCCGAGACAGTTGGTCGGCCAACCTATCGACCAACCTAAAGTATATAAACCATCAAGAATATTAAAAGTTATTTGTGGGGAGTCACCAAAAGTCATTGTACCCATGAATATAAAAAAAAATTATTGTATACAGATATAAATGCCTAAATATATAAAGGCATTTCATCTCTTGGACTCCTAACCACTATAAATACATGATCTCCCATAGCTCAAAGGGATAATCGAATCATTCTCAAGCACACCCACCCGTGCTATTGTAAATACAAAAAATAATACCAATAGTGGACGTAGGCTTTCTTCATAGCCGAACCACTTTAAAAATCTTTGTCTCTTGTGTGTTTGTATATATCGCATATTATACTTTATTTGTGATTATAAATCTAGATTCGATCCATTTTTTGACATCAACACTGATCAAATGAAAAATCTAAATCGTTAGATGAATAGATCTCGTCGAGATGATCGAATCCATGCGTGGATCACCCCATTCGGCCAACGCATATTTAGTAGAACTTATCTTCCTCAGTGTCATAATAAAACTACTCATAGATAACACATGTTTAATAGAATAACATTTAACAAAGTAAAAAGGAGATAATCATTATGCTCTAAATAATATATTGCCTTGACGCAATTTATTTTTATTTTACATTTGTTTGTCAGAGACACCGTTTTGAGTCTAGTATAAGTTGATTGGATTAAGATTGTTTGTTAATATTTAAAGATTTTGAGATTGTGGGCAAAAGAGTTATTTACTGTTTTTTTAAATTGTTAATAAAGGTTTCATTAACGGATTATGTGAGAAATGACTCAAAAATTAATACAAGAAACAATAATACCCAACTAATATATATATATATATATATATATATATATATATGTATGTATATACTTCAAAATACATAAATACCCCTTATTTTATTTGATTCTTTTGGCGATCTTAACCATTTTAATGTACCATATTCTAGCATGATACTATGAAGACGATCTAAGAAGACATGATGGGCTTAAGCTCCCCTCCATTCAATAGCTCAAAAAGAAATATTTGACAAAGCCCAGTCCGTTATCTTTGCCAAAGCTTTTCAGTGGAGATTCTCTCTCTTTTGTCCATGTGCCGACCAATTAAAAATTATCAGATAAAGCATCAGGTGGTTTAAAGCATCCCGTCTCATGCTTTTTTCAAAAATTCTTTTTCTGCCCCAAAAAGGACTTACTCTTTCCGCCCTTTAATATTCTTCACATGCTTTCCCCCAAGCTCATTTTTAAACCATGCATTGAATTTATCACACTCTAATAATAATTCAAAATGAATTATTCCATTGTTATTCCTTGTTGCCTCAAGTTCTTTACGTAAATTTTTTGATTTGCACTTCGAAAAGTAACGCGATCCCTTCTCACATTTTGGTTCGGTATTTTAGTTGAGATTGTAATCCTTCCTCTATTTATGTAAATTTTACATTTACAATTTACAGAATATATTTGTTATACATATATTATGATCTAGCCCCACACAAAAAGTCAAAATTTATTGTTTGTAGTGTCCAAATTAATAAATTCTCAATGTAGGCGAGATCATAGTAATGTTTCAAGACATTAGGTGTGTGTGTATAATAAACTTAAAACAAGTGGTTATTGTAATTATAGGAAAGTAATTCTATAAACCTTTTATGTTAAAAAAATTATACCAGGTTTCGAGTAATTAAATATATGTACAAATATTAGGTGTGTACAAATATTATACAAACCAAGTTTTTTTTAAACGATCTTCTACCAGCTGGGCCATCCATGGAAAGGTGATAAAACAAAAGGCACATAGCTTAATATCCCATTTTAACAAAAATGATAAGCATAGTACCACTTTTACGATGATCGTAACTTAATATCCCATTTTACAACTTAGAACCAATTCATTATTATACCCAGATTGGGCATTGGACAGAGGAATAAAGAAGAAAAAAGGCAATAAGTCGGTTTCCAAAAGCTTTTAAACTGCCTCCTCTCTGTTGTGCTTTCATTATTCTCTGAAAAGTATAGATAATAATCTGAGAAAAAGTTTAAAATATATGATACGAAAATACAGTAAATTGTAGTATATTTCTGTACTATGCTTTTGATAAAGTAATTAGAGTTTCAAAGATGAAAGAAAAATTGGAGAGAGAACTAGGTTTACAATTTAAAGAGAATCCTTTTTTTAAGAGAAAATAATTTATCTTTTTTACAAATGACCTTACTTAAAGAGTAAAATACTGGACTTTAAGAGAGAGAGAGAGAGAGCGAGAGCCCTTTTATAGAGAGAGAAGTTGAGAAAAAAAAAATATAGAGAGAAATATTTTAGGGTCCGTTTGGTTTTGCATTCTGAATACTTTTAAAAGTTGTTTTTAAATACAGTTTTAAAATTTAATTTTTTGTGTTTATAAATATTAGTGCGCGTTTGGTAAACTTGTTTTTAAATACAGTTTTTTAAAACTTTAATTAAATTGGCACGCACACACACAAACACACATATATATATATAGAGCGGATCAAGTGAGGTCTCCCAGTTTGAGGCCCCTGAATGATGTCCATTTTTTTAAAATAGTAAAAAATATATTTTTGAGTTGATTTTTTTCCTATGATTTTTAAACATTTCAGTAGGATCATAAAAAAATAATCAACTCAAAATGAATTTTTTACTATTTTAAAAAAATCGATCAAACTTTGTCAGTTTTTAACAACTTAAAAACTGACTCAGTTTGATTGATTTTTTAAAATAGCAAAAAAATTCATTGTGAGTTGATTATTTTTTTATGGTCCTACTGAAATGTTTAAAAATCATAAAAAAAATCAGTCCAAAAATATTTTTTTTACTATTTTAAAAAAATGGACCTCATATATATATATAATTATATACATACAAGAATTGATAATATTTTTTTCATACATATGTACTATATGTATATTTTATATTATTTCATACATTAATAATACATGTATAAAATCAGTGGCGGATCCAGTGATTTGAGTCAAATGGAGCGAAAATTTCTAACAAAGCCTAGGGTTCAGGAGCGAGAGCCCCCGAGCTGATTTTTTTGGGTTGTTTTTACTTTTTTTGACAATTTTTAAGCTTAAAAATGTTTGAGGTAGTAATTAACGAAATATGGATTCCTACTTTGTTCGTGGATTTTTTTTAATAATATTTCAACATAATATTATCCTAAAGGCTAGTGTGTTGTCTCCTCTTTTCCGATTAAAAAATTTCTCCATGACTTCCTATATTTTCACCAAATTTCAAATAATATACCTATTTTGTACACAAATAATATACACAAATACACAAATAATATACAAATGAAACACAAATAAATTAACACATACAAATAAAAATACTTGTTTTGTTGGGGGGGGGGGGGGGGGGGGGGGGGGGGGGCAGCAGGCAGTGGCGCGGGTGAAGGTCCGGCGCAGCAACATGTGAAGGTAATTTGGGTGTGATTTTTTGGTTTTGAGAGAATGAGAATAAAGAGAGCGACTGAGACTCGAGAGAGAAGAGAGAGCGTGCATGTTGTTAGCAAGTTGACAACACACGTTTGTTTTTTCTTTTAAATTAATTACACATTTACACCCTCATCTTTGTAAATATGAAGAGCTAACCTTTAAGTTTGAATTTTTACCAAAATACCCCTATTTTTTTAAATTGAACCGGGGGGGGGACCTCGGCCTATGGTGGGTCCGCCCCTGTATAAAACTATATATAAGTATCATGTATCTATTGACAATATTATTTAATATATGGATATTAGTATATTATATAATTTAATAATATAAATATACGTAATTTTGTTTACATGTGCATATACATTTTTTATTTATAAGAATTACACATATATTAATGTATTGTGTAAATATATTACATATTAAGATATAAATGCATTAAAATATTAGGAAAAAATAACAAACAGAAGTTATAAAACACCATTTTGCTATTTTCTGAAAATTTTGATTATAATATAGAAATATTATAATTTAGTGTTTAAAAATAAGTGTGTCAAATATAAATTTTTATCAAAATTGTATTTTAAACAAACAGATCCTTAGTATATTGTTAGGAGATTTTTTTTTTGTTGAGAGAGCAAGAGTTTGTTTTTTACAACAGGAAAAATGATCAAATGAGTTGGCCTAACGAGCATTAGGGTTAGGTCAATTCGTAAGTAGCTCCCTCCCGGCCCTGGTCACATACCAGGTTTCGGGTCTGAACGGATAGGTATTAGATCAAATTAAAGTAGGCTTTATAGTGTTCTAAAAACTAAAAAAAGTTGGCGCGAGCCTACCCAACCCAATAACCCACTTAACCCGTTCATTTCTCACATATGTTAAAATTTTGAATAAATCTACATATACTAAAAAAAAAACCCAAAATCCATACCCAATGCATTAAAAGTTTATACCTTATTATTATGGGTCCCGTCAGGGCATAGAAATGGGTCCCATCGAGCGCATAAAAAACTTGTATTCATTTTTATCTTATTAGGCGGGTACACTTTTGGGATTTTTTTGTGGGTACGTGTAGTTTTACTCTAAAAATTTACAATTCTGCACTGTTACAAAATGCCCTTTTTGGTGTAATAGGATACAGATTATATATTTTCATAACAAAATTCTTGTAATTTACATACGTATGAATTTTATCACACATATTGTCCTAAGAGTTTCTTGAGTTCAATTGATTTTTTTTATAACACTGAATCTTCAAACGAACAAGTCTTTTGAATACTCATGCAAGCAAAATAGGAGGACGCTGTGGTAGAGTGGCTCTAACACACGCTTCGCTTCAAATCGAATATCCCTTGGGAGTTTCGAATCTGAGGACTATGGTTTGGAGGTGTTAACAAAGCCTCTTACAACATGGGTTTTCGAATTCATACTTTGCTTCGTTCTCATACTTGGGAATTTTCAAGTGTCTTTATACAAATTAGCACGAAATAATTACTTAATTACGTGAACCAAATGCAGTAATGGAATTGTATGCATTTAAACACCATGCGAGCCCTCATACTTGGATATTTTCCATTTTCTTACGTTGTATTTGGTTTTGTTCGAGTAAAAATCTTCTTTTTGTTAGCTTTTGGATTTTAGATAAGGTAATTGTAGCATTTTATATCCACAAGCATGCATAAGTTGGACAATATTTAAGTTCCATGTCTTTTGGTTGCCTCCTGTTTTTTCTTCTTAAATCAAGGAATCAAAATTTTTAGTTTTTTTTTACTACCATAACCATTTTCAAAAATTGCTACCATTTTGTTCTTGTTTACCTACTAAACCCATTACAAATCTTTCTGTTTCTTTCGATTCATATTTTGACAATATTTAATTCTCCCAGAATTTTAGGAATGAGAAGACTATTCTATTGGAAAGAAAGCTTCAAGTTGACACTTCTTCCAGAATTTCAGCAATCCATAAGACTATCCATTTGACGAAAAGCTTCTAGTTGATTTGGTAGGATCATGATTTGATGACCTTTGAACATGTCTCAAATCTTATTTTCTTTTGTTTGTTAAAAGGTATCAAAATTGGGCCGGATGAATTGGATTTTGGTTTCCTCACGCTCGGTTTGAACTATTTTATTCACGTTCAAATATGAGCTTGGTCCAAACAAATTTTTTTCACTCAACCCAGAAATCGGCTCATAAGTATTATGGGGTTTGGGCCCGATTTCAATTTTGATGTTAAAAAAGTTTAAATTGTTGTTTTTTTCTTGTATTTCTATCATGAAAAAAATGTACACACTAAATTCTAATTGATATTTAATAAGATAAAATATATAACTATTAAATGTAATAAATTAAAACAAAAGAAATAAGAGTGAAAACCTACAAATGCCAATTAAATTTCATATATATAACATTAGTTGATCACTAACAAAGACCTATTGTAACTTGAGCAATTAATAAATCAAATGCACACAATGAGATTAATAATAAAATCACAAAATTAATAGCCACTTGTAATGTAATGGATTATAACAAATGAACCTTTTAAAAAAATTAGTAAATATGATAAAATAGTGAAACCTAATTAACCAATGTTAACATAGATATGTTATATTATATATAATTATTTATTTGTTTATTTATATATTCAAAGTTCACGCTTCGCGCCTTATTCAGAGTTGATAAGGTTTGGCTCAAGTTCGGAGCGAAATTCCTTCGGTCTTGAAATTTAGGCTCAGGCTCTACTTGACTCGGTTCAAACTCAAATAAATCTTGTCCCGAAAATAGTGGACAAACGAGCGAACTTCGAACTTCTCGGACTCAATTTACACGCCTATTTGTTAATAGGGACATAATTCCCAAGTTTTGATAATTTCAATATTTTCAAAGATGTCATGATAAGATTGAACTTAGTTTTTCAAGCTTACCTATATATTATTTCAACCTTAGTATAGTCTTCGGCTTTTAACGGTTTGTTAATATCCTATATTTTATCATCCATTATGTAGAAACTGACTTCAATTTTTCTCCCCAGAACGAGAACGTTAAATCATTTTCCATTTTGTTTCATTGCTAATTTGATCCAATCACAACATCCTTGAGTACCTTTTGGTGAGCTTTTTTAAAAAAAAAATGATTAATGCAACAAAGATACTTAACTTGAGAATTGATGTACTTTCAAACTCAGTTGCAGAAATATTTACTCCCTACATTCGTTGATGATAATGGCAAGATTAGGACTAAGGATAACCCAACCCGTAGGAGCCCTGATCCGACCTGACCTTAATGGGGCAGGTTTTAAAACCCGATTAATGAACATGTATGGGTTTTTAAAAAAATCGTTTATTGAATGGGATGGGTTAGAAGTTAATTTAAATACAACCTTCCCGTCCCGCTCCATTTAACTTATGCCTACATAAATACCCTTTATATATATGTTAATTTTAAAAATTCGTTTATTGAATAGGACGGGTTAGAAGTTAATTTAAATAAAACCTTCCCGTCCCGCTCCGTTTAACTTATGCGTACATAAAGACCCTTTATATATATGTTAATTATATATATATATATATATATATATATATATATAGAGAGAGAGAGAGAGACTGAAAAAACCTAATACTTTTTACTGTCATCGATGGCAAAGTTAGGTGAGCATTAAGTAATTTCGTTGTCGGTGTAAAGATGCCTAAGGCATTGTCACCAACAACCTTATTACATAACTTCTTTGTCACTGAGGATTAGATTACGTAAATTCATTATTTGTGACTGCGAGGTTTGATTTTTTTTCTATTTTTTCATTATGTCAACAATTATTAAGTGAATGGTACTAAAATATTTTATTTAATTAGTACAACAAGTTAAATAAAGAGGAAAGTAAATACAAACAATAAAGATGAACATAACCTAAAAAGTACTAAAACAACATTTAGACTTTGCTTTGCAGGTAGAGGGTACCTCTGAATTTGTTGAACAAGTATCATGTTTCGTCGTGAATTGTCGTGCACCTTGGGACCATCTAACACAACCACTCCCATTCTTCCTTATCTCAATGATTAGCTTTAGTTCATGTCATCCCAATGACATTCTTTAATATTAATTACTAAAATGTATTGAATATCTTCGAAAGGTTTATACTGGTCCCTAACGGGGTCCATTTCGATACACACCAACAGTCTCTAATGACTAGCCACAATCATGATTGCACTGGGATGGACCATTTCAACACGCTTGTCATGGAAACAATTTGTCAATTCATCAAATATATGATGATCATCCACCACAAATTATGATTGAGTGCTCATTGTTTTCACTTGTTGCATTGAGGTTTAGATAAATATAATAGTCTTATATTTGCAAAATGAAGGGGCATGTATTGTGTTATCATCTCTCATAAAGATTTAGTGCGTGATATTACCCCCATAAGTCCTTTTTTCACCCACGATGTAGTTTGCAATGATAAAGATATTACTCCATTAGTTAAATCAATACTGAAGCAATTAAGAGAAAATAACAATACAATGACGAGAATATTGAGTAAATGTTAGATTCTAATGCGTGATACTTGAAGTTGAAAGTTTGTGTATGATATGATGATGTAACACTAAGTAACTAAGCTAATCACTATAAAGCATTAATAGGAAGAAACAATAGTGGGTGTGACAATCCGCCTATTTTAATACCAGGTGGTCAATCCTCTACTAAAATATAATAGGAATCGCAGTATGGATCATTATCATCACTGTTGCAAAAATATTATAACATGAATAATAGGAACCATCCATACAATCATAATAAATGAAAATGACCACCATGCATAAATAAGTACTAAGTGTAAACCAAATAAACCATCGGTCACTAAATAAACATCCACAGTATAAAATCGAATAATTACTGAGTACGTAAAAGTAAATGTCTGACAAAAATATAAAAGTTTGCAATAAGATAAAAGCTTATCATCTACGGGTAACATGCCCAACTGTAAATTGAAATAAATGAATTAGCTGAGGCGTTAAAATAAGGATGTAGCGTCCATAGCTACTGTACGACAAGAATGGATCTATCCCTACTATTTCGGTTGCTGCTGCTGCACACCTGGGGTGTAAAAAAAGAAAACAAGGAAAGACAAAAATTTGTGGGTCAAAGCTCGAAGAGTAGAAAATATATATTTTAATTCGATTAAAATAGTAGTGTATTACTTTTAAGATTTAACCAATCCCACTCACTTGAGATGAAACCTCACCTCTCAACTACAGTGCGCACCTAACGTGTTCATTTTATTTATCCTAATTAAACTATCCGGACTAACTAGAACATATAACCGTTATTTAAGCCCAATCCCTATAATATCCTCTATTAGCTAAGTATAACTACCTTCACATTTATAAATCATATTATAGCGACACACTTGCTATAAATAAATAATCGCGTAGTGATCAAAACATAGCTATGCTCGTGGTATAAATAGTTATACACAGTATCCTATAAACATACATACATACATATATATATATATATATATATATATATATATCGCTCACTATATATGTATAATTGTATTCTCAAAGCTTGGATCTTGAGAATACATTCCTCGTATGATATTCGGGTTAAGGCATTATGCCTCATACTGAGCCGTGGATCGAAATATCACCACCAATCCTAAACGAATACACATACAATGGAGGCGATCATAGACATACATCCATGAGTCGCAACCACACCACATCGCTCCCAACCGGACTCGAAACCAATATTTATCCTCACATACAGATAGTGGTCATGCAACAGTACTATAACCCGAGGAATCAATCCAACACCTGATGGTCAACGCCAGGGGGGTTTCCCACTACGCGCAACCTCCAACGATAGCACTCCTGAGTAGGCATGTGTAAATAAAAGTAGTGGGGTGCTCGAGTAAGGGACTAGTTAAATAATTGTAAGGACATGTTTTATAAATGTCCGGGTTAGTATCTAAGCCTTTCAGTTTTATCCTAGATCTCAGCATACATGTCGTATATCGCTACAGTCGCTCATCTCAGCACGATCATATCTTGATGGCCTCAATTCAAAATCTGTGTTTTTCCTGCCCATCATCATCATCAATATCATGCGTCGTGATCATTACCTACATCGTGGGTTCGTGGTGTCGATTTTTTGAATTCGTAAGTCCTCTCATACAGGATCTAAAAGAAAGTAAGATCAGGACCGATCCGGATCTGGAGATAATCAAACCGATCCAGGTGGTTTTTGTATACAAAAAATGTTATCTGACCGGATCGATCCGAAGCTGAAGAAAAACGAATCGATCCGATTTAAAATTTTATACAGGAAAAGTCGTATATCTGGATCGATCCGTTTAAGAAGAAAATCAAACCGATCCGGATGATCTGATCGAATCGATCCGATGACCCTTTTCGGACCGGTCTGACGGGCTCTAAAAAATTTGACGCATCAAATTTTTTTCGCTTCTATAAATTCACACTTCGAAGTTTATTTTGTTTAAGACTTTGAGGGAACACTTTAGTGACCCAATAAGAAAATTCTTCATATGTTTCAAACACAAACACTTTGAGATTCACAAACACTCAAAATCATATATGTGAATCGTTCTAAACCTAGTCATACCCATTCGTGGAGCATCTTGTGTTGAGAAGAGGGTTCTCTACAGTGCTGAAATTGGAGCATCTTAAGGGAGCTGTTGCTGACGAAAATGAACCAGTGCCTGAGGGTCTTTGCTTGTCAAACTGTATTTCTTTATGTATGTAAGTGTTTACAAACCATATTGAAATAAAAAGGTTTTTCCCCTTTGGGGGATTTTTCCTAATTTGTTGTGTGTGATTGATCCTTGCTTGGTGTGAATATGTTGAATGTCGAATCAATCACCTTTAGATGCATGACTTTGGTGTGTGTTTAAATTGGGATAATTAAAAAATAGATTTAATTAAATTTATTTCTCCAGTTGAATAAAAAGTGCACTCTCAAATTGGTATTAGGTCCAATTACATAATTTCACTATGTAATTTTCCGCAAAGTTTTTTTTCTTCTGAATATCAATTCTTTAAAAATTGATTTCTTGAAAAGGCGCTTGTTCAAATGGAAAAAATATTTAATAAAATTCCAGTTTTTGACGGGTCTAACTATGCATACTGGAAAGTGTGTATGAAATTCGCTCTTAAAGCCATTGATGAACGTGTGTGGATTCTTCTTGAAAATGGGTGGACACCTCCCACTGTCACTGTTGATAACGTCACACGTTTAAAATATGTGGCTCAATGAACCGAGGATGAATTTAAATGTTCCACATATAATTCTAAAGGGCTTAGTGCCATTTCTGGACCCGTCACCCCTGACGAGTTTCGACGCATAATGATGTGTACTACATCTAAAGAAGCATGGAATGTTCTTGAACTTACCTATAAAGGCACGAACGCTATTAAAGAATCAAAACTGCAAAAGCTAACTACACAGTTTGAGACTATAACTATACTTGAGACTGGATGTTTTAATGAATTCTGTGCACAATTGTCTGATATAGTTGACACTAGTTTCAACCTTGGTGAGCACATTCCTAATGCACGTGTAGTTAAGAAAACCATGCGTTATTTGCCTAAGAGGTTTATCCCCAAAGTCACTCTGTTAAATTCTTTAGGAAATTTAAACGATCTTAAATTAGAATAATTAGTAGGTGATCTTCAAACCTATGAAATAGACATGTTTCCTAAAGTTGTTAAAGAAAAAGATAAAGGGATAGATCTTAAAGCCCAAGTCAAAAAGAATTTTGAGTCAGCTAGGAAGAGGGTAGAATTGTATAAACGGAGTGAGGAAAATGCGTCTAATTCTGATTTCGACTTCGATTTAGATGATTTGGCTTTATTTGCAAAGAATTTTAAGAAATTTCTCAAGTTAAAAAAGTAGTGGCCAAGTTAATGATAAAAAGAAATTTGAGAAAATTAAAAATGTCAAGAATTTTGAAAATGAAAAGAAAGACACACCTAAGAGAAATGATGAGAGATGCTATGAGTGTGACGGTAAGGGTCATAGAGCTTTTGAGTGTCCTACAAGGCTAAACCGACTATCCAAAGAAAAAGGCAAAGTTGTTCTTAATGCTACCCTGAGTGAAGATAGCGAAGTCGAGTCGGTGGATTTAGGAGAAGAATCACCACATGAGTGCAGCTTCACCGCATTCATGGCTAACCACATGAGAGATTCTGATGCACCCCGTGACGATAAGGATGCCTCTTTACATGGAAACCTCGACACTGAGAGTGAGAGAGAGGATGCAGGGGGTGAGAGAGAGAGAGTGACCTTCATCGCGCTCATGCTGATTTATATGTTGATTCATTTAAAACCAAAAAGTGTAATAAAGGTTTAGTTCTTAGGATTGCAAAATTAGAGAAAGAGTTAGGAGAGATGAGAAAGAGTGAGTCCTCTTTGTGCACCGCTTTGAGATAAAGAGAGTCTGTTTGTGGAGAGACAGAGAGAGACTGTTTGGAGAGAGATAGTTTGTTTGGAGAGAAAGAGAAGTGTTTTGAGAAAGTCAAAGGGAACCTGACAAAGTAAGTGGCTAATCTGACGAGAGACCTGTGCATCGAAAAAGGCTCGTAAGATTCTGAAAGACCTTGTTGCCGAGCTCACTCATGATCTTAAAAGAGCATGGGAAGTCAGGGTTCAAATCGAGGATAGATTTGGAAAGATGGGAAAGATACTTCTCGCCCCTACATTAGGATTTGGAGAGAGTCCTGGAATTAGTTTTGATGGTGCATCCACTTCACAAATTACACTTGAACTAGTCCCTCTGTTTATGAAAAATCCTTATGGGCATCCACTAAAACCCATGAAAGTAGTTCAACCAAGAAAAACAAACCTAGGTAGGCCTCAAACTGTGTACTTCTATACTTATTGTAAGAGGAAAGCCTACCTGAGAGAGTTTTGTTATAGTTTGGGTAAAATAAGACGTACTTATGCTCCATAACACCCTACGAGTAATCTCAAGAGAGTAAGAGAGCAAGTTGATTTTTCAGTCGCGACTTCTCAGAGTTTAATGGGAGAATTCCAACGGTTATCTGGACCGTCTGTGGATACTACCAACTTTGCGACTAGAACCACTAGCAATAAGGGAAAGCAAAAGGTTACCTCCACTTGCATACCTAAAAATGACAACAAATCTCTTATTTCTCATATTGCTCTGAAAGCTTAGAACACCTCACAGTGGTATTTTGACAGTGGGTGTTCTTGACACATGACTGGTGACGTCTCATTTTTTACCTCCTTAGTGGATCGTAAGGAAGGTAAAGTCACTTTTGGTGATGGGAGTAGGTCTAGCATTGTAGGACGAGGTACTATAGAGATACTAGGATTTCCTAAGCTAGAGAATGTGTTGTATGTCAAAGGTTTGAAGGCAAACATTCTCATCATCAGCCAGCTGTGCGATGCTGACTTTACAGTTAAGTTTAACTGGGATGCTTATAATGTTTATGATAAAGCCGGTAAACTTGTATTGCAAGGGGTGAGGACAGAAGATAATTGCTATGGGATAATGCCCAAGTCCTCATTTATCTGCAACAGTGCCATGATCACTCTTATGGATCTGTGGCATCAACTTCTAGGTCATGTGAACGTAAGAGATTTATCGATTAGTAAAAAAGGACCTAGTACGTTGCTTACCATCTCTTGGAAGACCAACTTCCACAGTTTGTGGACCCCGTCAATTGGGAAAGAAAATTCGTAGCCCCCAGAGGAAGTTGAATTCCATTACCACCTCTAGGGTACTTGAGTTAATTCACATGGATCTTATGGGTCCTACTCGTACAGAAATTATGGGTGGTAAGAGGTATATCCTCGTGATGGTGGACGATTTCTCCAAATACTCAGTCGTAGGTTTTCTGAGGGAGAAATCAGATGCTGTAGGGTTCCTAACGACCACGTGTCGTGTCCTGCAAAACTAACACAGTGTCACTATCAATAGAATGCATAGTGACAATGACACTAAATTTACGGGGCTTAAAGTAGATCTTTACTGTGATAGCCTTGTAATCAAACATAAGTTTTTGGCTGTAAAGACCCCTCAGTAAAATGGGATCGTTAAGAGGAAGAATTGAACGATTCAGGAAATGACTAGATCTATGCTAATTGGTCGTAAAGTTTTTAGGAGATTTTGGGCAAAGGTAGTGTTTACCGCATGCCATACGGTGAATAGGGTTTACTTGCATCCACACACACTTTAGACGCCTTATGAATTATGGACTGGAAAGAATCCCAACCTAGCATATTCTGTGTTTTGGAGAGTAAATGCTATATCCTACGGGATAGAGAACAATTAGGAAAGTTTGACTCTCGAAGTGACGAGGGAATACTGCTAGGATATTCATCGAATAGTAGAGCATACCGTGTGTTTAACCTGAGCAGCTCTAAGGTTATGGAGTTAATTAACGTCACCGTGCAAGATGACGAACCTTCAACGTTAGTTAACCCCAGCCGTTTATATGAGGATGAAGACCTTTCTGGTAATGATCCCCTTATCCCTCACACACCCAGGGTGGACCCTACACCTGTCTTAGGGGACACACCTGCTTGGGTTTGCAAGAGTCATGATCCTACAGCTATTGTAGAAGATCCCACCCTAAGGATCAAGACTCGTGCCCAACTTGAGAACGTTATTAGCCATGTCTTCTACACATCCAAAGTCGAGCCCAAAACCTATAAAGAAGCACTCAAGGATAAACACTGGATATCTGTTATGCAGGATGAGTTGCTTCAGTTTATAAAGAATAATGTTTGGGCACTTGTCCCCCGACCTAGTGAGACAAACGTGATTGGTACCAAGTGGATTTTTAAGAATAAAATGGATGAAAATGATATGATTATCCGTAATAAGGCTAGGTTGGTCGCTCAGGGCTACATACAGATTGAGGGGGTAGACTTTTAGGAGACATTTTCTCCTGTTGCGAGGCTTGAGTCGGTCCATAACTCGCCATCGCATGTCATCTAAGCTTCAAGTTATATGAGATGGATGTCAAGAGTGCCTTTCTGAATGGAATTCTACAGAAAAAAGTTTGCATGGAAAAACCAAAAGGGTTTGAAGATCCTAAGCATCCATGACACGTCTATTATCTGAGAAAATCCCTGTATGGTTTGAAGCAAGCACCCCATGCTTGGTATCAGAGGCTTACTTCCTATCTCTTAGCCCATGGCTTCAAGAGAGGAGGAATTGATTAGACGTTGTTTGTCAGGAGAGATGTCGATGCTATTTTGGTTGCCCAGGTCTATGTAGACGACATAGTCTTTGGATTCACGTGCTCCCAGCATGCTCATAGCTTTGAGGAGGAGATGAGGAATGAGTTTAAGATTAGCATGGTTGGTGAGCCTACATTATTCCTTGGTCTCCAAGTTCGTCAGTTAGAGGATGGGATGTTCATCTCCCAATCCAAGTATACTAGAGACCTCGTGAAGAACTTTGGTTTGGACTCCTCTAAGAACGCACGTACACCTATGAGTACATCTACAAAGCTTAGTAAGGACACTTCATGCAAGGACATTGAGCAAACCTTATATCAAAGTATGATAGGCAGTCTTCTCTATCTGACTGCTAGTCGTCCCGACATCGCCTTTAGTGTTGGAGTCTATGCACGATATCAAGCATCCCCCCAAAAGTCACACATACTCGCTCTAAAACGTATTTATCAAATACGTGAGTGGGACTCTTTTCTATGGCATTTGGTATTCCTTTGATACCAATGACCGACTATCTGGATATTCGAATGTCTATTGGGTCGGGATGCAGATAGATGTAGCATGTAGGAACACTTCAGGTGGGTGTTTCTTCTTTGGTTCTTCTCTTTTATCTTGGTTTAGTAAAAAGAAAAACTCCATCTCTTTGTCCACTACGGAGGCTGAGTACATACCCTCCAGGAGTTTTTATACGCAACTTTTATGGATGAAGAAGATGTTGGAGGACTATGGGATATCACAGGACACCATGATCATTTCCCGTGATAACACGAGCGCGATACACATATCCCGCAATCCTGTCCAACACTCGGACACAAAACACATTAATGTAAGCGAGCACTTTATCCATGATCTTATAGAAGAAAAGGTAGTAACTTTGAGTTTTGTATCTACTGACCTTCAGTTAGCCGATATTTTCACGAAGCTTTTAGATGCCCTTAGATTCAAGAGTCTTAGAAGATCTTTAGGTATATGCATAGTTGTCTGAGGGGTGGTCACCATGTCTAGAGTAGGATGCATTTTTCATATTCATATCATAGATTCCTATCTCTATATTGTATCATGTGTATCTTTAGTTGTTTGATTATTATTTTTTTGAAAAATTAAAAAAACCAAAAAGATTTATTTTTTTAAAACTTTTGAAAAATCCAAAAAGATTTTCATTTTATAAATTT
Source organism: Sambucus nigra (assembly GCA_949130495.1). Lineage (NCBI taxonomy): Eukaryota > Viridiplantae > Streptophyta > Magnoliopsida > Dipsacales > Adoxaceae > Sambucus > Sambucus nigra. The sequence goes on along the minus strand of OX422224.1, from coordinate 353,054,680 downwards.
GTTGAAAAACACAAAAAGAGTTTTGTATTTTGTTTACACCATTTGTGGATGATCATTTAAGATAGCCATAATCACAATTTCATTTCATATTCCACATGACTGTCTGATAGTGATTTGAGATGCTACATCATTTCATCCATGTGCTTTACATTGTTTGGAGTCTTTGAGATGTGATTAGTGATATCTTCTACATGTTTGGCTCCTTATCTCCTTACACACATGCACTGACTTATTTGAATATTGTACTTGTCTTTCACATATTGATTTAAGTGTTCCCATCTCAATTATGTCTATACAATGACCAAAATGCGATAAATCTTGACAAGATAGTAGTATATGTAAAAACCGTTTACCGTGAGGATTTAATTGCAACAAAATATGATGAGTGAATCATGAGAAAGGGCTGCGAGAGTTCAAAATTTACTCATCGTGAAGCCACCGTTTGAAAAAGAGCCGAAAAATTAAGTGGCAATCCAAAGAAAAATATTACAAATCCAATGGGCCAATAGGTTTTAGTTTAATGACCTCAAAAGAAAAATATAATGTTTAATTATTTCTGAGGGAGTTTGGATGGAAAGAAATGAAAAACAGGTTTGCACGTCCTTGAATGTCATGAAAAAACGTTTAAAATATTTTGGACATTATTGGTGAGGAAATCACTTTGAGCTTTGATTTGCTAATTTTATTGAGTTACTTTCTTTTAATTCCACAATTTTTACACCTAAGGAAGATGTTGAGTTCAATCGTTAGGAATATCCAAAATTTATCGTGCACATATGTTATAGTTGTATGTATTGATTTTCCTGCCGAATTTGTTCACAGCCCTTCATTTTCGCTATCATCGACTTGGTTGTTTTAGTGTTCTTTCATGGTTAGATTTTTTATTGTATATTTTGTAAGAAAATTTTTGAAAATTCAAAAAGAGAAGGTGATTCTGCTTGTGACAATCTCCATTTGCATTTATTTCTGTTCTTCTTTTTGTCTATTTAGGGACATCATAAAAAGGGGGAGAAAGAATTATGGGGGAGTTAGAGATAGTTTAAGATATTTCATTTTTCTTATCATTATATTTCAAACTGTTGCGCATCACGGGTATCTATGTCTTGCCTCATGTTTGTAAGTACCAAATTGTGGATTCTGTTTACACACCCTGATGAGGAAAAAGAAAGTTTGATGAGTTTTGAAGATTTCAAGATGATTGAAATTATTTCATCCATTTAGTATTTCTAATTTTTGGGTTTAATGGGGATATTACTTTGTATGACATTTGTTTATTTTGGGAACATAATTCTAATTTTTTATGTATGTACTGACATAAACATGGGGGGAGATTTGTAAGGAAATATTTATAAATGTTCGGGTTATTATCTAGGCACTTCAGCTCTATCCTAGATCTCAGCATATATGTCATATACTGCTACAGTCGGCTCGTCTCAGTACGATCATATCTTGACGGCCTCAATTCGAATTCTGTATTTTTCCTGCCCATTATCATCATCACCATCATCAATATCATGCGTCGTGATCATTACCTACATCTTGGGTTTGTGGTATCAATTTTTCGGATTCATAAATCCTCTCATACATGATAAGAAAGAAAGAAAAATTCAAACCGATCCGAATCTGGAGATAATCGAACCGACCTGGGTGGTTTTTGCATACTGAAAATGTTATTTGACCGGATCGATCCGAAGCTGAAGAAAAATGAACCGATCCGATTTGAAATTTTATACAGGAAAAGTCATATGTCTGGATCGATCCATTTAAGAAGAAAATCAAACCGATCCGAATGATCAAATCGATCCGATGATCCTTTTCGGACCGGTCTGACGGGCTCTAAAAAACTCGACGCATCAGATTTTGTTCGCTTCTATAAATTCGCACTTCGGAGTTTATTTTGTTTAAGACTTTGAGGGATCACTTTAGTGACCCAATAAGAAAATTCTTCATATGTTTCAAACACAAACACTTTGATATTCACAAACACTCAGAATCATATGTGTGAATCATTCTAAATCTAGTCATACCCATTCGTGGAGCATCTTGTGTTGAGAAGAGGGTTCTCTACATTGCTGAAATTGGAGCATCTTAAGGGAGATCTTGTTGACGAAAATGAACCAGTGCCTGAGGGTCTTTTCTTGTCAAACTGTATTTCTTTATGTATGTAAGTGTTTACAAACCATATTGAAATAAAAAGGTTTTTCCCCTATGGGGGATTTTTCCTAATTTGTTGTGTGTGATTGATACTTGCTTGATGTGAATATGTTGAATGTTGAATCAATCACCTTTAGATGCATGACTTTGGTGTGTGTTTAAATCGGGATAATTAAAAATTGGATTTAATTAAATTTGTTTATCTGGTTGAACAAAAAGCGCACTCTTAATAATTAATCGGGAAGTTCGGTTGAACTTCAGGATTTGGGTGAACCGTGCGCAGTGGGTTATGCGTACGTGTTCGGTAATTATTATATATACATATTAGCATGACTTGTATATATGTATGTGTGCATGCTACTTATTTTATTTAAACGTGCTTAGTTGGGAGTGCTATCGTTGCAGGTTGTATGTAGTCAACGAGGTTTAGACTTGAAGCATTTTTTTAGGTGGGATTCATCCGCAAAAAATCCAACTCCGTTTATAGGGTTGTTTCTACTAAAATTCCAAGAACTATAACCCATATATTATCCAAAAAAATATGATCACGTCACTATATATTTAATTCTAACATGGAAACCCTCATAAATTCAAGATCACAATTATTTTATCAAGTTGATTATTAAAGATTCCATCTTTTATCTAGGTTCTACATCATCTTCCATTAAAATCCATAATTTTATTAATAACTACAAGCATAATCAATATCAATTAATCATTGATTCAGGGTCATTCATTTTTATCATTAGGCCTCTTCTCCAAATCATCAAATTTTAATCTTTCATACTCAGAACTCCCAGTTTCTATTTTAAATCAAGTAAGTAATTAACTACAGTGAAATTGCAATATAAAACACGTATTTACTTGCCTTGTTGGATTATAAATTCGAAGTATTCTATGTCGGGTTGAATCCTCTTCTTCTCCTCTTCAAGATTCCTTTTATTTTCTTCTCTTTTTCTCTTCTCTAGGGCTCTCTCGCTCAATCTTCTATTTCAATTATGAAAGGTCGGCTATCATATACCTTTCTAACCCCTTTAGTGTCCTCTCGAAAACCTAATCCCATTTCCCTCTTAATTTTAGGCATAAAATGGCCCTCCTACCCTTATACAGGTCCTTTCATGTTCATAATGTCCCTGGAACCCAAATATAGCATTACGTGCCTATTCTGGACTATTTTGACCCATTCCAGATCACCATTGCACTTAAAAAGGTCACTCGAGTCACCTAACTCTATGCTAGCTTTTCATTAATCGGTCCCAACGCGTGTGTACCCTATGCTTCGCCCATACATTATATCGATTTGTCGATGTAACACCCTATCAACCTATCATAATAAACCGTCGATGTCACTTATACGCGATATATAATAAATCACATAACTATTTACTCATATGCGCAGCAAAGCCTCTTTTGTGTTTTAGAGTTTAGGGAGATAAGATGTCGGCTTGTCATAATTTGAGGTCTCGGACCAGAGATATGTTCCCAAGAGGGTTTAGAAAGAAGGGTACCATCAATCTCACAACCTACCTTAGGACCTTCCACCTTAGAGACTATGTGGATATTAAGGTGAATGGGGCTATCCATAAGGGTATGCCCCACAAGTTCTACCATGGATGCAGTGATCAGGTTTGGAACGTTACCAAGTGTGCTATTGCCGTTGAAGTCAACAAATAGGTGGGTAACAGAATAATCAGGAAGAGGATCCATGTTCGTGTTGAGCATGTTATGCCTTCGAGGTGCACCGAGGAGTTCAAACAGAGGAATAAGAACAATGATAAACTGAAGGCCGAGGCTAAGGCAAGAGGTGAGGTCATTAGCACAAAGAGGCAACCAGCGGGCCCCAAACTTGGTTTCATGGTCAGTGGAAGTGCTACCTTGGAGACGGTTACCCCTATCCCTTACAATGTTGTCGACGATCTCAAGGGAGGTTATTAAGTATTCTATTTATCTTGTTTGGTTTTGTGTGATGCCAACATTTGAACATTAGATGAGATGTTATGTTTTCATGTATTAGTAACGAGACTTATGTTTGTTTCAAAATTTTGCATCAAATGGAGGTTTTAAGATTTTTCTAAAAAAATAAAATAAAATAATAATAGTAATAATAAAATAATAATAATAATAATCAAGTAATTGTTAATCCTTTATCTTGCTAATTAATATTTACTAAATTCCAATTTAATTCTTTTCTAATTAAATTCATAGATATAAGGCAATTAATTAATACCGAAATTATGGGGTATTACATTCTTCTCCCCTAATAACGGAATTTAATCCTTGAAACTCGAACGTACTTGCCACGAAGAGCTCCAGATACTTTTCCCACATGTTATCCTCACGGTCCCATGTCGACTCAAAATATTGTGTTGTTCCCATTGTACACGCCCTAACGGTCCCACCTTTGACAAAAGTTTGCTCTCGTTACGATCTAAAATGGCAGCAGGTCTCTCCCTATATGAGATATCTAGCTGCAAGTGAATCTCCTCTAACGGTATGTGCTAGTAAGCTGCGTCACTCCTATGATACTTCTTCAACGACGACACATGAAACACGTCATGAATACTCTATAAATGCTCTGGTAAGGTGAGCCTATACACAACTCGCCCAATCATCTTGATAATGAAAAATGGCCCCTCATACCTAGTGCTAACTTCCCCTTCTTCCCTAACCGCATCACTACCTTCTTAGTAGATACTCGCAGTAACACTTAATCACCCACGTCAAGCTCAACAAATCTACGATTCGCCTCAGTGTAACTCTTAAGCTTGTCCAGAGCTACCCAAATACGACTCTTAATCAACTCGATCATCGTTGATGTCTCTTGAATCAAATTCGGCTCGAGTAGATTGTTGTTCCCCTCCTTTAACCAACAAGAGGGCGAACGATGAGGTCTCTTGTACAAAGCCTCAAACGGTGTTATACCAATAGTGAACTGCTACGAGTTGTTATATGTAAACTCTACCAAAGGCGAATACTGCTCTCAACTATCCTTAAAATCCAGAACAAATAACCTCAGCATATCCTCTAACATCTAATTCACTCTCTCCATCTGCCCGTCTATCCATGGGTGATAAATCATGCTCAAATGCAACTATGTTCCCATCACCTCCTGAAAGCTCGGTCAAAAGTGGGACACAAATATCTTATCATAAGGGTTAAAGGCACCCCGTGCAATCTCATAATCGCGGATTTAAATAACTGCATATACTATCCCGTCGTGTAATCAACCCGAACAGATAAGAAATGGGCTACTTTAGTCAACCAATCAATAATGACCCAGATGGAATCGTGACCCCGCTGTGATGTCAATAACCCTATAATGAAGTCCATCGAAATAATCTCATATTTCCATACCGAAATCTCTAACGACTGTAGAACCTCGCTTGGTCTTTAATGATCGACCTTCACCATCTGACAAGTGGTACACCTGGAGACAAACTCTGTTATGTTCCTCTTCATCCCGACACACCAAAATGGTCACCTCATAAGTTGTTACATCTTATCCCCTCCGGGATGTACCTAAAACCATGACCCATGCACCTCTTGCATAACTACGCACCGTAGATCCTCATCGTCTGGGACTTTCAACCTCTCCTTGAACCATAAGACACCCTCAAAATTGACTGAGTAAAACTTCGCTCTACCCGCTAATAACTATTGAATCATCTCCTGACAAGACGGATCCCCTGCCTATGTCTTCATAACCCTCAAAATGATCTCGAGTGTGACGATCATCACTGCTAAGTACACCCGGACTACCTCATCATCCTGAAGAAACTTTGCCCATTTTTCCTTATACACAGCTGCTGACTGTACTTTCGGCTTACGACTTAATGCATCTACCACTACGTTAGCCTTCCTCGAATGATACTGGACGTCAAATTATTGTATGTAAAAATTACTCTCCTACGTGGACTAATGAACAATAGACACCTATCCTCCTACGTGGCCATCCAACTATCTTTATTGGCATAAGAGATACCTAGTCTGCTAGAATGTCGACCAACTCCCAGAATGTGAAGCATCAGGAATATCAAAAGTTACTTGGATGGAATGACGACTAACATTGAATGTCAAGAATTTTACTTATTATATAAAAATTTAAATGCCTTGAGATATAAAGGAATTTCATCTCTAGGGTTCCGGACCACTATAAATATATAATCTCCCTTAGCTCAAGGGGACGATTCAACCAAGCTCAATCACACCATACTGAGCTATTGTAAACACCAATAATAATACCAACAATGGACGTAGGTTTTTTACAGCTGAACCACTTTAAAAATCTTAGCCTATTGTGTGTTTGTTTAAATTGCTCTTGTTTATTTATCAATGATTATAAAATTGAACCCACTCCATTTTTAGACATCAGTACCGATTGTGGGAACGATTATTTTTCATTGTTCTCTACCTCTTATGTTTCTTTGTCCATTCCCTATTTTGAATAATGGCCAATGTTTCGGAAAGCATCCTGGCGGCTGCTGGTAACAACCCAATTCCATTTGCTCCCCCTAGTGAGATAGATCTCCAGATAATTTTGCTCAACTTGGTTAGAGGACAAGAAGCCATGTAACAGTGAGTTAGACAATTTGATCGTACGATGCAAGATAAATCCTCCAATTCCAGGAGGGACATGCCACCCCCTCCCGTTAGGAATTAGATGTGTTATTATTCTACGTCTTCCCATGAGAAATTATATTGTCCTAGAGAAACATCGTCATTTAGATTAACTAGTTATTATGATGGAAGATCTTTCTCCAATAAGAAACATCATCATTTCGATTAACTGATTATTAGGTCCCCGAGCAGCTAGAGGCTACTACAGGGAAAAAGAATGTCCTCGCGAGTAAAAAGATGGATCCATGAGATCTAGAGATATCATGAGGGGATCTTCACATGTCAAGTAGAATTTTCAGGAAGAGAGCTCAAGACATGTGCACAACAAAGCGATAAATTCTGCTTTAGCTAAATCCAAACCAGTGGAAAATTCCTGGAAGGAAACTATGCAGCAACTAGAAGATCAGTTGGAGGAAATGGCCAACATAAAAAATCCTTTTCAAATAAGTTTTGTCTAAGGCTCACCTTTTGTTCAGGCTATTGTTGACTACCCCATCCCTTCCAAATTCAAACCACCAGTTGTTACTCTTAAATATGATGGGAAAATTGTTCCAGTCCTCTATATTTAACTCTATCTAGCTGCTACCGATATCTATTATGTCCCTGACGAGATGATGTGTAGGGATTTCTCTAGTTCCATCACAGGTCCAGCTCAAATATGGTATAACAATCTTCCCATAGGTAAAATTTCTATCTTCCATCAATTGGCAGATTTATTCATTAATAACTTTTTCTTTGGGGCTAAGTCGATCAAGAGTGTTACTTATCTTTTGACTGCGCACTAAAAACCTAGAGAAAGTACCTGGGAGTATATCAGATGTTTCAACAATGAGAAAATAGAAGTGGTGGATTATGAAGAAAAGATAGCCATTGCAGCCCTGATGAGTGGATTACTTGCCTAGGATCTTTACTATGCTTTAGCAAAAAATCCACCCAAAACTACGACAAAGCTGATGGCTAAGGCTAGGAAGATTATGAACGCCGAGGAAGCTATGGCAGCAAAAGAAGTTCTAGAGACAAAATCTGAAAGTCAAAAGAGTAATTCGTTCAAGAAAGATCAAAGGGATAAAAAGATTGACAGAATTAAGAATTATGATGTGTGTACTCCACTCACTAAAGGTGTCCATCACATTCTGGAGGAAATCAGGGGTAACAAAGATTTGAACTAGCTTGGGAAATTAAAGTCACCTCCCAACAGGAGGGATAACTCCAAATATTACAATTTCCATAGAGATCATGGACACACCATCGATAGTTACATCACCCTTAAGAATGAGGTGGAGACTCTTATTCGGCGAGTAAAGCTGGCAAAATTAATCGATTGAAGTGGTAGTCGAGATGCCAAAAGAAGATCTGAGTCACCCGATCGAGGAAAGGATGACACAAAAGGGCACACAACAGAGATTATGAGGATTATCTTGACCTGCCGAAGAAATAGGATGAACCATAGATGGAGGTAGGGATGATTTCCTTTAGTTGTCACTTCATTACAGGAGGGGACGCTGGTGGAGGAGATGGATTTATCGAGAGGAAAGCCTGCCTAAACGAAGATAAAGCATGTCCTACTATCAGGAAGATTGACACGTTCGAGAAGAATAATGGTTGGCCTAGGAAAGTCAACAAAGAGAAATTAGAGATCGTCTTCTCTAAAAAATGATTTGAGTGCCGTGCTCTACCATCATAATGATCCGTTAGTCATGACTTGCAGGGTTCACTATGGTAAAGTGGTAAGAATTTTGGCCAACAATGGGAATTCAGCAGATGTCATGTTCTATAACTTTTTCCATATCCTAGGGCTACGAGACAGTAAGCTAGAACCTTATACAGGCCTCTTATAGGGTTCTCAAGAGAAAGGGTATATCCCTTAGGAACAATAAAGCGGGATGTGTTGGTCGGCACTTGGCCAGCAACCAAAAAGGAAAGAATTCGCTTCTTTATACTATATAAAAATATCCCTTCATCTTATAATATAATCCTCGGCAGAGTGAGTATGAAGAAATTAGAGGCAGTGCCATGTACTATGCACCAGTTCATGAAATTTCCTACTAATTATACAATCGGCATAGTGAATGGTAACCATATGGAAGATGGGGAATGATATTATACCTCAGTTCACCAATAGGAGATAAAAATGGCCATAACTACTTTCCATATTTACATTTTGGATCCTCGGGAAGAGGAAGATTTGGTGAAGGGACAAGTTATGGAAGAGATAGAAAATATCATGCTTGGTGATGAGAAACCAAAAAGGACCACTCAAATTGGTTCAAGACTAACACCCTCTATCAAATAGGAATTAATTACATTCCTTATAAATAGGAATAATTTGTTCACCTAGAGCCATAAAGATATGCCAGGGATTAATCATAACTTTATCTACCACGAGCTCAACATTTATAAGGATTCTAAATCGATCAAGAAAAAGTGCTGAGTTTTTAGTCTCAAGAAGAATATGGCAATCCAAGAGGAAGTGAAAATTATGTAAAAAGCGCATTTTATAGAGGATATTAAATATTCGACTTGGTTTGCTGGGGTGGTGATAGTTAAAAAGAAGAATAATAAATAGCGCATGTGTGTAGATTTTACCGACCTCAATAAAGCATGCCCAAATGATCACTTTCCTTTACCAAGGATTGATCAATTAGTAGATGCAACGACAGTTCATGAGCTACTTAGCATCATAGACGCTTATTCTGGTTACAACTAGATTAAAATGAAGTTGGAGGATAAGGAGAGCACATCCTTCATCACCAGCCGAGGAACATACTGCTACAACGTTATGCCTTTTGGGCTAAAAAAAGCTAGAGCAACATATCATAGGCTAGTAAATAAAGTATTTAAAGACCAGATCAACAAAAATATGGAAGTGTATGTAGATGATATGCTCACTAAGAGAAAGTTTGTTGTCGACCGTATTGCTGATTTGGCCAAAAAATTTGACCAACTAGAGAAACATCAAATGAAGCTCAATCCCACCAAATGCATATTCAGAGTATAGGAAGGAATATTATTGGGGTATATCGTAAATCAAAGGGGAATTGAAGCAACCCTGATAAAATGAAGGCTACACTGGAGATGCAGTCCCTGCCCAATAAAAAGGACGTGTAAAAACTGAGTGGAAGAGTGGATGCTTTAAATCGTTTTGTTTTTCGAGCTACAAATAAATGCCTTCCATTCTTAAAAGTGATTAAAAATACCTTTCAATTGAATAACAAGTACGATAAAGATTTTCTAAATTTGAAGAAGTACTTGGGATCTCCCCCCACCACTCTCCTAACCAATTTTGGGCGAAAATTATACTTATACTTAGCTATTTCAGAGTTTGTTGTTAGTTCGGCCTTGATCTGAATAGAGGGAGGAGTTCAAAAGCGAATGTACTACATCAACAAAACATTTCGAGGAGCAAAAATCAGATATTCACGCTTGGAAAAGTTTGCAACTCATTGAAGCTTCTAGAAGAATGAGGACATACTTTCAAGCCCATACTATTGTGGTATACACTAATTTACCTCTATGACAAGCTTTACACAAACTTGAAAAGTTAGGAAGACTAATGTCTTGGGTGGTTGATCTTGTAGAATATGAGATTGTTTATGAGCTAAGAACCTCCTTGAAAGGGCAAGCAGTGGCAAATTTTATGGCAAAATTCACTTATACAGAAGTGACAAGCAATCCAAGTGTGCCCGCTAAGGAGACTTCTCTGGAAAATAGCTCACCTCAAAAGAAAACTGAGATGGTTGTCGACCAAATAGAATCATCAGTTGTTCAAGAAAGATCTCTATGACTGGCTGCACAAAGTAAGAAAGTTTTCAAATAAGGAGTGATGATAGATGAAGACTTCAATAATGACATCCCCATTTAGAAACTACTCGTATATGAATCTTTATGCACTACTAGCTATGGGGCTGGACTTATTATCAACACTTCAAAGGATTTAGATATGGAGTATGCATTAAGATTTTAATTTTAAACCTCCAACAATGAAGCCGAGTACGAAGCATTAATTACAATATTGGAGCTAGCCCATCACTAGTGTCGAGCAGGTGATAGTGCACAGTGATTCTCAACTTATTGTTCACCAACTGCTTAAGATTTACAGAGTTAAAAGATAAATAATGGTAAGATGCCTGAATAAGGCTATGAAGTTTTTCTCTTCATTTCCTACAGTCAGAATGGTTCGGATTCCATGGGTAGATAATATCCTAGTAGATGCCCTTGCTCGACTAGCCTCAGTAACGCCAATGGAGCTCAGACGAACCATTCTAGTAGAGATTCTCACCCATAGAAGTATTGATATGGAAGCTCTCAATATAATTTCTGTAGAATTGGGACCTTCCTAGATGGATCCAATTATAGATTACATTAAAAAAAGGCATGTTACCATCCGACCAGAAGGAAGCTAGGAAGATGAGATACAAACTAGCCACCTATGCCTTAGAGAAAGGTGTTTAATACAGAAGAGGCTCCAGTCTCTTTACTTTGTCTTGTCAATTCGGTGGATGTAAATGATCTGATTAAGGAGGTCTATCAAGGCTTATGTGGCGCCATTCAGCTGAAGATCTTTGGAACAAATTATAGGCATGCAAGGCTACTATTGGCTAATAATGAAAGAAAACTGTGTTTCCTTCACCAAGAGGTGTAACAAGTGCCAAAGGTTTAATACTATTTACAGAAGACCAGGGGCTTCCCTAACTCCTATTACTTCTCCCCGTACCTTTGCTATTAAGGGAATAGACTTGGTCGGACCATTACCGACCACCAAAGGAAGGTTCAAGTATTTAGTTATCGCGGTGGATTACTTCACCAAATGGGCGGAGGCTGAGCCATTGATCGATATGACATATGGGAGAGTCTTTCAGTTCATACGAAAGTAGATCATATGTCGCTATGGAATGCCCTACACTTTCATCACTTATCATGGTACTCATTTCGATAATGAAGAGTTTGAAGAATATTGCATCTGATCCAAGATTCAAAAACTACATTCCGCACATCCACATCCACAATGCAATGGTCAAACAAATATTACTAATAAAACTTTGCTCGATGGTTTAAAAAAAGATTGGACAACACTAAAGGGAACTAAATCAATGAGATGCATAGCGTCTTTTGGGCTTACAGGACTACGTCAAGAACAACAACAGGAGAGACGTCGTACATGTTTTCTTTCAACAGTGAGGCAGTGGCACCAATTGAAATGGGTCTACCGACTTACGGGGTGCTCGATTTTGATTTCCCTAAGAGTGATCTAGTGAGGCGGCTAAATCTATACATGGTTGAAGAAGTCAGAGAGGATATTGCAATTCGGATGGATGCCTATCAATAAAGGACTGCTAGGAAGTGATTCAGAAGAACAACAAAGTGGAGCCCAATTGACACTGTCCATACCGTATCTCAGCAATTATCCGACCATAAACATTTCTCCTAGAAACACTGGAAGGAGAAGAATTTAATAACCCATGGAATTTCGACCATCTCCATAAATATTACTAGTAATTTCATTTTTGATGTAATTAGTTATTCAATTTAATAGAGTTGCGCGTTTCTATTAATTATACTTCCTTTTTATGTTTTGTTTTTCGGAGTATGGTGTGATATTACCTTACTAAAAGGTTTTCCAACTTAAAGGTTCATCCAATTTTAGTTCAAACTTTTCCAACGTAAGAAAAACTTATATAATTTTAGTTCAAAATTTCCAACTTTGGGAAAATTTACTAAAAGGTTCTCTCTATTTTAGTTTAAACTTTTTCAACTACAAAAAAGTTTAGTTTGGAATTCTTTCTAATGCAAACTTTTCCATCTTCAGAAAAGTTATTCTGTAAAACTTCATGTATGATTTCGTCTTCGATAAATCAAGAACAAGAAGTTAGTAAAACTTCATGTAAGACTCAAAGTCAAATACAAGAGGTTTTATCCGACTAAGTTAAAATACAAGGATAACTATAGATTCCTAATACACTTGGTCACCACTGATACCTAATGCTACAACATAGTTCAATGAAACTATTTACAGTTTTATCTAAGAGCATTAGTCGAATATAAGGCATTACAAATAGATTCAGCCATGAATCAAGAATTTAACATTTAAGTAGATTATTTAGTTGGTAAGCTGATTAACTAATCATAAGGCAGGTAACCTAATCGGCAAGCTGATTAAAATCAAGCACAAAGCTTAAATAAAAATAAAAATATATCACAAGCATACTTATTGAAAAATAAAAAATAATTCCATTTTATTCCAAATACTAGGTGTTACAATCCAAAAAGAAAGAAAGAATAAAGTCTATCCTATTGGAATCTTTCCTTCAACTTTGCTCATCCCAGCAGGAGGCTCATCAAGGGTGCTCGGCAAAGTGGTGGATCTAAAATCCCTTAGTCTGGAATGTTTATTTCTACTCGGTCGATCTAGTAAATGTTGGGGACAAACGTACTCATCATCTCCTTCAAGGACATAGTCCCAAATATACTATTTGATTAAGCTCTGAGTAATGGCATCAGGAGAAATCCAACTAATATCAATCTTATAAGAAGAATCAGGATAATCCAACATTTCAGGATCACGCCAATACCATAACTCACCCTTAGGAACCTTCAGTAGAGAAAGCAAGTTCAACCAACCCCATTTATGTCCCTCATTTCTAGTCTTCTCCATGTTCTTAGCCAATTAGATCAAGGCTTCATCATAACCGTCCATCCAAACAACCTTGGGTTTGTTATGAAAGTGTAAGGTTAATTGGTCCACCATATCTTAGAGTTTCTTGATAGCTTTGTCTTTCTCCAGGAGTAGAGCAGCGTAGTCGGTCAAAGCTTTATTAGTTCTTTCCTTATCAACAGTTAGCCAAACAACCATGACTTGTCTAGAAGGTTGGCCAGATTTAGTCTTATCCTTTTTTAAGTTTTCTGACTCCTCCAGCAGCATGGCATTCTCCTTCTCTAAGAAAGATACTCCTTTATCCGGACAAGTATTGGTGGATTTCTTTAAACTCTCCAGTTCAGTCCTTAAGGCATTATTTTCTTTTTCCAAAATGGAAGCAATTGATAGAACACTCTTAATTTCTTGGTTTAATTCCAATTCCTTTTTGTTCGTGGCAGAAATAATATCTTATACTTTATTATCAAAGCCCCAGCCTTCACTCAATGCCTAGAACTTAGCCACATAATCATAATAAATCAATGCCTTGGAGAGTTTATGGTCGTCTTGCAATTGCTTGATCATTTCATAATATCTAACGTTGTTCTCCACTGGTTTATCCAGAAGGCAATGGAGGTGAACATATGCGTCTTTTTCTTGGTCGGAGGCATCTGATCCAAGTAACCCCATTAAGTCTTCCTCCATGAAGACTCCTACATCGTCTGAGTAGGTCGAATTATTATTGACTATCAACTTCTTCGTGGCATCAAACTAGAAATTTACAAGTATAAGTTTATGGGCCCGATCAAGAGAAACAAACAATATAAATAGTATTGAAGATCATAAGCAACAAATAATCAACATCACAAGAAATGTGGAAAGATTGAACGAAAATGTGTTATTTCATTTATCATTCAAGGGTTATAAAATTGGTGACATTATAATATACAAAGATGAAGAAATGGAAAATATAAATAATAGAAGCAAAAATAAACTAGCTAAAAGGAGTTAAACCTTCTCCTTGCCCTTGGTCTTGTCTTGGCCAACAGTAGGTAAGTCGACATGGCTTGCAGGCACCATGGAAGAATCCCTAGAACCCTCCTCTTAATTTTCAAAGTCTTCATCCAGGTTAGGAGGGATTTTAGGGTCATGTCTCTAAAATAATTCAGAGTCTGCTTCAGTGCTAACCTCCATTAAAGCTATCGACCAACCCTCTTTAAAGGATAGATTTTTGGCATACTCTATCTAGATGGCTGCAGCATCAAAAGATTTTTCACATCCTTTATTTGCATCCTCTTCCTCGTCTTTCTTGACCTTTGTCTTTAGAGTAGATTTATCAACAGTCAGGTCAATAGTCTTGTCCTCATCAGCCTTTGCCTGGCACTCAGCTTCAGTAATTGTCTGCTTGGCCTGGGTCAGCTGATCAATATAATTCTTTTATTCATCCTATGCTATCTTGGGCTTTTCCATTATAGCCTTAATCTTGTATTGCCAGGTTTGATTCTCTCTCTCTCTCTATAGCTTCACTGGATGCTTGCAAGGATTTTTGCAAACCCTCAAGATCTTCCTCCACATCAGCCGAGGAAAAGGACCTTATCTGGTAATCTTTCTCCACCATTTGATTAAAGTCGACCAAGAACTACAAGTAAAAGAATGTGTTACATCAGTTTAGAATAAATGCATTAAAGTACTAGTAAATATTAGTAGAAGGATGAATTTACCAAGGCCAGAGTTTGGGAAACCCTCTCTGTTAGTCGGGCTCTGGTCACGGGGTTGCTGCTGGGGCTGGTGTCGACCTATTTGCTGGAAAAGTACCAGACTTTATCAAACCTCTGGCCAACCCAGGGTTGATTGCCACAAAGGCATCCTCAAATTTACTTTACTCGACAGTAATGTGAATCCCATAAATCTCATTCACCCTACTCACTCCATTCACCACCCTCCATGTGTTTGGAGCTATTCTTGCTATAACGACATCAAAATATTGGCAAAATTGAAGAAAAATGGGTTTGTGGGAAAGGTAATACCACACTTAGCAATAAAAAGAGTGGGAATTCAATGACCCTCTGCTAAAGAAAACACGTTCACATAATCGTAAGCAATTTTTAGACCTACACGACCAAGAATTTTCCTTTTCTCTCTGAATTCCTCTAAGGAATTATCATCAATGATATAAATCATGAATGAAACAAAGAAAAAAAAAGAGAAAAGAGGGAAAAGATAGCTTACAGATATCTAAAAGTAACAACAGGAATCGAAAAATAATGGTGGCTAGCAAGCAGTAAAATATCGGAGAAGGAAAGCTTGAAACTGGAGAAAAGCTTGGGAACAAAATACAGAAGATTTGAAGTAAAGAGAGATGGAGGGAAATTTCTATGTATCCATATGTTGCCACGAAAATAGGGACTAAATGATTAATTGCATGAATGATTGAACTATCGTCGGCTGCCCGTTTACCATAGCGCAAAAAGACTAGCGTACCCTTTGGCGGTTCAAAAAAGTTTGAATTATTTATAAAAATGTCGTTATCAACAATGCCAATAAAAAAATTTACAAGACTAGGAGATCGGCTACCGACTAGCGCTCAGACATTACGTCGAGCAATATTTTGAACAAACTACCCACACTTCCAAACAATCATCAAGTATGGTGATTAGGCATAAATTCTTCATATTTATTCCCATAATTTAGAGTCTTTTAACACTCTGTGCGGTGTAATTCGAGTTGATTATCTCATATCCTTGCTACTGATATCTTTTAATGAGTATGTCGAGTTTTGTGTAGTTTTCATTGATTTTGTAGATATTTCGTGCACTCAAAGAAAGAAATAAATTGGAAGCATGAAACACTAAACCAAAATGGTCATATTGGCACCCTTTAACAGGCCAGCATTGTCACGGTCATTGATCGTGACAAAGGGTTGTCACGGTCACTGACCGGGACAAAGTCGTGAAAGTTACTATTGTCACAGTCAATGACCGTGACAACCCTTGTAAACTTGTCACGATCGAAGACCGTGACATGTCCGTGATAACTTTGCCATTAAAAAAAAAACCTTTCTCTTCTTTTTTTTCCACCGTTTTCTATTCCCTTCATTTCTCTCTCTCTAAGCAACTGCACTCTCTCTCTCTCTCTCTCTCTCTCTCTCTCTCTCTCTCTGATTTTGGTACATTTTCTCTCTTTATTTCTCTTCCATTTGTATATATGCGTGTATATGTGCGTGTGGGTATGTATGTGTGTGTAAATATGCATGTGTGTGGTGGGGGGAAGGGGGATGCTTGTTAATTTTTTTTAATTAAATTTTATTGGTTTATTAGATATTTCCCCTCATATGCAAGTAGTGCCCCTTGTAAAAGAATTGATTGATTAAATATTGATTGGTTATTAATTTTTTTAGTAAATTAATAATTAGTGCCCCTTTCATATGCAAGTAGGATTTCCCCTCATTGTAAATTAGTAAATTAATAATTGTATACTTTAATTGTTAGTTTAATTGATGAAATGAATTAATTGAGTAGATAAATTAGAAGGAGTACGGGATACACATTTATTATTGCTATTGCAGTTGGATTATAGTGGATCGATGTTCGGTTGGTTAATTTTAGAAGTGTCATGACCACTGGATTATTGTCCATATAGGAGTGGGATTTTTCAAATTTTTTTAAAACTTACTTTGTGTCACCCCTAGACTTGTCACGGTCATTGACCTTGACAAGTTGTACTTGTCACGGTCAATGATCGTGACAATCCGATGTATGTCCGTAATTTTGGGTTCCCCATTAAGTGCTGGAAAATCCTCCAAGTGAGTCCGTCAGTATACTTAAGGACCATTTTCTCCTCAATATGCACCTTGTCTGGCACAAAGTTCTCCATTCGCGTGAACTCTTCCTCATATTTTGACACAGTTCGTTCCTCCTACGAAAGGTCTTAAAATATTCTCCTCATCTTCATTTGAACTACTGACGAAAAGAACTGTGGTCGAACCACACCTAAAACTCCTGTATAGTCATAGTATCTCTCTCATTTGATGTGGTGACTGACTCCCACCAATGAAGTGTTGCTTCCACTAGATTAAAAGTATCCATTATCTTCTTCTAACTGACACTGCACTCAACCATGCGCAAGTGTCTGTGGATGTCTTTCTTCGAATGGCTAGTTGCAACGGCATTCGCACTCCACTAGAACTCTGACGAATGGCCCTTATGGAAGGCCTATCTGACTCTCTCCCAAACAGACGACACTGGTGAGCTCGAACAGGTGCCACTGTCTGCTATGACTGTGACTGAAGAAATTGTTGGGCTAAGTCAATAATCTCGGTATTAACCTCCTGTGCAATTTTAGTGGCGACCTCTGTTGCGCTCACCATCCCCTGAGTGGCCTGTGGCTCCAGTTGAGCCTCTTCCTCTGCGACCCTCCTAGATGCACGTAGTAAGTTTTCATAGATCCTAAGGACACTAGAACCTTCCTATTTTAATATCGGGTGGCCAATCCTCTACTAAAATATAATAAAAATCATTCCTTGCATCACCGTCACAAAAATAATATAACATGAATAATAGAAACAATCCATGCAATCATAATAAATGAAATAACCACCATGCATAAAGAAGTACTAAGTGTGAACCAAATAAACCATCGATCACCAAATAAACATCCACTGTATAAAACCGAATAATAACTAAGTACGTAAAAGTAAATGTCTGAAAAAAAATATAAAAGTCTGCAGTAAGCTAAAAGCCTATCATCTATGGGCAACAGGCCCAACTCTAAACAGAAATAACTGATCCTATCTATATAAGAATCGACTGAGGTGACTAAATAAGGATGTAGCGTCCACAGCTTCTGTACAACATGAATGGATATATCCCTGCCATCCCGACTACTACTGCTACACACCTAAGGTGTAAAAAAAGAAAACAAGGAAAGACAAAATCCTACGGGTCAAATCCCGAAGAGTAGAATATATTTTGCATGTAAATAATTATTTTAAATCGATCAAAACAGTAGTGTATTACTTTCAAGATTAACTGGTCGCACTCATTTGAGATAAACCTCACATCTCAACTACAGTACGTACCTAATGTATTCATTTTATGTATCCTAATTAAACTAATTGGTTTAACTAGGACACATACCCGCTATTTAATCCTAAGCCTGCTAATATCCTCTATTAACTATGAATAAATACCTTCAATAGGTATATATTTATAAACAAAATTACAGCAACCTACTTGCTATAAATAGATAATCGTGTAATGATCAAAACATAGTTATGCTTGTCCTATAAATAGATATACACACAGTATCCTATAAATATACATATATATCGCTCACTATATATGCATAACCGTATCCTCAAAGTTTGAAACTCGCGTTTTATCTGAATCCAGACATCAAGCCTCACACTGATCCACCGAGTTGGAATCTCACCACCGATCCCAAATGAATACACATATAATGGAGGCGGTCATAGACATACATCCATGGATCGTAACCATACCGCATCGTGCCAAACCAAACTCGAAACCAACATTTATTCTAACACACAGATAGTGTTCATACAACAGTGCTATAACCTGGAGAATCAACCAAACATCTGTTGGTCAACGTCAAGGTGGGTTGCCCACTACGCTCAACCTCCTACGATAGCACTTCCGAGTAGGCATGTTTAAATAAAACAAGTAGCATATATATATATATATATATATATACACACACACACGTCATGCTAATATGTATATATAATAATTACCGAACCCGTATGCATAACCAACTGTGCACGGTCCACCCAAATTCCGAAGTTCGACCCAACTTCCTGATTAATTATTTAACTACTCCCTTACTTGAGTCCCTACTTAATTATTAAATTTCCAAATATTAAATATCGACACAAAACTATTTTTAATTAAAATTCCACTCACTTGGATAACCTCCCACATACTCGCTTGAGTTCATAAAAAAACCCAAGACATTTTCACGATCTAACCCCAACCCAAACCCACGGTTCGTTTGAACGAAATCTCATTTAATTCGAACAAAGACAGTATCTCGTTAGAACAAGGTTACAAAACACAGACCTGAAGCATTTTTCTTAGGTGGGATTCATCCCCAAAAAATCTAACTTTGTTTATAGGATTCTTTCTACCTAAATTCCAAGAACTATAACCTATATAATCTAGAATACATGATCCCATCACTATATATTTGATTCTAACATGGAAACCCCCATAAATTCAATATCACAATTCTTTTAATCAAGTTGATTATTAAATATTTCATCTTTTATCTAAATTTTACATCCTCTTCCATTAAAACTCATAATTTTATTACAAATTACAAGCATAATCAATCCCAATTAATCATTGATTTAAGGTCATTCATCTTTTATCATTAGGTTTCTTCACCAAATCATTAAATTTAAATCTTTCATTAGGAATTACTAGCCATTTTGATAAGGAATTAGTCGAATTTCTTGGGATTTGAATTGGCAATCTTCATATTGAGTTGTTTAAAAGGTTAGGGTTTCAAAAAAATGAAATAGGGGGATGAAGAAGGGGTTTTGTAGGCTCTTCCTAATTTTGATGTTTGTGGTTGCGAAGTTACATTAATGGCAACAAAATTAGGATGTTCGTATTGTCGAAAAAAGGTTTGGAAGTCCATAATTTTGACATTAAGTTTTTTTTTTTGCATTAAAAAAACACTTTATTATATATGACACACTTGTGTTTAGTGATTATAGAACTAATTAAGTTATTCTATAACTTTAAAAAGTTAGAGACTAAAATATAAATTTTCAAACTTGAATAAAATATTACTCAATTTTTATAGCCATTTTCACAATTAAAGAATTTTTAAGGCTGCATAATCATTCCATATGACATTATATGGGTATATCTCTTTGCTAAATAAAGTATCAATTTTTCAATATTCAACCATAATGCTTATGCTCAAGTTTTGCAATGTCATCCAAATTTTGGTGGATCTTCAAATTCCACGTAATTGAGTTTAATTTAGTATTTAAGACGTATTTTAACATAGACCATATAAGGAATGATGAAGTAAACCTCAAACATGAAGGGTCAACATGAAAATTCGGCCAAAATAAAAAAAAAATAACTCAAAGGCTAAAAATAAATTCTATCTAATTGGTGGATAAAAAAATAATGTATAAAAAATAAAGTATCCTTTTTATAATAATTACAGTTTTTGTTTTTTATAATATAATTAAAATATAGAAATATTATATATTAAATGCACTATTTGTCTAAATTTAGTATTTACATTCTAATTTGATTGATATATATATATATGTGTAGGTTTAAAATTAATAAATTAAAAACATTTACTACAACAATTTAAAACGTAACTTATTATTTTCATTTGTTTCACGCAGTTTTGGGTCATGTTGAACTAGTAGCAGATCCAAAAGTTTAATCAATTTCGAAGCTTTCTAACAATTTAAAATGTCACTTATTCTTTTCATCTCCCCAATCTTGACATTTTGCAAAAGTGGGATACCGTTATCTCCAAGGCATGTAGAAAAAAATCTTAGTGATTTTAGGGATTCAAAAGAAAGTAACCCAACATCATCATCAAATATCTTTCTTCCCATCGGATTGAAACCGGATCTGCAATGGTATTGTATTTGTAACCCCAAGTTTATTCTTCAGACCTAGTTTTGGCTTTTCATCTTTCTATTGTTTGAATAATTAAAGATTAAGGGCTGAATTTTTTATTTCGTGTATAACGATCCACAAAAATTGGTATCAAAACCTTTTGTTTAGATTAATCATCCTTCAAAAGTATCCACGTTGGCCAGCCTTAAAACCCTAGTTTTGCATGTTGATGGATTGTACATCTTGGTGTATGTTTCCATACTATCGTGGTTTTAAAGATATTCTTTGGTTAAATACCTTCCATCATAGCCACACATGTTTTTCCATGTGAATGGATTATACGATGGTTTATCCTTATTTTTTTCCTCCTAGTTCAATATGGTTGTAATAATTAGGTTTTTGTAATTATTCATTATCGATATATTTGTAGGCGATTATAAGGGGATGTAATGTTTCTTCACACTTAGAATCATGTATTTATAGGGTTTGGGTTCTAAACAAAGTTTCATGGAGTTTCGTGATGTTTTGGATGAGTTATGGTCATTTTTGCATGCAAATCACGTAAGGAAGACGAAGTTGTCAACACACTAGGTCTGATTCGATCTAGAAGGAGACTAAATCGATCCAATGGGTGGCAATTAGCTTTCTTGACTGACTTTTCGTGATGGCTCTTCCTCATCTTTTTTCCCATACCATAATGGATTATTTCGAGTTGAAAATATCATTATGAACTCCCGTTGGCATTGAAGCCTACTTCGAGTTGGACTCTGCGTCATAAGGAATTCTTCTTCAACAAGGATTCTTGGGCATGAAGAGTTTTACTTCAAGGAGAAGTTTAGGCCATGGTGGAAATGGACATTCTTGTCCTTTTATTTTCTGATGCATTTATTTATTTACAATGTCTCATTATTATATTTAGTTGCATGATTTCATCTGTTAATTAATTGAATAATTAGAAACACCCAATTTTATAGACAACATGGTTTATATTTTTTTGACCAACCTAGATAATCGATTTTCTTTGAAAATTAGTGTTATGTTTATTATTTTCTAAATTAAATTAAATCGGGGAATTTAATCTTAATTTTTTTTACTTTAATACATTACTAATTTTTTTATTTTAGACTTTAATGCAAATTTATCAGTTTCTTACACTATAGTACATATTTCGTCGCTAAATGTCACCAAAGATCAGTTTTAATGGCAAAATTTTCACATTTAGAACAAAATATGTACTAAAATCTAATAAACTCAATATGTTGTATTAAAGCCTAAAATCATAAATTAGTAATGTATTAAAGTATAACTTTAAGGTGTGAATTAAATTGAGATTTTCGAGTTTTATTTTAATTTAAAACTTTTTAATTATTAATTTTATTTTTGAAAATTAAAATGTGAGATCAAGATATTTAATTTATACAAGTAAATTGGGAAATTACCAAGGATTTAATTAATACTTTTGATATTGAAAAAATTATTTTTTAAAACCCTTGAGTGTTAAAATACTTTATGAGATAGGAGTCTCAACATAAACCCCATGGTCTCCATCGATGTTTTATGTACCAGATGTGATTAATTCCTCCTGTCAGTTAAGTTTCCCCCCTAACAGATGGAATTAATTAAACCATCAGGGATTCATTAGAAATCTTAAGTAACAATTTTGAGAGTTAGAACATAAGTGAGTTTGATCCACCACCCCATCCCACGCGAAAGTCTATTATGTTCGGATTTTATTTTAAGGGATGAACTTGTGGTACACAATTAGACATAATTAATGATATTCCCCCATAGAGTCACTATTATTAATTGTGGGACCGAAAGGCACTGACTATCTAATATGTTGGATAGGAGATCCTAAAATGTCCAGGGCATAATTGAAAGACAAAAGACTTTCTAGTTCTAGGTGGGGTTATTTAAGATTCCCATGAGACATCTCACTTCATAAAGGAACTAGGATGTTCTATGGGTTTTTACATTTAAATGGAGGTGAGGGATGTCACTTAAAAATAAAATGAAGTTAAATTATCACGTGTTTATTCTAAAATTAATTCACTTTTAAAAATTATGATTCTTATATTTCAAAATTGGATCTACACTATCCCACTTGCATCAATCTTAAAGGACAACAAGTTAACTAGAATGAAATATATTAACTAAAAACGTAATCCCTTATTGTTTAGGATTTTAAGTTTGTCTTGATTGAGACCCGCCTTGCCAAGTCGGAGGAGGGGGAACCCAAAAGGGATGTCCAATCCTACCGGAGGTGGAAAAACGCTGACCACATGGCTCGTTGTTACACAGTAACCCATGTGACTAATTTGTTGCAACATTAGAATCATCACATGTTCACTTCTTATGACATGATTTTGTACCTCAAGAATATGTTTGAGGATCAAAATCATGATGTAAGGTTAGATGATATGGAAATATTGGTTAACACCAAGATGCCTGAGGGTACTCCCGTATGCGGGCATGTTCTAAAGATGATGTCCATCTCAGGAGAACTGGAAGTGATTGGATCTGGAATCAATGGAGAGACCTATGTTGATTTCTTTCTCCAATCACTACGAGAGTCCTTTAAATAGTTTTCCCTAAACTATATTATTAACAAGTTTGACTACTCTATGGCGCAACTACTTAAAGAACTCCAAGCTCACTACACTAAAAATGCCAATCTGGCACGCCTAGATAAGGAGAATCTAACACAGTTTTAAATCGTTCCAAAATCGGGTACGATTCCTTAAAATCTGGCACGGTTTAAAACCATGTCAAAGTCTGGTACGATTTAAAACAGTGACAAAACCACGTCAAATTTGAAATAGTTAAGTAAGAGAAATGAAATAATATTTACCAATTTACTTTCCATTTGGAGCCATATACTTTCATTCTCGCTTATTCTCTCGACTACTATCTACCATGATCAATTATCTCTCCTCCAAGACTGGATGTCATAAAAGTATTTTCACATAATCAATCAAGCCTCCTCCATCAGAAACCACCTCTGATTCGGGTTTCTTTCAGCTACACATGATTTAATGAACAAAACTTAAAAGTCAAAAGACTAAAAGCCCAGCGTGAAGAACAATGGTTCCTCATCTCTGGCATATAGTTGGAGTTTTCTTTGGTAAACTACTTTATTTCTACATTTTACACGATACCCGTATGTATAATTTAAACATCATGTCTTCAAATACAAAATTAAATTCATTAGAGATGAATATTGATATCAATTTTTGTTTCCAATTAGCCATGGATCCACTCTCAATCACCATAGAATCTTTCTCGGACCACCAATTTCTCTAACCGTTCTCCAATCAAAGGTACATTTTTATAGGGTTTCAACTTTGTTTTTGTTCATAATCATGAATCCCGAGGACGATGAAATTCAAGTTGTTAAAAAATCCCCTAACAATCGCTTAACCGATCGATGTAATTGATAGGATTGAAATTGCTTGGAGCCAAATTTCTCTTAATGGTGATGATGGTGGTGATGTGTCGTTGAAATAATGTTTTGAGGCTATTTTGTTGAATCCTTTAAATCGTGAGAATATTATCAACCATTATAGCTAGTAGGTTGATGGGAAGAATAAAAACATTAATCATTATTGGGTTGTTTAGTTATGAGAGTTTGATACATTATAGGAATAAACATAAGGTTGTTGATACGAAAACGATTAATAATTGGGCAAAACAAATTTTGCTAATGTTGCATTATCTTCATACGCGGGATATGCCGATTATTCATCGTGATTTGAAGTGTGACAATAATTTTGAGTATTTTTAGTTTGTTGAAATGTTAATGATTGTATCACTTACTGTAACACCCATAATTTTGAGGATTAAATATTTAATTATCTTGGGAGGTATAAAAATATTTAAATTAGAGAAACTTAAATTTATAAAAAGGAAAATTTATTTGAGTGGGAAGAATTATTTATATTTAGCGACTTTAAGTTTAATTGTTCGATATTTCGTGTGTCGCATTTTGAGGTCAAAATTGGAGAATATTATAAAGTATTTCGGATGACAATTCTAAGTACGCGGTTGAGTCCGGATGGGTCGAGATAGTCAACAAATAGTACCCGAGGGTAGTGATCGGGTCTCGGGACATTTTTGGGCATAGCCGGGCCCACACAGTGTAATTCGGGCCATTTTAATTAGGCTCATGTGGCCAAAAATGGGATTAAGGGTTTTTAACGTAACTGAGGGACTTATTGAATGGCAGTTAACAATTCTAAACCTAGGGTTTGAGAGAGGCACAGAGGAAACAAATCAAGAAGCAAATTGGGGATCTTTTGGAGGCAAATCGAGGGACAAATTGGGTGTTCTTCATCAACCATTCTCTACACCAACGGATCAGACTCTACGAACGATTCCAGGTAAGTGGTTAACTATTGTGATTCTTAAATTGATGATAATAAATTTATATTATGGAAGGTTGACACAACTCATAAAGTGTCTCTAATGTGCGTTCTCTCTAGGCTCAAGTGCAAGCATATCGCGTTAGTAATAAACTCGGTAAGTCGGGATCGTATCCACAGGGAAAAAGGACAACAGAGTTGTGATGACGGAAAGATGAGTGAATCCTAACTCTGACTTTAAAGGGAAAGAAAAAATGATTTGGTTTTGAGAATTGATTACAACTAAATGCAAACTCTAAATTATTTTAAAAGACTGAAGATGATTGAACTAGACTTGAACTATATGATGAGAAAAACAGGACGGGAATACAATCCCCCAACCCTAGTGTATTGCAGTTATAATACTAATCGTAAATTTAACTGATTAATTAGATCCAGAATTTATTACTCCCAACCATTACGTATATGAGGTTCAAGCCCGCATCATACTTAATCTGAGGACGAGTAAATCGGTTTACGATAGTTATACTCGAATAAATTCTAAAGCATCCCGGTTACCCAGAGGCAAACGAGATCTAAAGATCGACAATTGTCATATTCCTACGCAATACGGTCATAATCAATCACCAAATTTAGAGGATTAATGTTATACACATGCAACTAACACATCAGGTTGGGTTAATGTATCACGGCCTTAGAAAATCTAGCCTAGCATGCTGAAAGTAATGAAAATAGTGTTTGAATTGCAGAAAACCATAATTAAACTAAAGAAAATTTGTGGAATGATGTATAAGGGAATTAAAGAGAAGAAATAACTCACTAATATTACCAAAGCAGTAGCAGCAGTAATTAAGAACACAAAATTTTGAATAACCTTCAATCTTGAAATTAAAGTTGTCAACTATCTCTAAATTAGGGTTTTCTGGAAAAGAAAGGAAAATTATACTAATTCTCCGTGTAAATAATAATAATAAAATGGGTTTTTATACCCTACAAGAATTCAGGAGTTTTTGTTGCACTAGGACTCTTCTTAGGAGAAGATAAGATTACAGAATCTCGATAGCCGGACCGGTCCAGGGTCTAGGCGGACCGGTCTGCCTTCCATGCCGATCGGTTCTTTTTATTTTCTGGCGGACCAATCCGGGGTGGACCGGTTCTTTTATTTTTCATCCTTCTTCAGTTTTCTTTCAATCCGGGGTCTTCTGGATTATTTCACAACGGACCGGTCCGGGGTGGGGGCATATCGGTATGCGTGTTTGACTTTTTTCTCAACTTTGACCGCTCATAACTTTTGTTTCGGGACTCTGATTGAGGTGTCGTTTCTTCCTATGTGCTTATGAATTTGATATCTTCAACTTCTCTTTAGGTGCCTCATCCGAATTATGGGTAGAAATTACACTTTTGCCCTTTTGACTTTCCTTCTTGTCTTTCTTGATTCTTCCGATTTCTTTCTTTCGTTTCTTGACATCCAATACCTGTAAAATCACTAAGAAATACCAGAAACTCGGTGTACTCGTTAGGATAAGTCAGTAGCAAGATTATGAGATAAAGTCAAATCTATTACGTTGTTCGAGGTGCTAAAAGTAACTAAATTAAGGGATAAATTGGGAAGAATTTATGCCTAATCAAATCCCTCTAACTTAGAACTTTGCGCGTCCCGAGCAATGTAAAAGAATCCTAGCAAGGCTCAACTCTTGAAAAACATTTATTGGGATAGAATACCTTTATCGCTGGCAAGCGATTGGATTTAGCATATGCAACAAGCCTTTAAACCCCTAGGTCACCCTAGTAGGACGAGTTGTGTCTCGTGAGGGTTTGCAGAGAACATACCCACAAAATTCGACTCAAAGAAAATTCAAAATACGCAAAAATTATATAATTCAAACTTTTCCAGAAAATAGTCATCATCAAGTCATATGTACAAGTCTCAAATCATAGTGCTTGTGTGCGAAGCCAGAAATATAATCGCCAATTTTCACTGTTTGATTATTACGTTACTTACCCGAAAATTCGTTTTGATTTCAAATTCTCATGGAATGCTCTCTCAAATGAATCACTCAGAATGTGGCTATTCTCTCGGTATGTGTGGTCTAAAGAGTAAGTGTAACGGACGCAAAGTCACGCATACAAGTAGAAAGACAGAAATTTCATAGTGGTAGGATCTCATCAACGGAATACGATTTTTCAAAACGGGAACATTGCCTTTTTTTTGCGCATTCAATCTTTTTAATTATCTTTTGGTGTTTTAACTCTCCACGCGGTAACTAATTTCGCAATTTGGACTCGGTTAGGACTTTTTCGGGTTTTAAGGTATATTGGGTAAAATAAAAATGGTAAGGAAGGTTGGAATTGGAAAAGTCATTTATGATGTCCATTTGTGCTTTTTCCGGGCTATTGCTCATTTTTTCTTCTTTTTCTCTATTTTTTTCTGTTTTTCACTTCTTTTCTTTGCTATTTTTGTTGAGCATATCTATTTTTTTCTTGCCCCTTTATATGAACTTTTCGAACATAAATTTTGAATTTTTCCATTTTTCGTAATTCCGGGCTATTTGTTTTTTTTGGGTTGTCAAACGAAAGGGAAAAGTTTATTTGGCTCAATTTGGGTTACAAAAAAGGAGTAATTTTTTTGCTACTTTTTTTGGCCAATATTTTTGGGTGACTAACGAGGGCCTACTTTATTGTCCAAAATGTCAATTGCGTTACCATATGCGTTTCGAGATGAATTTAAGTTTAGAGATCAATTTTAGCACGTTTTTCAAAGCAATATCACACACATTTTTCATAACCGATCAAAATGAAAAAATTGAGATCCTCGACGACTTTTTAGGTGCTGAAAAGAACTTTGAGTTAACAATTAACTCGGATTGATTTCAAAACTCGCAAAAAAAGATAGGCTCGAATCTCACCGGGTTTGTTAATCTCCACACTTATTCGTTAAGTCGTCAATTTTCGCTCAATTTCCATCTTTGGTCAATTTTGGCTTTGTGTATGTTGAATTTTACAACTTGAGACTTCAATCCGACTTTTAATGATATTTTGGAAAATTTTGAATTCAAATTTTTATTTATATTGAACAAAAATATTTTTGGATTTTTCAGAATTTTATGATTTTTTTGGAAATTTCTGGGCATTTTGAAAATTTGTGAAGTTTTAGAAATTGTGACCCCCCCTAACTTAGACCTTTGCATTGTCCTCAAGCAAAAATGACTAAAATCTAACCAAGGCAAAACAATAAGTGCGATAAATAAAACAAACAAATGGAGAAAATGCAATTTTTATAACAACAAGACTGTGGTACAATTACAAGGAAAAGCATACACCCATGTGAACAGGAAAAGCAAATACAAAACTGTCACAACCAAAATACAGCTTCACGGGGGTGGGGGTTGGGAAGAACCGGGCGCGTCGGGGCCATAGGGATCATAGTAATAGGATGGTAAGGGCTCGTTGGGATCCCCTTGGCGTTGATATATGTTCGCTTGGAACCGAAACATCAGGCTTGTATCGCGACGGTAATCGGTCATAAAGTTGTCGAATCTCGTCTCCAGTGCCGCCATACGGTTGGTGAGGTCGCTACCCACCCACTAAAAATCTGGGTCATCTTCCTCGTCCGCCGACTCTTCATTCGGACCAACATCCCCCATTTCGACATCCACACCGACTGCCTCTTCTTCTTCTTCGTCGCCTTCGCTCAAGGCAGCCTCCTCTTCGCTATCACTTCCCCGCCTTGCCCGAAGGACAGCTAGCTGTTGGGCGCTCTTAGTGCGGGTCACCTGTCCAAAAGGACTGGGGAGGCGAATGCGATCGAGCGGCGCCGCAATGCTAGCGTCCTTTAGGATGGAAGTGATCAAACGGGCATAGGGAAGTGGGGAGGCACCCTTCTTATCCAGGGCTACGAACATGATGTCGGCGTATAAAGTGCGGCCCAAGTGGATGCAAGTGTGCGGGTCAAAGAGGTGGTAGGTCAAGGTGGCTTGGCGGGGCCGCATTGCGGAGTCATTGGACGTTTGCAAAATATTGGCGCACATAATTTGAAAAGTGAGGCGCGTTGTCTCATTAAGACGTCCAACGATGACAGTTTGCCCCGTCCATGCAACATCGGGGGCAATGTGCTCCATGATCACTTATTTGGCGACCGGGGCGACGTTCCTCGGGTAGGTGAATTTTTGGACGTCGGGAACATCATACTCGGCCAATTTGGCCGTGAGAAGATCCAATGAAAAGGGAACGACGGTCCCATCCATATAAGCTTGGGCCTCGAATTGGCCCGTCTGAACAAGAGTGCCATAAAAAGATCGCACCTTGTCTGCCCATACCGCTTCATATGGTTCGTTGAGGACACAACACCAACCCCTAGCCATGAAAAGGACGGTGATGGAGTTGGACAACCCGATCCATTGGACAGCGCGCTCCAAATGGAGTTTGCGGTTCGGACTGAAGAATCGATGGCACCAACGTTCCTCTTGACGGGAACGAAATTCCTCATGGTCGGAGGGGTGAATGTCGGTGGAGTCGTACTTGGTGGGGGCAACTCTTTGGGCCATAAGAATAGGGAGAGGGTTTGCTGGAAAGTTAGGGAGGGAGAAGAGAGGAGTTTTGTTGAAGGGGTGGGTGGAAAGGGAGGGGTTGGTTGTGTATTTATAGGTAAAAGGGTGGGGGTAGCGTTTGGATTTGGAGGGAAAAGGTTTGGAGGGAAAAGGGGGTGCATTTGGGAGGGAAAGGTTAGGCTTGGGAGTGGTGTGGACGATTTGGGAGGGAATGAATGGGATTGGGGAGAAGGGGGTGAATCTTGGGAAAGAGGAAAAACAAATCTGCAGAAAGTGGACCTGTCCACCTGGGGACCGGACCGGTCCTTTAATGTTCAGGCAAATTCGACTATCGGACCGGTCCGGCTCTAAATTAAAGGAACCGATCCGGGGCAGCGGTCCGGCCCTAAAAAAAAGGAAACGGTCCGGCTTTGGTTTTTATCTGGATTTCCCTCCTAACTTAGTTTCGAACGCTCTTCTCCGAAAATATTCGCTTTCACAACATACTCCCTATTACTATGGATTAAAAACCTCTCGATGCCAATGACCAACGCAGTTATTCCCGAAACACGTGAATACTCTTTCCCGAATGTACCCTAATCCTATCGATGCTCACTACACACACGACTCTCTCCCTATACGCATCGGGGGTGCGACGACCTCGCTGTAACAGCTCACTCTACCCCTTAAACGGGGTCCGACAACCATACGGTGTCAGCTTCTTACACACACGCCTCTAGATATGGATTTAGGAGTTGTCCATTTACTTTGACTGTATTTCCCCCTTTCGAATCGTCTAATTTAACAGCTCCATGAGGGAAAACATTCTTCACAACGAACGGGCCAGACCATCGTGATCACAATTTGCTCGAAAAGAGATGAAGCTGAGAGTTATAGAGAAGAACTTTTTGCCCAGGAAGAAACTCTTTGCGTCGAATGATGTTATCGTGAGCGAGTTTCATCCTTTCTTTGGAAATTTTTTCATTCTCATACGCATCATTACGTATCTCTTCTAACTCATTTATTTAAAGCTTGCGAGCTTCACCGGCCTTATCCATGGCATAATTTAACTCCTTAATTTCCCAATACGCCTTGTGTTCTAATTGCACGGGAAGATGCAAGGTTTTCCATACACAAAGCGGAAAGGGGACATGCCGAGTTGATTTTTACATGCGGTACGATAGGCCCATAGCGAATCGTTCAATCTATGTGACCAATCTTTCCGGGTAGGATTGACGGTCTTTTCAAGAATGTTCTTGATTTCCTGATTTGCTAGTTCGACCTGCCCATTCGTTTGCGGGTGATAAGTCGTTCTAACCTTGTGAACGACACCATACTTTATCATTAGCTTCTCGAATGACCTATTACAAAAGTGCGTGCCATTATCGCTAATTATTGCTTTCGATGCACCGAAGCGGGAAAGTATGTGTTCCTGCAGGAACTTAATCA
Source organism: Sambucus nigra (assembly GCA_949130495.1). Taxonomy (NCBI): domain Eukaryota; kingdom Viridiplantae; phylum Streptophyta; class Magnoliopsida; order Dipsacales; family Adoxaceae; genus Sambucus; species Sambucus nigra. Next base: position 353,023,326 of record OX422224.1, on the reverse strand, counting down.
CCACTTTGTTGTCATTTGTCCTGGTAGATATAGCTTCCACCCATTTAGAAATGTAGTCTACTACAACAAGGATGTATAGAAACCAAAGGACGGGGGAAGGGCCCCATGAAGTCAATACCCCAACAGTCGAAGATCTCAATGATGAGTATGGGGGTAAGAGGCATCATGTCTCATCGGGTAATGGCTCCCATCCGTTGGCACCTATTTCAAGATTTACAAGCAGCGTTTACATCCCGAAATATTGTGGGCCAATAGAGGTCGCATTGCAGAATTTTAGCGGCCGTCTTTTTCATCGAAAAGTGGCCTCCATAAGCTCTCGAATGACAAAACTGGATGACTTTGGGGATTTCGTCATCCGGTACACATCGTCGGATGATTTTGTCGGCGCAATATTTAAAAAGGAATGGATCATCATAGAAGAACATACGCGACCAAGTAATAAACCTCTTTTTATCTTGTGGTGTCCAGTCAGGAGGGACGGCTCCCGTGATAAGGTAATTCACGATGTCCGCAAATCAGGGCAAAGGAGAGGTAGAAAAAAAGTTGCTCATCAGAAAAAGTATTCGTCTATGGGTATGGGATCACTAGGTACGTCGGACGAAAGCCGTGATAAGTGATCGGCAACGACATTTCCTACCCCTTTCTTATCTTTAATGGAGAGATTGAACTCTTGTAGGAGTACGATCCACCTTATGAGGCGCAACTTTGCATCTTTCTTTGCAAGTAGGTATTTTAATGCCGCGTGGTCGGTGAAGCAAGTAATGGGAGAACCGATAAGATATTATCGGAATTTATCAAGGGCAAACACTACCACTAGCAACTCTTTCTCCATGGTAGAGTAGTTGAGTTGTGGTCCGATAAGAGTCCGGATAGCGTAGTAGATGACATGAGCTTGCTTATCTTTTCTTTGGCCCAAAACAACCCCTATCGCATAATCGCTAGCATCACACATAAGTTCGAATGGTAAGGACCAATCCGGAACTTGCATGATGGGAGCGGACACAAGCATGGTTTTCAGTTTTTCAAAAGAGATTTGGCATGCTTCTGTCCACTCAAATGGGGTGTCCTTCATGAGTAGGTTGCTTAAGGGTCTAGCGATGGCGCTAAAGTCCTTAATGAACCTTCGATAAAACCCCGCGTGGCCCAAGAAAGAGCGCACGTCCTTGAGCAATTTTGGTGGGGGGAGATCAGCTATGACATCTATTTTTGCCCTATCAACTTCTATTCCCTTGGATGATACTATGTGGCCAAGAACTATTCCCTCGGTGACCATGAAATGGCATTTCTCCCAATTCAGCACTAAGTTATTTTCCACACACCGGGCAAGTAATTTTTTTAGTTTTTCGAGACAAAGGTCGAAAGAGGTGCCAAAAACGCTGAAATCGTCCATGAACACTTCGAGTCCTCTCTCGACCATGTCGCTAAATAGGCTCAACATGCACCTTTGAAAAGTCGCGGGTGCGTTACACAAGCCAAATGGCATACATTTGTAGGCAAACGTACCAAAAGGGCAGGTGAAGGTCATCTTCTCCTGGTCAAGTACATTTACCTCAATCTGGTTATATTCGGAATAACCTTCAAGGAAGCAATAGTAAGGGTGGCCCGCGACTCTCTCAAGCATTTGATCAATAAATGGCAAGGGGAAATGGTCTTTCCTAGTTCCCGCATTGAGTTTTCGATAATCAATGCAAACGCGCCACCCGGTGGTGGTACGTTGGGGAACTAGCTCTCCCTTGGCATTCTCAATCACTATCATAGCCGACTTCTTCGGGACGACTTGAATAGGGCTCACTCACTTGCTATCCGAGATTGGGTAGATAATCCCGGCATACAATAACTTGATAATCTCGGTTCTCACACCTTCTTTCATATTGGGATTAAGCCTTCTTTGCACTTCTTTTGAGGGCTTGACGTCCTCTTCGAGATAAATCTTGTGAGTGCAAATCAAAGGACTTATCCCCTTCAAATCAACAATGCACCAACCAACATTACACCAAAATGACAAAATTGTCACCTTTCAGCCGGCCACCCTTGTCAAGGTCATTGACCGTGACAAAAAACACGCGTTTTGTGTCACGGTCATTGACCTTGACAGGATCGTGACAAAGAATTATCACGGTCAAGGACCTTGACACGACCGTGACAACTTCATCAGCAAAAACCCTTTCCCCTTCTTCCCCCCCCCCCCAGCGCCGTTCGCTCCTTTTTACAACTCTCTCTCTCTCTCTACGCTGCTCTCTCTCTCTCTAGTTTCAGGTTAATTTCTCTCTCTCTCTCTCTCTCTTCCATTTATATATATGTTTATGTGTATATATATGTGCGTGTGTGTGTGTGTGAATGTGGTGGGTGAGTATGTGAAAAATAGGGGATTGTTATATTAGAGGCAAAACATTGATGATAATGTATATAATATTAGCCTTGTATGGGTATAAGCTAATTTAGATTAATATGATGATTATGTATATAAAGATTAACTCATTTTCATTCGAATTAGACAATTCACATGTTAATATGTTGTTGCTAATTTAGATTAATTTGTGTCTAATTTTAATTTCAAAGGGAAGATTACGATATTTTGACTATGGTTAAAGATAAAAAATAATTCGTTGTGATTTTATTTCTAAGTGATTCTAGAATTTTTATTCTTGGAGTTAAAGAAATCAATGCATTCTTTCTCTTGAAAGATATTTATTTTTTAATAATGCAGGATATTTTGAACTTTCCTTCACCATTAAAACATTAAATTGGTAGCATTTTTCTCCTACCAATTTTTTTCATCGTGGATGTCGTCAAATTCTTAGTAGATTAGTATTTAACAAACAAAAGCGAAAGAACCATTATTGTTCACTAAATGTTGGCAAAAGTCTTACTAAAAATGTAAACATTTGTATTATATATAAATTGGCTCTCTCATGTATCAAAACGTTTGACTCTATCAAGTTAAATAGACTTGGTTCGTTATGAGTGAGACACAATCTATAGTTTAGGTCAGATGAACCTTAAGGACTAAAGATTCCATGCTTTACATGCTTTACATCTATTCCGTGCATATATAATATATATAATAATAATTCCATGCTTTACATTTATTCCACGTTAGATGTTTTCAACTAATTTAGACATATTTATGTGTAGGTGTATATGTGTCTGTATGTGTATGTATATATGTGTGTGGTGGTGTGTGGTGGGGTACGGGGCAGGGGGTGTGGTGGGAGGAGGGGGGTGGGGTGGTGGGGGGTGTACGTGTACGTGTACGTGTGCGTGTGTGTGGTGGGGGTGGGGGGGTGTACGTGTACGTGTGCGTGTGTGTGGTGGGGGTGGGGTGAGAGGGGGAGGGGGCAGGGATGGGGGGTGGGGTAGGGGTGTGTGTCTATGTGTACTAATAATTCCATGCTTTGCATCTATTCCGTGCATATATAATATATATAATAATAATTCCATGTTTTACATCTATTCCACGTTAGATGTTTTCAACTAGTTTAGACATATTTATGTATGTATGTATGTGTATATGCGTGTGTATGTGTGTGTATATATGTGCATGGTGGTGTGTGGTGGGGGAGGGGGCAGGGGGTGTGGTGGGGGGAGGGTGTGTGTGGTGGTGGGGGGTGTACGTGTACATGTGCGTGTGTGTGGTGGGGGTGGGGTGAGGGGAGGAGGGGGTGGGGGCAGGGGTGGTGGGGGTGTACGTGTACTTGTACGTGTGCGTGTGTGTGGTGGGGGTGGGGTGAGGGGGGAAGGGGGTGGGGGCAAGGATAGGAGTGGGGTAGGGGTGTGTGCTTATGTGTACTAATAATTCCATGCTTTACATCTATTCCGTGCATATATAATATATATAATAATAATTCCATGCTTTGCATATATTCCACGTTAGATGTTTTCAACTAATTTAGACATATTTATGTGTGTATGTGTGTGGTGGTGTGTGGTGGGGTAGGGGGCAGGGGGTGTGGTGGGGGGAGGGGGTGTGGTGGGGGGTGTACGTGTACGTGTGCGTGGGGGTGGGGTGGGGGTGGGGTAGGGGTGTGTGTCTATGTGTACTAATAACATTTTTTTACAGCAAATGTCTGCTTCAGGTATTAAGGCGAAGATGATGATGCTGTTTATGATGATGTCGTCTAGGCTCGGTGGTAGCGGAGGCGACGAGGGTTCCTCCTTCCCTAGGCTCCCCAAATATGGAAAATTTGGGATTACCATCGAGAACAAATCGGAGCTATTAGCAAGATCCCTCGAGCTGCTAAAGACAGTCATCGGCCCGGGGTTTATGAGTTGGAAGGAGGTTCCATATGAGCTCAAGTTAGATGTTTGGGCGGCACTACAGGTATTTCAATTTCAATTTCAATTTCAATTTCAATTTCAATTTCAATTTCAATTTCAATTTCAATTTCAATTTCAATTTCAATTTCAATTTATATTTATATTTATATTTATTCGCAACTAACATTGTATTTGTTGGACAGGAACAATTCAACTTGGATCCAAAGCTACACGATTTTGTCTTGGAGCAGTTGAGGGAGCTACACAAGACGTGGAAGAAAAATATGCGGACACGGTACTTTGGGAAAACACGAGAGTCCATTATCCAATGGCGTGGATCCGTCCTGCCCAAGGAGCCGATATCATTGGCACAATGGTAAAAGTTCATTGACAATGAGATCGAGGATCGACAATTGGCATCTCGCAAATCGGGGAGGGAAAATCGGGTAAGAAAGACGGACGTTCACTACTCCGGTCGGACGTCTTACGCCGAGGTGGAGCATAGGATGAAGGTAAGATTTAATTTTTCTATAACTACAGAAATATATTATTCTTCATTATTTTACTTTGAGGGGCCGATACTAATTTTACTTTATTTTATTTCAGGGGGTAGGGAGTGGCCCATGGGGTAAGCCACATAGGCTCAATACTTATGTGGCTCTTCGGACGAAGAAGGTTAAGGACAAGGAGGTGTCCCCGAGCGTCGCGACCACGATTGTAAGTAATTCGGCAGTTTAATTTTTGTTAATTACGTTATAATTTTTTAGTTTACTTATTTTACTAATCATGTGCTTTTTGTCGTTTCAGGCAAAGCTTATGGAAGTGCATGAGTCGCAGTATGATGCCGATAAGGCGTCTTTATCCACAGACGCACTCAGCCAAGTGCTTGGCTCTGATCGCAAGGGGAGGACAAGGGGGTGAGCTCGCGGGTGGCCAAATCTAGGATCATCGGATTGAAGACGAGCGACACCGGGTTGGCTCGAATGGTGGATTCACATGACGCGAAGCTGTCCCGTTTGGAGGCGATGGTCCAAGATATGTACTCATTCATGAAGCGTACGTTGGGCGAAGACCGTAAGGGGAAAGGGAAGGAGAAGGCAGTGGAGGAGGAGGAGGTGGGGGATAACGAGGTGTAGGATGACGCGGATGTGGACCTCGCTGCTTCATCACCGACACGTGCGTACTTCGATGATCCACTTCCTTATTTGGCTCCCTTCCCCAGACCGATGTCGATAATTGCTTGGCCGAGCGTCTTCATATTGGACGTATTTGATGGCCAGCAGATAGGGCGGGGGTTGAGGGACCCGAATATCGTCCAGGGTGGAATAGTTCATGAAGGTGCGCTTCAAGAGATCGAGTCCAAAGTGCTCGTCACACATGTGATACCTGGGAAGGAGAACTCCCTATTGTGGTTGCGCGAACAATGCGGCACGATGTATATTAGTGGGTGTGTCAATTCGTATATCGTGTGGCCTACTCACCTCCTCACATTTACCCCAGACATGTAATGACATTATTTTTAAGTTGGTACATTTTAATTATATTTGGATTATATTGTCATGTACATTGTTTCTATTTTGAATATATATTTGCATTATCTTTAGTTTGTTTGGATATATGATGTTTAAACCGGTACAACGTTGCTATAACAGGCACAAATATACTGCTGGGCAGTGGTAGTGGCCATACTGCCCAGCAGATTGTTTTTCAATTCTGCCCAGAATTGTCACGGTCATTGACCGTGATAATTTTTTTTAAAAGGGTCAAGGCTTTGCCACAGTTATTAACCATGACTAAACTTGTCACGGGCCATGATCGTGACACGACCGTGATAATTCTAACGAACTTATCACGGTCAATGTCTGTGACACATCCGTGATAAAAGTAGTTGTCTCGCCCCGAATTGTCACGATCATTGACCTTGACAAGTCCAACTTGTCAAGGTCAATGACCGTGACAATAGTGCAGATTTGGTGTAGTGCTAAATCACTTTGGCCCTTCCTCAGAATTTTCAACAGTTTACCCTCCTGCTCTTCGTCTAGGCTAGAGGAGAAAACAACGTAAAATGTCTCATCCTCTCCTAGGTAAGCATATTTAATATGGGAGGGGAGTTTCTTCAATTCGAGGGTTGGAAATTTTTCGTCAGAGGGAACCACGCGTGTATCCCTCGGAGGTAATTCCTAGAATCTAGAAACTCGACTTACATCTCTCGCGTCCTCGTCCGACGCTCTCTCATCGAGTAACTCTCTCAACTCCTCAACCTCCCTCTCGAAGTCGGTGTACGTCCCCTCACTCTTATGTCTCTCCACTAAACATGACCCTAAGGCGTCGACACAATAATTCTCCTCAAAGTACTCCTCTACTATCTCATCTATGAAGCTCACCGCATGAAGATCATCTTCTTCTCCCGTATGTTGGGCTATGTGGAAGATGTTGGTTTCTAAGGTCATGTTCCCAAAGGTGAGTTGCATTTGCCCATTCTGAGTATTGATGATTGCATTAGCCGTAGCTAAGAACGGGCGCCCAAGGATGATGGGAACATGGTCGCTCGAGGTGAAGGAAGGCTCCGTGTCCCAAATGACAAAGTCTACCGGGAAGTAAAAAGTGTCAACTTGGACGATCATGTCCTCGACTATGCCTCTTGGTATCTTCATGGTTCGATCTGGTAATTGGAGAGTGACCTTTGTGGGCTTGAGATCATCCAAATAAAGTTGCCTATAGATGGAATAAGGGAGGATATTGACACTTGCTCCCAAGTCAAGTAAGGATTTTTTGATTTTGTTTTCTCCAATGATGCAGGAAGTGGTGGGTGCATCGGGATCTTTAAATTTAGGCGGGAGATCGTTCAATAGAATGGAGCTAACGTTCTGTTCTAGAAAGACATTTTTCTTTACCTTCATCTTTCTTTTTACCATCAACAAGTCTTTGATGACTTTTGCATAAGCTGGAATTTGCATAATGGCATCAAGGAAAGGTAAGTTCAGCTTTACTTGCTTTAACACTTCTAGAACGTCGTCACGTGGGATTTCTTTATGGGAAGGAATCAACCTTGGAGGAAACGGTGCTGCGGAGGGTGGTTTCACTACTACCTCGGGCTCATTAGTGTATTCTTTGTCACTCTCATTCAAGAGGACATCTTCAGCCTCTTTCGTGTCAAGGGAAATCTCCTTGTCTTTCATTGTGTCGTGTGGGGGAGGTGATAAATCAACGACTCTCCCACTACGAAGAGTGGTCACAGCTTGACATTTCTCCTGATGTTCAGTAGAAGTGGAGCTAACACTAGTTTGACCTTGGGGAGGTCTTTGGCCTTGGGCAGGAAACTTGCCATTCTTTTGAACACTCAACGAGGATTGTATCTTTGACAGACTTGTATTTATGTCGCTGATTAGGCGATCATATCTAGCATTGGTCGCAGTCTGGCTAGTGATAAATTGATTCATAGTATCCTCGAGAGTTCTTCGCGGTGGCGGGATATATGCTCCTTGAGGTGGTGGTGCTTGCATATGTCCTTGCATGTGTGGAGCTTGTTGAAAGTGTTGTGGGGGAGGAGGGGCAACATGTGAAGGAGGGTTCATCTCAGCATGTTGTTGCCCATAGCTAAAACTAGGATGGTTTTTCCATGAAGGGTTGTAAGAATTCACGGGCGGAGCACCGAAATTACCCTTAAATCTTCCTATACCACTAACTTGCTCTTGAAGCATTACCTTGTAGGTAGGTATAGTTGGGCATTCCTCAGTTGAATGACCCGCCTCGAAAATCACACACACCTTCTCGACGGGGGTTGGTATGGATCCATTTGGTCCTCTTCCCAATACTTCACGTACTTCTCGCAGTCCTTTCTCAAGCGTATCGAGTCGACTATCCGCTATAGAATTCTTTTCTACATGAAATAAGTCGGACGCCGATGGAGTGGTGTTCACTTGACGATTTCGATTTTGAACATTAGGATTAGATGCATCCCAAGATTGGGTAGTCTCGGTGACATACCTCAGGTGAAGCTCAGCATCATGGGCGTCTAAGTCGACAAAAGGACCACTACCATGTGTTGATGTAAAAAACTAGATTTGATCTAATTATTTATTTGATCTAATTATTTTAATCACAGATAAATATGAATAAGTAAATAAGAGACAATGAATTTTTAAATTGGTTCAGCCTTAAAGAAATGGCCTACGTCCACTATTTTTGTATTGTTGATTGTTCGCCTAGAATTATTGACAAGTGGTTTTCTCAAGAAATTCCGATCCCCTCTAATGAGGAAGTTACAATATATTTATAGCCTTGAGGTTGTACATGTCAAAGGACAATGCGTTGTTATCTAGTAAACATATGCATATGTACGATAATAATGAGCATTTAATGTGCAGTCACCTCTTTGATTATCCTGATTTGAGTATTTTGTACGCTAAGTAGCTCGAACCGCCTAAGCTGCTCAGAACGCTAAGTAGCTCGGGGCCTATGAGTAGCTCGGAGCCCATGAGCTACTCGGGAAGTCTAAGTTGATCGGTACGTTTGACCTATTCGGAATGTATGAGTTGCTCGTGGCGCTTGAGTAGCTCGGTGGCAGTGAGTTGATCAGTAGAAGTATTTATAATTGCCACATTGGTTGACACGTGTCTTCAAATGATGGGTCCATGTCAGCAGACTAAATTTGGTATAAACAGAAGCCACCAATGTTTCATAGTTTGATGTCGAAGAAAAGTATGGGACATTCTGCTTAAAAACTGCATAGATTATTGGTTTGTATGGTTTTTAGGAAAATGATCGTTGTATATAACTCCTTTTTGAATGCATAGTATCAGGCCTCATAAATATTTTAAATGTTCATGACCGCTTCTATTTTTGTTCCCCTTTTATTATTTTTAGCCGCCGGATATGCAAATGTCCGCCCTCGTAATCATTGCTTTTCTTTATTCCCGAGGTAAAGTATTTAAGCGCGGTAGAAATCCTATCGTCTTTCACTTTTCAAATTTGTATCTTTGAACTCTTCATTTTATCTCTGTTTCGTGCCTTCGTTCTTTCTGTCGTTCATTGTCACCTGACCTCTTTTTCCCTGTAAGGTTTTCTTCCCTTTCTTTTATTTTACTTTGTTCATCATAGTTTATTTTGTTGAGTCTTTGGACAAATTTCGGTCTGAATTTGCAGTCCCTTCGTGGGTCATTTTAGAGGATATTTCTGAACCTTTTGATTATTTTTCTTTGGTTGAGGGACATTGGTTCACAAGTCTTTTTGTGGTCGAATGTGGCTTTTCTTTTCCACTAAACCCCCTATGTTTGGAGTTCTGCCAATATTTTGATGTTGTACCTGCAAAAATAGCTCCAAATACCTGGAGGATAGTTAATGGTGTTCATAGATTGAACTAACTCCATGGAACCCGTTTAGGGATTCCTGAGATTATGTACTGCTATATATGGGTTGTTAGTGATTCCACATTCTATTTAAAAACTAGGTTTTTGAATAGGGCTTTAGTTGTCAATCTTCCATATGCTAATAGGGATTACTTTGAGCATGGGGTTGTTATGAAAAATTGGCAACATGCTCCATTAAATAGAGATGATGTATATCAGGGTTCCAGGTTTCCCCCTTATGGCAATGGAATAGGTTGTTTTTATTTTTTGAAATATTGTTTTCTTAGTGTTTGATAAAATTTATCACTGACATTTATTTTTATTTGTTACAATTGAAAGTAAAAGAAAGACTCCAAAAGAAGCTGACATTAATTTGAAGCATTTGAAAATTATCTAGGATTTGCACCAATCTGTTGTCGAGGAACATATTAGATCCGCCTCTTATTTTTTGCAATATAAGAGCTATACTTCGTCTTTCACTGCTCGTCCAGTGGTGGTTAATCTTGACCAAGTGCCAGCTTTTGAGATTAGGGTGGAAGGTTCTTCCTCTGAGTCAAGTATTCCCATCAGCGATATAATAAAGAAAAGAAGAGCTCCTGCCTTCTTTGATAAATCTGCTTCTACCAATGTGGAGGTAAAGAAAAGTAAAAAAGATGTCCCAGAAGAAGGGACGAGAACCATTGATACACTTCCTCTTACTGCTGCCAAGAAGACTGGTGAGAAGCCCCTTGTGGCTCCAAGCAAGACTGTTGCCATCTCTCCTCCAAGTGAGGTTATTATCATATCACCAACAAAGACAACGTCTTTAGTTAAGAATGTTCATGTTCCCCCGAGGAGGTTAAAGAAAAGTTCTTCTGAGAGACCTGCTGAATTTGTCTCTTAACCTTCAACTATTGAAGGTGTTGTTCTAACTTTTGTTCTCCCGAGCTCCGCTGTGAACTTGGTAAAATCCTGGACTATCCCAGAAGTCCAAGGCATTGAGGATACACTTTCTCATAAGAGAATTAATACCCTGGCTGCTCAACACATTGCCTCAGTAAGTATATTCAACTTGACCCCTTTTATTTTGTTATTTATTTATATGTCCATGTATTGATTTGAAGTCATTTCTTTTTTCATCTGATGACGTGTTTCAACAGCCTTTTGAAGAAGGATGAAGGAATCAAGGCCTCAAGTTCCTCGGGAGGAGTAGAGGAAACCTTTGTTGGTCTGACCCAGTCTTTAAAAGACTCCTGTTAAAAGTGCGAGGAAGATAAGGTGTCCTGGGAAAAGCAACTCAAGTCCATTGAGATGGACAAAAATAAGGCTGTAAATGCCTCCAAGGACTTGGAGAAGAGGTTGAAAGAATTTGATTAGAGCAACAAAAATCTTGAACAGAGCAATAAGGAGCTTGAGGCTAAACTCAAGACTGCTGAAAATGAAGTTGTTGCTCTTCAAAATGTTGAGCGACAGAAAAAGGAGGTGGAGGAGAAATTGAAGACTGTCGAGGAGCTCCTTAGGGAAAGGACCTCCTCGGAGAAGGCAAAGAGAAAAAAAGCACTCAAAAAGTCTTTCAGTGCTGGTTGGGATAAAGGCTGGAACAAAGGCCTGGCTGCCATGTCTTCTCAAATGGAGTATGTTAGCCTTAAATATTTTAGGGACAGATGGGTCACAGCCTTACAAGGGCTGAAAATTGCTGAGAATTCTGAGTTATTCTAGCAACACACTCATGGCTCTCCTCCCTCTCCTGGAGAAGAAGAGGAGGACGAAGTTACCTCAGACGAGTCTTCCATGATGATTGGAGATCAGGTTCCTGCTGTTCCAGTTGTTCAAACTTTCTTCCAAAAACTCCAACCCACCAGCACTTCTGTCGAGCAACTAACTTTATCCTCCGAGCAACCAGTCACTTCCTCCAAACTTTCTGAGGAGGTCGTAGGGAACAAGGAGAAGGTGTAGAGTTGTTCGAGTGTTTATTTTATTATTTTTGAATGTAACCTCAGACTTTGTATTTTCTTCTATGATGAAATAAAATTTAAATTTTGGTTGTTCATCTCAAATTTCTCCCTTACTTTCTCTGTCTGCATCCTTATTGATTCTTTCTATTTTCTCTTTGCTAGTTTATGGCCAGGATGGAGCTCTTATCAGCTCATGATACATAATTAATGAAGAAATGCAACGATTATTTTAAAACTGGTCATGCTGATCTTAACGAGGCTCAAATCATTGACATCCATGGTCCAGATACTTCTGAACGAGCAATCAAAGCTTACCAATACCTGAAATGCTTGCTCAATCGTGTTGTTTCTAACAATGTGGCCTACTATGAGATGATTGAAGATCTTCAAGGAACAATCGAGGAACTTCGGCAACAGTACAAAGAGTCTTCCTTGCTTTTGCATCAAGGATATGAGAAAAAATATCAATAATTAAGTGGTGATAAAGGGTATGATAAATTTATTTCTGCTTATGAGAAGAAAGAGAGTATTCTGAAGCTTGAGGTTAAAGAACACAGGCACATCGCTAAGCTGTTGGAGAAAGAAAACATTGTTTTGCAAGAAGATATTAAACAACTCAAGTCTGCCGCATCTTCCTCGGGAGCCCTGGTCCCTGTTAATGATGAAGGTTTCTCTTTCTTGGAGGTAGAAAATGCCAATTTAAGAGATGAGTTGGAAAATTTAAAAAGGGCTGGACCCTCCTCATCTACTCGTGGACGAGCAAGGGCTGGTTGGGTTTCTATTGAAGAAGCAAGGACTCAATCTGCCTTGGAGAATCAGGCAGTTCAATTGATGGTGAAGAATCAAGCTTTAGCAGAAATGTACAAAAAGATTTTGAATCTCATCGAACAACTTACTACCCAGAGTTCTGCCATGGAAAATAAGGAAATCCTGGTGAAGAATCTCCACGACCAACTGGAGAGGTTAACTTACCAATTCCACAAACAACCCAGAGAATTTTGGATAGCTGGGTATAATGAAGCTCTTTACCATCTTCATGATCAGATCCAGCAGTCGAATAATGAGGGGTACAAGCAGGGATGGTTGAATGCTATGTGTGTGCTGAAATTGGAGCAGGGACACTACTTATGGAATTATTACGAGCCTGGAGTTCTCGACTTGCCCGTGCCTCCTTTTAAGCTTGATTTTAGTTGGATACTTTCTCGGGCAATTCCTCAATGCTTAATCTCTAAATATCTTGACGACTACAGTCTTCATGCTAATGTTGATATATCTCGCCCAGAGCATTTGCTTGATCAGCCCTCTATGATGAATGTTAGAATGCTGAAAGATGTAAATTTTATAAACTCTCCTTATGCCTTAGATGACCCTCCTGCTGGAGTAGAACCCGTTTCAAAGGCAGAAGGGAAAAAACCGATAGAATAGGATTTTTATTGTAATGAAGTTTATTTTTCACATCATGTGTAATTTTATTTGATTTGAATGAAGAAATTTTTTGCCATTTCATTGTCTTCTAAATAATTTGTAGAATGTTCTGGCTTTATGAGTGATATATATGTGTATATAATATTTATCCCATTTGTTGTTTAATTTGAGTTAATTGCTTTCCGACCAACCGGAGTTGGTGGTAATAAATTTCCGACCAATCGGAGTTGGTGGTAAATAAGTTTCCGACCAACCGGAGTTGGTGGTAAATACTTTCCGACCAATCGGATTTGGTGGTAAATAAGTTTCCGACCAACCAGAGTTGGTGGTAAATGCTTTCCGACCAACTGGAGTTGGTGGTAAATAAGTTTCCGACCAACCGGAGTTGGTGGTAAATGCTTTTCGACCAACCGGAGTTGGTGGTAAATAAGTTTCCGACCAGCTGGAGTTGGTGGTAAATAAGTTTCTGACCAACCGGAGTTGGTGGTATATAAGTTTCCGACCAATCGAAGTTAGTGGTAAATGCTTTTCGACCAATCGTAATTGGTGTTAAATAAGTTTCTGACCAACCGGAGTTGGTGGTAAATGCTTTCTAACCAACCGTAGTTGGTGGTAAATAAGTTTTCGACCAACCGAGGTTGGTGGTAACTGATTCCCGACCAACGGGAGTTTCTCTGAATTTGATGTGTAGTGTGTATCACTAATATTCCAAAATAATTTCAACAAAGAAAGAAACTGGATGAAGCATCAATTTATTCATATTGAATAAACTGCATTACATATGAACTACAATCATTGATAATACTTGTGCAGATGCTCTGCATTCCATGCATTCTTGAATTTTTCTCCTTCCAAGGTTTCAATCATGTATGTCCCTGGGCGAACAACTTCTGTTACTCTGTAGGGTCCGTGCCAATTGGCTTCCAGTTTTTTGTGCTTTTGGATCACTTTCTTCAGCACATAATCCCCTTCCTTCAAATCACACTTCTTCACTCTTTTATTATAGAACAAAGATATTCGTTGTTGATATGCTGCATTCCTGATTGCTACTTCTTCCCTAGCTTCTTTGAGCATATTTAGGTCTCATCTTCTCATCAAGTCACTGACAGGAGAGTTCAAATTTAATACTCTATGCATAGCTAGACCCAATTCAACAGGTATGACAACCTCACTTCCAAATGCCAGCATGTATGGGGACTCTCCAGTTGTTGTTCGCGGTGTGGTGCGATAAGCCCACAACACAGAGTGTAGTTCATTAATCCAATTTTCTTTTGCACTATCTAGTCATTTCTTCAATCCATTTAGTAGTTTTCTATTTGTCACCTCAGTTTGTCCATTGCTCTGGGGGTGACCTGGTGCAGAATGAGTTTTCAGTATATTGGATTGATGACAGTATGCAGCCAACTCCTCGTTGTCAAACTGGGTTCCATGGTCAGTAATGAATGCATATGGGAGACCATATCTGCAAATAATTTTTTTCCAAATGAATTGATAGACTTTGTCGTATGTCATATCAATAAGGGGCTCAGCTTCCACCCATTTTGTAAAATAATCCACAGCAACCACAAGGTACTTGAATCTTCCCTAGTTGTTGGGAGTGGCCCGACCAAGTTTATCCCCCACATGGAAAATGTCCAAGGGGACGTTATGGGTGTTAACAATGCCTGAGGAGTTATTCAGATGGACGAGAAGCATTGTCATTTGTCGTATTTCTTAGCATAAGCTGCGCAATCAGCTCTCATCGTCGGCCAGTAGTACCCCTGCGTGGTTATTCTTCGTAAGAGCATCCAACCAGCTACATGGGCTCCATAAGACCCTTCATGAACCTCTTCGATCAAATCTATCACTTCAGAGGGATGGACACATCTTTGTAGCCTTGATATAACTCCTCATCGGTATAAAATGCCACTGGTCAATACATAACGAGCAGCTTTAAACTTTAGTTTCTTGGCTGCGAGTTTATCAGTTGGTAAAGTCCCATCTTCAATATAGGCCCTAATGGGATCCATCCAAGATATTCCTAAGTCTAGGGAAATGAAATTCATCATTAGATCTTCATCTATGCTCCGACCAACTAGGATTTCTATTGGGATTATTCTTCGTAGCTCGGTACATGTGGCTGATGCCAATCGAGCTAGTGCGTCTGCTCTTGTGTTCTCCAATCTTGGTATTCTAATCAACTGAACTGCAGTAAGACTTGATACAACCTCCATTGCTTTGTCATGATACTTGATAATTAATTCTCCTTGTGTTGCATACACCCCCAGAATTTGATTTGCAATTAACTGAGAATGACTGTACATGACGACTTTCTCTGCTTTCATGGTTTTGGCCAGGTTTAGTCCCACGATCATTGCTTCATATTCGGCCTCATTATTAGAAGCTTTAAATTGAAAGCGCAGAGCATAATCCACATCAATCTCATCCGGACTTTTCAAAACAATCCCTGCTCCACTGCCCGCAGTGCACGAAGAGCCATCCACATACAAATTCTATATGGGTAACTTATCATCAAAATTTTTATAAGAGAGAGTTCCTCGGTGGAATATCTGGTACTTACTTTTGTCCTCCTCCATTACTTCTCGTTGCTCGTCAGTCATCTTTCCTTGCTCGACTGGCATTTCTTGCTGCTTGCCTACTGACGTAAGTTGGTCGGGGTTTACATTTGATGATCCTGTAACATCTATAGGTTAATCAGTATTCAAATCCTGTTCTTCGGAGGAATTTTCTTAAGTTAACTCTGCGATAAAGTACGCTACTGCCTGCCCTTTGAGCGATGACCTAGGTTCATAAATTATATCATACTCACCGAGCTCCACTGCCCAGTACATCTATCTTCCTGATTTTTTCGGCTTATGCAGAGCTTGCCTTAATGGCATGTCGGTGTACACCACTATAGTATGGGTTGGAAGTATGGCCTCATTCTTCTGATTGCTTCAATTAATGCTAGTGCCAATTTCTCCAGCCTTGGATATCTGATTTCTGCTCCTCGGAAAGCTTTGCTGGTGTAATAGACTAGTTTTTGTACTCCGTCCTCTACTTTTATCAACGCCGAGCTCACTGCGTTTTTTGAAACTTGCAGATATAAGTATAGTCTTTCTCCCATCACTGGTCTAGATAATAGTGGATGTGTCCCTAGATACTTCTTTAACTCCTGAAAAGCATCCTCACATTCATCATTCCACTCAAAAGTTTTTCGGAGTGTTTTAAAGAATGGGAGGCCTCTATCAGTTGCTCGTGACACAAATCTGTTAAGTGCTGCAACTCGTCCTGTGAGACTCTGCACTTCCTTCTTCGTGGTTGGAGATCGTAGCTCTAATAGAGCCTTGATCTTTTCAGGGTTCGCCTCAATCCCTCGTTGATTAACAACGTATCCGAGAAACATGCCTTGTCGTACTCCGAATATGCATTTAGTGGGATTCAGCTTCATTTGATATTTATCTAGTTGATCAAAGGTCTAACCTAGATCAACTAGATGATCAGCATCTTTATTGCTTTTCGTTAGAATATCATCAATGTAAACCTCCATATCATGACTGATCTTATCTGCAAACACCTTATTCATCAGCCGCTGATATGTTGCACCTGCATTTTTCAATCCAAAAGGCATAACATTATAGCAATAAGTTCCCATTGGGGTGATAAAAGAGGTACTCTCCCTATCCTCAGGCTTCATTTTAATTTGGTTGTAACCAGAATAAGCATTCATGAAACTCAACAATTCATGTCCCGAGGTAGCATCCACCAGCTCATCGATTCAAGGCAACAGAAAATGATCCTTTAGACAGGCTTTATTAAGATCAGTGAAGTCCACACACATCCTCCACTTGTTGTTTTTCTTCTTCACCATTACCACATTTTCCAGCCAATCAGTATATTTGACATCCTCAATAAAAGAGGCTTTTTGCAGTTTCTCTACTTCTTCCTGTATGTCTTGGTTCTTCTCGGGACTAAATACCCTTCGTCGTTGCTTCACTGGCTTGATTTTCTTATTCTGTTGAGCTCGTGACACGGGAAATTTGGGTCTATCCCTGGCATATCTTCGTGACTCCATGCAAAAGTCTGCTTTCTACGTCTTAGAAATGCTATCATCTCTTGTTTTATTGATACATATAGTGATGCACCGATTTGAGTTGTTCGTTCTGGATGCTCGTCATCCAGAATGATATTTTCAGTAGCCTCCATGACCTGGCCCTTAACGAGCTGAGACTCGTCTCTAGGGTCTAAAGTTTCAATCTTCGCATCTTCTATTTCATCTACCAGATAAGTAGTAGTCTTTTTCCTGGATTCTTCACGCTCCTCTTGCTCGGCAGATGAATAGTAGCATTCCCGAGCTACTTTTTGGTCGCCCTTCACCACTCCTACTCCAAATTTGGTTGGGAATTTTAAACATTGATGTACAGTAGATGGTACTGCTACAAAATTCTTCAAACCTACCCTTCCCATGATGATATTATAAGCTGATTGGACATTTTTACCCATTACGAAAAAGCGTACTCTTTCTGTTCGACAAGAACGCCATGTACCGATGAGTATATCCAACTTGATCGTCCCAAGTGGAAAAACTTTCTTGCCAGTAAAACCAAGGAGGGGCCTATGATATGGCTCCAATTGGGATAGCTTTAGATTCAAACTATCAAAACATGGGTAGAACATGATATCTGCCGAGCTACCATTATCCACCAATACTCGTGAAATCACTACTTCCTTCATTCTCATTTTGATCACCAATGGGTCGTCATGAGGATATAGCACACCTGCGAGGTCGTTCTTAGAGACACCAATGATCAACTTGTCTTTATTTACCTTCCTCGGGCGATCATCTTCAGCTAGATTTATTCGTTGAATAGATGAGCAAGCTTGAGCCTCATTGAGGTAAGCTTTTTTCTCCGCAGTAAGGTCTCCACCTCCTGCATCTCCACCTGTAATAACATTACAATCAAATGATCCAAAACGAATTGAAAATACCTCACGTTCTGGTTGTCTTGGTCTTTTGGGGAGATCGGGATCATCTTGATCATCTTCTGGATCTTCTTCATGACTTCTTTTCTTGTCTACTTTTGCTTGACGAGGAGATTTAGATCTTCTTCTTCCTCGATCGTTGGTCTTTCGACCATTTTTGCGATCAACATACTTAGCCAATTTTCCTCATCTGATGAGTGCTTCAATTTCATTCTGAAGAGCTATGCACTGTTTGGTCGTATGACCATGGTCTTTGTGGAATTTGTAATATTTGGACTTGTCTCTTCTATCCGGATCTGCCTTCATTTTTGCTGGCCAGGCTAGCTCCTCGCTATTCTTGATTTCCTCTAGAATATGATTTATATCTACCTTTAAAGGAGTGTAATTTCCAAATTTCTTCATCTGTTCCAGTGTTTGCTTTGCTTTCGATTGCCTGTTACCACCATTGTTCTTCAGACCCTTCTTTTCATTTTTACCATCTTCCACCTTAGTCTCCTTAGTGTCTGCGTTCTTCTTCGCAGCCATGGCTTCCTCGACATTCATAATTTTGGCTGCTTTTGCCATTAGTTCTGCCATGGTCCTGGGCGGATCTTTTTGCTAAAGTGTAGTACAATTTACTGGGAAACAGTCCACTTATTAGAGAAGTAATTGCTCTTTTTTCCTCGTAATCAATTACTTCCAGTTTCTCGTTCTTGAAACGAGTAATATAGTCCCTGGTGCTTTCACCTGTCTTTTGTCTAACACTTAGCAAGTGTGCTACTCGTTTGACTGGCTTTTCTCCAAAATAAAAATTCCCAATAAAGAGTTCTGCTAGTTGAAAGAAAGTCGCAATTTTCCCCCGAGGAAGGTTATTGTATCACATCTGAGTGGATCCGGTAAGATTTCCTAAAAATGCCCTGCATCTCATCTCATTTGGAACTACATAGGTATAAGCAGCAGCTTGGTATTGTTCTATATAAAGGACATGGTCAGTTTTTCCATCATATTTAGGCGTTACCATAGGAGCTTTGAATTTTGATGGTGTGGGGAAATCCACAATTGCCTATACAAATGGTGTTCCTTGGACGAAAGTTCTTTGTAAAGGATTCTTAGCCTTAGTCATTTCCCCTAATCTGTATTCCAACCTCTGAATAGAGCCCTTCCATGCACCATTTCCCTCCCCGGGCCTATTGGTTCGAGCAACTGATCACGTTGAATTTGCCTCTTGGGATCTTTCATGACGAGTAGTTGGTCGTGATTGGGCAGAGCCTTCCTTTAAATCACATGGTCATTGAGAGTTCCTCGACACAATCCTAGGGGGACTTCTATTCTTCCTAGGACCCAAACGATCAAAAGGAGAGAATCTACTCAACCTTTCAAGAGCACTTGTCCTTTCTAGAGATAAAGTGATGTTTGTTGAGTGTTTGTAGCTCGTACCGAGGAAGTCCGTCCAGGCTGATAAGAAGGATCATTAGATCTCTCAGTAAGATATGAATCTGTGCGTATGGATTGATATTCCTCTAGAATTAATGTTCACCTAGTTCGCGAAGAGGGTAAACGAGTATTTCTTTGAACACTTTGTTGCCTTGATTGAGCCGGCACTCTGCCTTGAACGGTTTGTATAAGCTGTCGCATGGTTTCTTGCATGGCCATCTGGCCTTGGGCCAAATTAGCAATTATACCCGCCATATCTGAAAAATTTTGGGGAGCAGAAGGATTTGGAGGAATTCCATTGTTTCGATTACTGGATTCTGGATTATCAGCCATTGATGATGAGTTGTTTTGGTGAAAAACGCTAATTGCAGTCGTTTCCCACAGACGACACCAATCTGTTGATGTAAAAAACTAGATTTGATCTAATTATTTATTTGATCTAATTATTTTAATCACATATAAATATGAATAAGTAAATAAGAGACAATGAATTTTTAAAGTGGTTCAGCCTTAAGGAAATGGCCTACGTCCACTGTTTTTGTATTGTTGACTGTTTGCCTAGAATTCTTAATAAGTGGTTTTCTCAAGAAATTTCGATCCCCTCTAATAAGGAAGTTACAATGTATTTATAGCCTTGAGGTTGTACATGTCAAAGGACAATGCGCTGTAATCTAGTAAACATATACATCTATACGATAATAATGAGCATTTAATGCGCAGTCGCCTCTTTGATTATCCTGATTTGAGTATTAAGTACACTAAGTAGCTCAAACAACTTAAGCAGCTCAGAACGCTAAGTAACTCGGGGCCTATGAGTAGCTCGGAGCCTATGATCTGCTCGGGAAGTCTAAGTTGATCGGTACGTTTGAGCTATTTGGAATGTATGAGTTGCTCGTGGCGCTTGAGTAGCTCGGTGGCAGTGAGTTGATCGATAGAAGTATATGTAATTGCCACGTTGGTTGACATGTGTCTTCAAATGATGGGTCCATGTCAGCAGACTAAATTTGGTATCAACACCATGGTTTCAATGAGTTGTTTGGAATTCAGAATCAGCCCATTATAGAGAAAAGAAATAATTTGTGATGCATCAAATCCATGATGGGGGCACGAAGTGACTAACTCATTGAAACGCTCGTAACATCAATGAAATGGCTCATTTTTAGATTGTCTGAATGATTGAATTTGAGCCTTTACGGAGATTATTCGATGTGGTGGGAAGAATTTCTTGAGAAACCTAGATTGCAACTCGTTCGAAGATGGGATCGAGCTTGGAGGCAAAAACCATAACCAGGTCTTAGCTCTATCTTTTAGCGAGAAGGGGAAGAGTTTGAGGCGGATCACCTCTTGTGTGCAAGTTTGATCATTAAGAGTATCGTACACATCCTCAAATTCCCTAATGTGAAGATATAGTTTTTCAGAATCCATACCATGGTAATGAGGTAACATCTGGATCATCCCATTCTTGAAACAGAATTGCCCGGCATTATACGGGAGTATAATGCATCCCAGAGTGACAATGCGCTCGGGATATAAGAATTCTCTCAGCGGGCGGTATGGGCCTCTTCCTCACCAGCGGCTGCACTAGCGTGTTGCGACATCTCTCTCTCACATAACGACTCGGTGCTCTCACTTGGTGTGCTCGAAGTGTGCTCGGAGGTGTGTCCTAAGAAGGGAAATGGAGAGTTATTGGAGATTGAGTGTGACGGTGTGGGAGGTGGAATCCAGAACTGTGGTGCGTTAGGAGTGTGGGGGCTATCAGGATCGTACTCAACTATTGGATTTTCATGAATACTGGTTGGAGTATTGTGGGGTGTGGGAGTGAGTTCAGAATTTTGCATTAATAGCTTATGAAAGATGGTGATGAATCTTTTTGTGCTTTTTGAATTTTTTTTATGTTTTTGGATTTTTGGGAAATTTTTGGTCAAAGTTTTAGATTGACTCGATCTAATCCTAAGTCTACCTAATTCCCCGGCAACGGCGCCAAAAACTTGATGCGACTCAGAAAGTGTCTCTAATGTGCGTTCTCTCTAGGCTCAAGTGCAAGCCTGTCGCGTTAGTAATAAACCCGGTAAGCTGGGATCGTAACCACAGGGAAAAAGGACAACAAAGTTGTGACGACGGGAAAGATGAGTGAATCCTAACTCTGACTCTAAAGGGAAAGAAAAAATTATTTGGTTTTGAGAATTGATTACAACTAAATGCAAACTCTAAATTACTTTAAAAGACTGAAGATGATTGAACTAGACTTGAACTATATGATAAGAAAAACAGGACGGGAATACAATCCCCCAACCCTAGTGTATTGCAGTTATAATACTAATCGTAAATTTAGCTGATTAATTAGACCCAAAATTTAGTACTCCCAACCATTACGTATGTTGATGTAAAAAACTAGATTGCTCTAATTATTCAATCACAGATAAATAAATAAGACAAAGATTTTTAAAGTGGTTCGGCTAGGAATAAAGCCTACGTCCACTGTTATGTTATTGCTGAGTGTTTGCAGAATTCTTGATTACAAGTTCTCTCAAGAAATTCCGGTCCCTTTGAATGGGGTTGATACAAGGTATTTATAGCCTTGAGGCTGTACATGAAAGGTTCGATACATTAAATGATATACATGTGAAAGGGTAATACATTTAATGCAGCGTGCGCGTCAAGAATATAAGCATTCAATGAATATTTGAACTGTTGATTATCTGGCAATTAATGATACGACCGAGGTACAGCTCGGACCGCCATAGTTGCTCGTTGATCAGGAGTTCCTCGGAGCACTAGAGTACCTCGGAGCGTTAGAGTTCCTCGGTGCGCTAGAGTTCCTCGGTGTATCCTCGTTGCTCGGAAAGAATCATGGTTGGTCGGGAAATGAACTTCCTCGCTGCTATTGTGCCACGTAGATTGACACGTGTCTTCGTATTATTCGTCCACATCAACATATTAATTTTGGTATCAACAACGTATATAAGGTTCAAACCCGCATCATACTTAATCTGAGCACGAGTAAATCGGTATTACGATAGTTATACTCGAATAAATTCTAAAGCATCACGGTTACCCAGAGGCAAACGAGATCTAAAGATTGACAATTGTCGTATTCCTATGCAATACGGTCGTAATCAATCACTAAATTCATAGGATTAATGTTATACACATGAAACTAACACATCCGGTTGGGTTCATGTATCCCGGCCTTAGAAAATCTAGCCTAGCATGCTGAAAGTAATGAAAATAGTGTTTGAATTGCAGAAAACCATAATTAAACTAAAGAAAATTTGTGGAATGATGTAAAATGGAATTAAAGAGAAGAAATAAGTCACTAATATTACCAAAGCAGTAGCAACAGTAATTAAGAACACAAAATTTTGAATAACCTTCAATCATGAAATTAAAATTGTCAACTATCTCTAAATTTGGGTTTTCTGGAAAAGAAAGGAAAATTATACTAATTCTCCGTGTAAATAATAATAATAATAAAATGGGTTTTTATACCCTACAAGAATTCAGGAGTTTTTGTTGCACTAGGACTCTTCTCAGGAGAAGATAAGATTACAGAATCTCGATAGCCGGACCGATTCGGGGTCTAGGCGGACCGGTCTGCCTTCCATGCGGATCGGTTCTTTTTATTTTCTGGCGAATCGATCCGAGGAGGACCGGTTCTTTTATTTTTCATCCTTCTTCGGTTTGCTTTCGATCCGGGGTCTTCTGGATTATTGCACAGCGGACTGTTCTGGGGTGGGGGCGGATCGGTCTGCCTGTTTGACTTTTTTCTCAACTTTGACTGCTCTTAACTTTTGTTCCGGAACTCCAATTGAGGTATCGTTTGTTCCTATGTACTTATGAATTTGATATCTTCAACTTCTCTTCAGGTTCCTCATCCGAATTACGAGTAGAAATTACACTTTTGGCCTTTTGACTTTCCTTCTTGTCTTTCTTGATTCTTCCGATTTCTTTCTTTCGTTTCTTGACATCCAATACCTGTAAAATCACTATGAAATACCAGAAACTCGGTGTACTCGTTAGGATAAGTCAGCAGCAAGATTATGAGATAAAGTCAAATTTATTACGTTGTTCGAGGTGCTAAAAGTTACTAAATTAAGGGATAAATTGGGAAGAATTTATGCCTAATCAAAGGTGTAAACCAAAATTCATTTTGGGTGGGTTATTTCATGAAATTGGGTTTTTATGAAAATTAATCTATTGAGTAATTAGACAGTCAAATTAATGTTATAGAGGTATTCAGTATTGATTATTATTAGAACCATAACAGAACTGCAGTATTAGAGATGAATTTATTGGGATTTTCGGATCAGATTTGTGAATGATAATTGGGATCTTACCATAGGAATTTGTGTTCTTAAGGGGGTGAAGATTTTTAAAAAAAATTAATGATACTTAAAGGTTTAGATGATGATTATAATTCATGATAGGTTTAAAGAGATGATAAATATACTGGATTGAGGTTGGGATTTGAGAAAAGAAAGTTTGGATTTTTGTTAATGGCTGAACAACAACTCGGAGAAGAAGCAGACCTGTTCGATCGATCGATCGATGGGAGGGATCGATCGATCGATGGTCCCAGTTTTCTGGCAGATTCGCTAGTTTAATTTTTAAAGGGAAATTAAATTAAGGTTTTTCCCCTACTTTTTATTTAGTGATAAATGCATATGTAGCATATATTCCTTAACAATTATAAGGGAATATAATTGGGTTTAGGAGGGTGATAATTGTATGCCATGAGAGGAATAAATTTCGGAAAATAATTCGTAAGTATTGATTTTGGACCGAGGGAAAATATTCGGGTATTGTTGTTGAGTGGCACTACATTATTAAAGGAATTGAGGTGTAATTAATTAGTTATGGGGCGAAATATAGAGTTGGGTATTAACGATGGTACGGGCCAAGTGAGCGGGGCGACACCAAGTATTAAATTGATTGATGTGTAAATTAATTAAATTAGAGTCGAATCATAGACTCGGGCAAGTATTATATTGATTAATGTGTAAAGTATTTATATTAGAGTCAGACCATAGACTCAGCGGAAATATTATATTAATTAATGTGTGAATTAAATAAATTAGAGTTAGACCATAAACTTGGGAAGATGATAAATGAATAAGTAAGAAAATTAATTAAGTTGAGTCGGGACAGAGACTAGAAAAATTTCATGCTAGTGTTACGTTTTTTTTAGCACACGATAAAGCCAGGGTTTATATTATATATGTACGGTGTGGCGATATTTTATATATATATATATATATATATATATATATATGTGTGTGTGTGTGTGTGTGTATATGTATGTATATGTGTGTGTGTGTATTGTGTGTGCTATTAAATATCAGTGACTAGATATTTAATTATTTTATTTACTCTAGTGCTATCAAGGGAGGTTACGTGATGTGGGTGAATCCCCTAGCTTGAGGAGTAGGGTGAGTATATCCCCAGGTCATAGCATCCGTTATATGGGTGAGGGGCTCGTCTCACTTTCAGGGAAGGAATATGACCGCCTCCACTACGTTTATATTTTTTGGCCAGGTTGGTGAGTGATTCCAACTTGGGTAACTAGGTTATGTGTCCACACCTAGTGAGATAGCACTTTAGAGGGAATAATTCGGTGAGGGTATACTCAGAGGATGGATATACATATGAATTATGTGTGGATGTTTTAGTAAAGGTACGTATATAATGAGATGTAATATTATATACGAGTCATAATACAGTGTGTAATATACTTACTTTATATAACTTGTGTCACGGTTATATGATATTATTTAAAAGGAACTGATTAAGTTAATTGGTGAAATAACTTATAACCCATTATAATACTACTCGGTTTAGAGTAGAATGGCAAGGGGAGATTGTACCAGGACTAGTTGGACGGGTTAGTACAACTAGGTGGAGTTAAAGTAACCGTTAGGTGTGCACATTACTGGAGGGGTGAGTATGTCCTCAAGAGAGTGCGGCACTAACTTAAATATGAAACACATTCATATATTTTTAATTACTGTAGTTAATTCACTTGCTAAATATTTTCAAAATGTTTTGGGTTCTAACCCTTGCTATAAAATTATTTTCAAAACCTTTTAGGTGTCCAGCCACAGGGACACCAGAATTGATATTCTATTCCAGGGTCACAGAGCTGCGGCACATGTGGATGCTAGCAGGAGTTTGGATTAGACGCATCATTCATTCTTTCCTAGAGTAGGAATCACATATCTGTTTTAGTTTTATTTAGGGCTTGTCGCCCAGACTTTTCAGTACAGTTTTCAGATTTATTTATTCAGGTGTTGGATGTTTGTATTGGAATATTTACTTTGGTGACCGATGGTTTATTCGGCATGTAGTTTATTATTTATTCAGTTGATTTTTTTCAGTCGTGGTGTATGACTCGCATTATATTTCCTCATGTTATTGGTTGTTTAATTAAAAGATAAAATTTGGCACAGGCTTTTTGGAATACTTTGTGGTTAGTAAGTTTTAAAAAGGTTTTCGACGGTGATGCTAAGGAAGAACCAACTGGGATTCCTGTTTTAAATTGGTATAGGACTGATCACCCAGTATTTTATTAGGCGGGGTATCACACTTACCTTCTCACATTGTTACTTCTATTTTTTCCAATATAATACAAAGATGTTGATATATTATTCAATCCTGGGTGTTATATTCTAATTTTTAAATTGCGCTTCTTGATTTTTTCAATTTTGACGTTGACATAGTTGAAAATGAAATAGAGACAAAATAGGGCAGAAGACCTAGATATCGATTCTTGGTTGTGCATTTGATAGTAGTTTTGATTCAATTATCCACTTTTTTCCTTTTTTCTAGTTTATATATGTGTTTTTAGTCTTTGTACAATTCCTTTATGCTATTTTCTTTATATATTTAAACATGTTTTAAATTTTAATGGCTTCCATATGAAGAGTAGATAATTGGTCTATAACTGGAATGGAAATTTAAGGTTGCTCAGGATGGAAAGCTACTAGGTAAGATTTTGACTTATTTGTTAGTATGGTTGTTCAATTTCTACTTTCATTTGAGTGTATTAGTTTTATCTTCTTTTTTCTTCTATAATTTCTCAACTATTAATTGAATTGTACTTGTAATATACTTATTTACGATTAGATTAAAATTAGATAATTGATATGAATAGGTTTTCAGATTTTCTTTAAATATATATTTCACCCTGTAAGTTTAAGATTTATCTCTAACATGTTGAATATTAAGGTATATGCATTTAAAATGACGTTTACTTTGTTGTACCTCTACTTTACATTTTTTTTACTCATTCTGATTTTAACAAATTCTTTCAAATAAGAAAAGGAAATGGAATGCCTCTTCGATAGTTGTTAAGTGACATTGATTTCTTATGTTGTCATATTGATTATACAATGGCTTTTCTGATGCCAATCAGGAGCTTTTCGTTGTATTAATATTTGTTGACAATTTGGGTGCTTAACACTGGTTATTCCATATCTCATATTCTTAGTGTTAGAATAACTATATTTTCATATTTTACTAAATACTAGGACTCTAGAAATTTATAAAGTTATACAAGTGAAGTTTGGTATTGGTTTGGTCAACTTTCAACCAGAATGTCAGAAGTTCAAAAGATTATCTATGCATTGTGTATGAGTTATTCAACATTTACTTTGAAAATCAAGTCTATGACATTTACTTTGATAAATATTATAAATTTTATCCCGTGGGTAGCTAAGGTCTATATTTTCACTCATATTTTATAATTTTTTATTTTCTATTATGGTGGTTTAGCACAGTGAACAAGGGCGGGTGTAAGCTTCTTCAAAATATGTTCACCATCATCTACTTATGCAGGAACTCATTCAGTTTCAATATGAAAAATATTCAATGGTTTGCTCATGGGGGAAAGTGTCCAAAATTCTATTACACTTACGTCAACTCTTCAATTAGCGTCGACATGGCATGTGCGCCTCTCTTGAGCATTACCTTGCGGCTTAAGCCTATGCTCTGGGCAGACCTTATTGCCTCATTGAGTTTTTCGCCTCAAACAATTATTGTGTTAGCTTTTACAAAAACTAACACTTTGGGTTATTAAACATTGGGATTTTGCCACATATACGTGGTATATTACAGAAAATAATTTATATAGTATAGGTACCAAATACACATATCAGAAAAAGAA
Organism: Sambucus nigra; assembly: GCA_949130495.1. Taxonomy (NCBI): domain Eukaryota; kingdom Viridiplantae; phylum Streptophyta; class Magnoliopsida; order Dipsacales; family Adoxaceae; genus Sambucus; species Sambucus nigra. The sequence goes on along the minus strand of OX422224.1, from coordinate 352,995,826 downwards.
AAAAAGAAAAGTTACACCCCCCAATGCTTAATCGATCGATGTCTTAGTTGAGTCTTGAACTTTTCACCAATCATCCTTATCCTTACCATGCAGTTTTTTGTTTAAGTGCTCAGAGTGTATGTACATCATAAATAAGCCCTGCACATTTTGTCATTCTTTTCCTTCATTATAGATTCAGGGATCATGTTATGATTTATGTATTTATCAATTCCTATTATCTTTATTTTTTATTTTATATAGGTTGCAAGCCAAGAATTAAGATTCCTGCCTTTCTTATGATGACAACTGCACATATGGGGAAGCAGACGTATAAGCTAGTATCCCCATACGGGATGAAGGTTCCACAGTTGACACCTTTAAGAATCAGGTTTCTTTCTTGCAACAAAACTTTTAATTGTTCAAAAAGTAAATGATCGACCGGGCTACACACACATTGTACCATTTCAGATCCTCCATAAAGTAAAGTTGGCTACACACCCATTTGGCGTTTGATACCATTTGTTACGATGTATATCACTTTAGGTGCCAAAGTTTAATGCATTATCACGTTCGGTGCCATCACTACACCAAATTCTGCGAATGGTCACGGTATTGGGGTCACGACCCATAGCCGTGACTATATCCAAAGTGAGCATGACCAAGTCCATGACTTAGTGTGGTCATGGATTATCTTGCATGTGGTCAGGGATCCAGGTCGTGAGTCTTGTGGGTTACGACTATGAGCCATGACCTATGCATGACCATTATAGCACCAAGTTTCCCTCCAAGTATGGTCTCGAATGGGGTCATGGTCTAAGGTCGTGACCATAAACCAAAAGACACACTGAGATAGTCACGGCTGAAGACCGTGACCATCCTGGGAATCGAGTGACGGCTTTAGGCCGTGAACAATGTATTATTTACATGCTGACTTTTTAAAAATTAAAGGGTTCACGTCATGTGGTCACGGCTGAGGTTCGTGACTAGTGTCTTTATAGTTAGAAAATTTCTAAACCCTCATAACTTTCCCTCTCTCCGGCGATTTCGACCGGCTCTCTCTCAATATCAATATCAATTTTTTCACTCAAGATCTCTCTTAATCTCAAAGGTAATATTTGTGCATTTTTATTCTGTGTGTATATTTCTGTGTATACGTGTATGTATTATGTATATATGTGTGTATACTGTATATGTGTGTATTGTGTATATATATGTGTGTATACTGTATATGTATATTGTCTTTGTGTATGTGTGTGTTTGTATTGTGTATGTACGTGTATGTGTGTGCGTATTCTAGAAAAAAATACATATATATGACTAACATTGGTTTAAGTTTGTGGATGAAAAATAAAAATAATATCTCTCCTTTAATATTGATGCTAAATTCGGGATTAATTTTAGGGGTAATGTTTGTAAGGGATTAATTTTACGACAAATGTTTGTAAGGGTTAATTTTGGGGTCGATTTTAGGATTTATTTTAGGGATTGTTGACTTAAATGACAAAAGTAGGTATTCAAAACCTAATAAATAGATGATGAGATACACAGACATACACAGGATTCACTCGTGGGAGATTACGTGGCTCCGCTTGTTTCTTTGGAGTTTTCTCTGGATAGTCTTTGGACCAATGCCCTTGCTTTTTACAACTATAGAAAGTGTTCCCATTACTGATTTTAGATGGTGGAGTTCGATTTTAATGATGAGAGTGAAGGGAAGTAAGGCTTGTTATGCAACTAAAGTTTGATTCCACAATCTCCTTCTCAAATGACATATTGTTGGTTGGAATTTTCATTGTAAAGCGAGAAGACTTAATATGAGAGAGAAAGTAATCGTTGTGTGAAGGAAATCAAAGGTTGGGTCACAAAGATTTTTGTGACCTGGGCCGTACCGTTCTCTGCTTCAATTATAAGCTATGTCAGTTGCGAAATTATATTATTGCCCCTATTAGGGCTAAAAATATGAGGTCTATTTTAAGATTATTCGACCCCAAGTGACTCCACAATTGCATTCATATATCTTTACGTAAAATAGCCACAAAACGGACAATGTAACCCGTAGGAACCGACCGCATAGTCACGGGACCCCCGGTCTGTGTGTATATTTCTGTGTTCATGTGTATATTTCTGTATGTCTGTGTGCACGTGATTCACGCCCTCGTACATAATAACTAGTTAATGATTCATTAGAGCCATTATTTATGGGAATAATATTCACGCCATCGTTCATTTTTCTTAGGAAAAATGAGTTACGGTGATAATAAATGGAAACAAGAGTGTGAAAGGTTGAAATTGGACCGCACTCATACCTCTTTAATTAATTAGCCTCATTCAGAGGGTACTCCGATTTATTGGTATGGGAAAAGGAAGATCGAATAATTTAACTACCTTGTAAATCGTGGAGCCTCATTCAGAGGGTACTTCGAATTTATATCGCTGCCATCTATGCATCCATTATAGATACGCTTCCTACTAATTGGCCACATGAAAAAATCCATTGGTTTTTAAAAATAAATTCCGACTGGATGGAGATCAGACACATTGAACTTTTATTAAAGTCTTATCATGAAAAGGTAGATTATAATATATGGTCAAAAAATTTATTTTGTTAGTTATAATTTTATATTGAACTTTGAAATTATGCATCTATTATTATAGATAAACATTGAACTTTTATTATTTTTATAGATAATATCGAGCGATAATGGAAACAACGTGACACTGGCATAAGGAGAGTTCTCATCACCAATGTAATACCCCGTATTTTTTAATGACTTCTAAAATGGGATTAATTAGAATTAATTGTGATATAATTAGAAATCAATCCAGATTTAAATATTACTCGAGAATAAAGTAATATGTGATTTATGTTGAATATTACTTAGTGATTAAAGTAATATAAATGATTATGACTTTACAATTGATTATAAATTTATAAAATTTTCGCGAATTATGTGTACGACAATTATGGTAATTAAGTCGGAATGCGCATTTGAGTCGTGTTGGGATTATAATTTAAGGTAATAAAAGTAAATTATTTTTATGTCATCTGAATGGTCGGTTTGACTGCGTCAAAATGTCCGAAAGGGTTTAATTAGTCGAAAAAGTCTACTCGGACGTTTGTATAGGGTCTCGGGGCACTTTGGAGCCGAATAGTCACCCCGGAGGGGTAATATGGTCATTTCACTTGGAAGGTGAATAGTGTACACGAATTTTGGAGGTTACTTATAACTATAAAGGGTTTAGATTATTCATTGCATTCTACAAAATTAAAGATAAAGGAATTGAGAGAGAGTGAAGAGTTTCTCTAGGGAAAAGGAAGAGTCATTGAGGGAGAGGAAGAGACTTCTCTAGGAAACCAAAGGACAACCACCAAGAACCACCTCCACCACTACTGGAAGTTGGTCGAAAAAAAGATAGGACCACCAGTAGAGTATCATCCCCAACAGATCAGACCTACAATCTAAAGGCAAGTGATTAATTATTACAAATTTAGCTTGTATATTGTCCATGTTAGGTGGTTTAGAAAATTCTGAAAAGATGCATAATCAAAGATGAATGATGGTGATGTTAATTGAATATTTGAATGGATAATGATTTAGGATTAATTTTCTTTTGAGTATAGAATTTAACCCACGAAATTTGAGAAGTGTTGGTGAAGAAAATCTTAGTTTATATGATGTTTTTAGACAAATAATAAAATATGAGTTTTCTGGAAAATTATGAGAAATTACATGTTTTGGAGATCATCTAGTTAGATGTTAATTCATTTATGGAAATTAAAAATATGTAGGATTAATCTCATGTTGTTGGTAGATATTAATCCACGAAATAAACATCACATGTTTGGAGAAATTATGAGAATTATAGGATTGTTCTTGAAATATTCACATATTTAGTTTTCTGGAAAAATATGAGATACATGCTTTTAATCCAATCTCTTGATGATTCTAGGTTTTTTAGATCAGTAGGAATCTTTTACATATGTTGATATATCATGTGGTATGGATTATAAGAAATTTGGGAAGTTAAAATAGAGGTTTGATTGGTTAAAAGATGTGAAACCAGTAGGATAAAAGTTGCAGAATCTGGGCTGATATCTGGGCGATCGATCGATTGACCCCTGACCATCGATCGATCGACCTTCCCAGAATTGATGAACTTGTCCCTTTTTAATTCTTGATTTAATCCCAAAACTTTTAGAAATATTTAGTGACAATTATTTGAATATAATGGGACTTAGAGAAGGGCGGTAGGATATACCTAAAACTCGAAAAATATTATTTTAGGATTTTGAATGAGGGAAAATTAACTAGTGTTTAATTATACAAGTTATTTTGGATAATTATAATACTTGGAGTTTAAATTGGGTATATGATAATTTAAGGTTAGGATCAGTGGTAATAGAGTCATAAATTACCAGTATAACCTTAGGTATAATTGGGATTAAACTTAAGAGAAGGGATAAAGGGTTAAGAGTGAATTAAGGATTATCGAGGAATAAACCTAATTAAAATGAATTTGATTCGTAGAAATTCGGGGGTCGTGATGACATGGATTTGTAGGACGGGATGTTTACCTACTGAATATATTTGAGGATTAAATGATCACCATCGTGTGGGTAGATAAGTTCTAAAAGATATATACTTTGAGAATTAAACTTATAATCGAAAATATACATAGGATATTCGGGCTATAATTATACTATGTATGGGATTTATTATATGAGTTGTGCATATATATATATATATATATATATATGTGATATGATTACCTATTATTATCATATGGTTGTGTGAATACCTTATTGATGTTATATTTATATAGGTGGAATGTATACCTATATTATAGTTTGTTATGTGTATGACATACCTTCACTGCTTGATATCGAGGTGGAGGTTTTGCATTGTGGATAGTCTTATCCTTGTGTACCCAATTAGGAGGTGTTTTAGATTCGTACCCTAAACATAGGACCTTATAAACGTGTTATCCGAGATATGATAGTTCGACGGTTGAATGGGAGCGTAGGTATGTTCGTGGCCCATTTGGCTGAGGAGTATGCTCGCCTCCAATACACTTGTGTTATGATATGATTCGTGAGAGACGCCGAATCAATAATCCTCTACACAGTGACATTATGTATCAGGACCTGATAGCAGAGTATGCATGCACCGCAGTTGTGACTGGGGAGGTGCCGTAATAGTATATATATATATATATATATATGTGTATGTATGTGTGTGTGTGTGTGTGTGTGGGTGGGTGTGTGTGTGGGTGGGTGTGTGGGTACCCAGATTTGGCGATACGAGTCCAGACAAGTAGCCCAATTAAAACGGCCCAAAGTCCAGGCCCTTCGCACCTTAACACTAACCCAGTTATAACTTAGTCTTCTCCCACGTTCTCAGATAGAGATATTCCAGGAGAAGATGGTAAACGTGGGGGAGTCCAACACCCCCACTCCCCGAAGACAAATATGTATATAATCAACCCTAGGTCCGGGGTAAAGGACACGCACTATATTCTCTGTAATCGCTCCCCGAAGTATATAGAAATAATACTAACTGCACCACCGTGGACGTAGGCATTCTTGCTGAACCAAGTACATCTCCTGTTGTGTGATTGGAATTTTATGTTTCTTACTTTACTTGGTGATTGTGCTTCTATTATCTATTTGTGTTGAATAATAATTGTCACTACAATTGGCACCGTCTATGGGAACGTTCATCTTCCCGGAGAAAGCCCACACCAACAAAGAAGTCTGAAATGTCTGGTCACAGTAGTAATGCTCCTCAGGCAGGAGATATCCAAGAACAACCTACTCCTCGCCGGAACAGATCTGAAGTTCGGCGTTCAGATCAGAGGGCTCGCCTAGAAAGGCCAGCCTCAGAAGAAAGCCAAGGACCAGCGAGGTCCACACAAATATCCCAGTTGATTGATGCTTATGAGGCGAGGCTTCAAGAGCAAAGGGAGTCTTCTCGCAGGCACAGAGCTGAGAATGATCGCATCAAAAGAAGGTTAGAAGGAATGGAGATAGATCTCCATCGTGGCACCATGAGACGTCCATACCGCACCCCTAGTCCTCAGGAGAGCAAGTCTCACAGCCGAGTAAGGAGCCCTAGACGCGAGCCCCGAAAAGTTAAGGGAAACGAGTCAGAGGACGACCTGCTCGAGTAACTGCGACTAGCTCGTAATCGCAGAAGCCCAGCTCGCAACAACGAGAACATACGAAGTCTGGTCCGAAGGGAGATGGACCAACACCCTGCGCATCACGGTACCAGATCGACACGAGAACTCGCTAGGCGAGCTCTCAAAACTCAGATAAAATTACCTCTCTCAAGGGAAATTGAAGAGGAGGAAGCCCCCAAGAAATTTTCTATTCCAAGGTTCAAGATTTATGATGGTAAAACTGATCCCATTGATCACGTCAGGCAGTACAGGCAATCCATGACCCTCTGGAACCATCGAGACGCACTAATGTGCCAAATTTTTCCCTCGAGCCTGCATGACGTGGTGCAAAAATGGTTCAAAAGGCTCCCCACGGGTCCATCAGAAGCTTTAAGTCCCTGGACGATCTCTTTACGTCCCTCTTCATTACTAGCAGCTCCCATCCTAAAAGGATGGACGCTTTGCTAATAATGAAAAAAATGCCTCAAGAGACCCTTTGAGACTGCACGAAGAGGTACTAGGAGTTATTCAACGAGGTAGAGGACTGCTCGGAGCAAGTGTCAGTGGCCTCTTTCAAAATTGGGCTACCCAGCTCTTCCCTTCTGTACCAGTCTTTGATAAAGAAAGAGGTCATAACCATCGACGACCTGATGGCCCGCATCGAGAAATATGCCAAGGTGAAGGATGTGACCCGCCTCAGCACAGGAGAAAACAGTCGAACTAAGCTCGCTGCCAAGGGCAGTGATAAGACTGAGAACCAGAAGAAAGGAGGAAAGAATGGGGGCAAGAATGGAGGCGGCAACGATGTGGCAAAAGCATTTCAGGCGGTCAACACCGTCTTCAGAGAACCAATTTACAAAATTCTCGCAAAAATCAAAGACGAGCCATTTATTAAGTGGCCCAGGAAGATGGGAGGATATCCCTCAAAGAAAAACAACGCGCTGAGATGCACTTTTCACAAAGAGTGAGGACATAAGACTGATCATTGCAAGGCTCTTAAGTCCCACCTCGAAGAGTTGGCCCAGTCCGGACATCTGAACGAATTCATGGAAAAAAAGGCAGAGAAAGTTGTTGCCCATAGAGAAGCAAGGCCTGAAAACGTACTCGAAGACGACGCAAGTCATGAATTCGCAGTAATTCATGGAGCATCTGATGTAAAACAGATTCAAGGAAATTCAGCTCGAATGGAGGTAAAGAAGCTTACAGCGGTAATTCAAGCTTTTTAGATCGATCCAGCAAAGATGCAATCGGGAAAGCATCGGTGAGGAGGTGACGTCGACTATAGTAAGCATATTGTATTCACAGATGAAGGTCTGGTGGGAGTGAGAACCCCACATCATCATGCTTTGATCATTACTCTCAGGATAGCTAACTATGATGTCGACAAGTTGCTCGTCGATTAAGGAAGCTCATCTGAGGTAATGTATCTCGACCTATTCAGAAAATTGAAGTTAAGCATCGTCGACCTAAAGGAAGATACTGTCCCTTTAGTTGGCTTCGCTGGTAAAGTGACTATGCCCTTGGGAAAGATCGTGCTGCCAGTAAGGGCCGAAAATATCTCTAAGATGATTGAGTTTTTGGTAGTCGACATCGACTCACCATACCAGGCTATCTTCGGCAGAGGATGGCTGCACGCAACGAAGGCAGTCTCCTCGACCTACCACCAGAAGCTCAAATATGCGATCGAGCGAGGAGTAATGGAGATCTATGGCAACCAAACGATGGCGAGAAGGTGTTTTATAACGGCCATCCGCCCAAGACCAGAGAGGAAATTCGAGAAGCCTAGCGAGAAAGTTGAAGAACAAGAAGGTCTGACACCTTCGAAATAGCAGTTAAAGTACGGAAGACCCGGAGTAGAGGAGACCAGGCTCCTCCCCTCTGAACGGGTCGTCGAGAACCTGGAAGAGGTCATAGCTGGAGGTAACAATGATGACACGGTTTTCTTGATTGGAGCTTCTCTCACAGATCAGGAACGGAAGGAGTTGACGGCTCTGCTGAGAAGCAATGTAGACGTGTTCGCATGGGAACCATACGAGATGCCTGGGATTGATCCTAGTGTGGTTTTTCATCAGCTACATGTCAACCCCACCTTCAAACCGATCACACAAAAAGCACGACGAACTGCGCCCGAGAAGGCAAAGGCCGTGGAAAAAGAAGTTGAAAAACTGTTGGATGCAGGATCCATTCGGGAAGTCCAATTACCTAAATGGTTATCCAACCCAGTAGTAGTCCCAAAGAATAACGAAAAATGGAGACTCTGCATCGACTTCACTGACCTTAACAGGGCATGCCCTAAGGACAGCTTCCCTCTCCCAAAAATTGATCAGTTAGTGGACACCACAGCATCCCATGAAAGAATGAGTTTTCTGGACGCATACTCAGGATATCATCAGATCCCTCTGTATGCTCCAGACCAGGACAAGACAACATTCATCACCACCGTTGGATTATATTGTTACAAGGTCATGCCCTTCGGGCTCAAAAACGCAGGGGCAACCTACCAGCGCCTGGTCACCAAGATGTTCAAAGATCAAATGGGAGACACCATGGAAGTTTACATTGATGATATGCTCGTCAAAAGTAGGAAGAAAGAAGACCACCTCTCATACCTATAAAGAACCTTCGAAATCCTCAGGAAGTACCGAATGAAACTTAACGCGCGCAAGTGTTCTTTCGGTGTCCAATTAGGAAAATTTCTTGGGTATTTGGTTAGTAAGAGAGGCATCGAAGCTAATCCAGACCAAATCGATGCAGTAAATAGGGTAAAACTCGCACCATTCGTGACGTACAGAAGCTCACGGGCATGCTCGCTGCCCTAAACCGTTTTATCTCCAAGTCCTCTGAGAAGTGTAAACCATTCTTCCAGCTCCTAAAAGGAAACAAAATGGTAGAATGGAATCAGGATTGCTCGCGGGCATTGGACGAGCTCAAGGCTTACCTTAGCTCCCCACCACTACTCATCATACCACAGGAAACAGATTCCTTATACTTATACCTCATCGTTTCCAACCACACTGTCAGTTCTGCATTGATGTGCTAAAAAAATAGGAATCCAGCACCCCATTTATTACGTGATCAAGACCTTATTAGAGGCCGAGCAGCGGTACCTACCACTGGAAAAGCTCACCTTTGCACTTGTAGTTTCCTCGAGGAAGTTAAATCACTACTTTTAAGCTCACACTATCATCGTCCTTACATCGCACCCCCTTAAAGCAATCCTGAGGAAAGCAGATTTGTTGGGCAGACTATCTAAATGGTCAGCCGAGCTCGGGCCATTTGACATGTAATTTCAACCAATGAACGCAATCAAGGAGCAGATCCTTACTGATTTAATAGCGGAATTCACAGGCGAGCAGCCTCTCGACCAACTTCAACCTGTGAAGCAAAGGAATAATCAGACGACAGGGAAAATTTGGAAATTGTTTATTGATGGAGCCTCCAATTCAAAGGGAGCAGGAGTAGGCATCCTGCTTAACACTCCAAAAAACGAAATCCTCGAACAGGGGGAATCAGGCTTGGATTTGAAGCCTCCAACAATAAAGCAGAATATGAGGCCCTGATAGTCGGCCTCCAGAAGGCACACGCTTTAGGGGCAAAGCAGTTGCAGGTGTTCGGTGACTCACAACTAATCTCCAATCAGGTAAGGGGAGACTACAATGCAAAAGACAAAAGAATGGAAGCCTACCTCACCTTGGCAAAGAGGATATTGGCTAACTTTGATGAAGTCAATGTCCAGCAGTTTTCCAGAGGACAGAATAGCCATGCTGATGCCCTAGTAGCCATGAGCTCGACAATCGATTTCGACTTAAAAAGAACAATCCCCATCGATTTCCTCGCTCATCCAAGCATTAACCGTAATAGCGAACTACCAAGCGTGGAGCAGGTGCTCCAAATTGAGTCAGCACCTAGCTGGATGGACCCACTAAGGGACTATTTGAAGGATGGCACACTTCCAGATGATAAGAAGACCGCTCACTAGATAAGAGTCAAAGCTTCTCGCTTTCACTTATCTCTTGAGGGTAAGCTGTATAAGAGATCGTTTTTCGATCCCTACCTTCAATGTGTTCACCCAAGGGATGTCGAACAAATCCTATGTGAACTCCATGAGGGAATCTATGGAGGCCATATTGGTGGAAGGTCATTGGCTTTCCGAGCAATGAAGGAAGGCTATTGGTGGCCATATATGCAAAGAGACTCTGCAATGTATGTTCGCAAATGCGAGAAATGCCAACTTCACGCTCCCATGGTCCATCAACCCGCCAGCGACCTAAAGTCCCTTTCCAGCCCATGTCCATTCGCCCAATGGGGAATGGACATCGTAGGACCTCTTCCTACCGCTGTCGGTAATCGCAAGTATCTTTTAGTCGCAACAGACTACTTCACCAAATGGATAGAAGTAGAGCCACTGGAGAACATCCGAGACGTGGATATGACAAGGTTCCTATGGAAAAATATAATCACCCATTTCGGGATCCCTAGGAGCATCATCACTGACAATAGAAAGCAGTTCGAGAGCGACTCCTTTCAGAATTTCTGCAATGACCACGGAATCAGACACCATTTCAGCTCGGTGGTCTATCCTCAGAGTAACGGCCAAGCCGAGGCTTCCAACAAAATGATGATCAATGGGCTAAAGAAACGATTAGAACGAGCCAAAGGCACATGGGTAAATGAACTACCACGTCGAGCAATGGGGGAAACCCCATCCTCACTAACATACAGAATGGAAGCAGTCATCCCCTTGGAAGAAGGCTTACCCACTATGAGGTCCACCCTCGTCGACCAAGGCTAGAATGATGCAACATTGCTCGCTGAGCTTGACCTAGTTGACGAACGTCGAGAGCTTGCCCTGGTAAAACTAGCGAGCTATCAATAACAACTTGCAAAGCACTATAACAAGAAGGTTAACCCAAGGGCATTCCGAGTTGGGGACTACGTCCTAAGGAAAGTCCTGGGCACCGCAGTAAAATCGTCAGATGGCAAGTTAGGGCCAAACTGGGAAGGACCATTCAAGATAACAAGAGATGATCTGCGAGGAGCCTATCACTTAGAAACGCTAGAGGGCAGAAATATACCTCAAGCATGGAACGCTGCTAATCTTAAGAAATTCTATTTCTAAATTCTTCTTTTTCATTTTACTTATGAGAATGGAAACTCATTTCCTTATCATTAATAAAAGTTGTTTGGCATTTGCATTCTACGAAGTGTCAGTTAACTAGTACATTAACTTCATAACTCACACACCCTTTCCAAGTAACAGGCACATTAATCATTAAGCTATAGTAGGGAAATCACCCTCCTCAAGTTTTCGTTATGAAACACGAAAAACCTCTTGGCATTGCCCTTGGCAATATATGAAGCCCTACAGGAGATCTTTAGGCAATATGGCCAGTTCAAAATTGGCTACTAAATAATGTTTGGTTAATAAAATCCTAATCAGTTGAAGCATCCAACACCAGGTGTGTCCTAGCCAATTTCCCCACTTAGGCCTAAGGAAGTGTGACGACACAACCTAAGAGATAAAGTGGGGGAAAATGGTATCTTATGAGCATACTGGACTGGAAGGACACTTACTCGACAATACATACCTACATATATAGTTGGCAAGAGAGGCCCAAAGTTATTAAGAAAAATCGAAGAAAGGTGGAAAATATAAAACACTTCTTGAGTCGACAAATTCGCCCAGAACATAAAATTTATATTACTTTATCACATTTACATACAACCCAAGTTTAGTCGGAAAGTTCGCCCAAAACATCTACATTAATTCATTACAAAATATACAGAGCTAGTACTGGCAAAATATTAATGAGGGTGAGGCCTCTGAATAAGATAATCAACCACTTGGGCTCTTCGACCATCGTCGGGATGGGGAACTAGCTCCTCCTCGACTTCATTTGCATTCGACTCCAATAGCTACCGAGGGATGGCATCAATAGGGATCCACTGATCATCTCTCCGGAAGGGATTAGGCAGTAGAGTAGAAGGAGATATATCATGACAATACTAGATCATCGAGTTCCTTAGGACTTGTAGCTCCTTCAAGGCACTCAACCATCCCCTGATAAAGGCGAGCTCTTCAAACTCTGTTAGCCTCTTTGGAGCATCCAGCCAACCTTGGTCATAACCATCGGCCCATACTCGTCGAGGTCCTCTCTTAAATAGGTGCCTCAGCCGAGTAACGTCCCTTTAAAGCCCATCAGCAATCACATACGCTCGTTGGACATCACCCCGGAGCTCTTCCATTTCCCTAGCTGAACTTCTTACATTCATACCAGCTAGCGGAATAGTCGGCGGGGTAGGACCTCGCTGCACCGGAGGAACATCGCTCTGGCTAATTCCAGCTCGCAATGAGGAGGAACCTCGTAATACTACAGGAGCAACGCTCAGTGCATGCTCTCTAAGTCGCAAGACCTCTCTCCTCAAGGCCTCATTCTCTTGCTGAAGAATTTCCCCAACCTGGTTAATCTCAGAGGCATCTAGAAGCTTTGCTCTCAGTGTATGCACCTCTTCTTGGACTGAGGCACCAACTTCCTCCACCTCTTGGAGCCTGTCTTTCAGTTTAACAATGAACTCAGTTTGCTCTATGAAACGCTTGTTCCTCAATCGCAGTGATTTACAAATCCTTACAAAGGTATGACGAACTTCAGAGCTTACATCAGGACCGAGCATTCTTCCCAATTGAGAAGTGGTTGGTATATAATCATCAACATCAATCAACTATAAGCAATAGAAGAGCAATGAAGGATAGAATTATTTAGTACACTAAAGGAAAAAAGTCTTATCATTTCATTCATACGAAGAATATCAGAATACATTAAAAAAGCAGAAAGGGAAATTACAAACAAAAATACAAGTATAACCCTAAGGGTAAATTAACTAGCGACCTCGGGCTGCCCAGAAGAAGCTGGATGCTTTCCCTTGTCAGCAGCAGTAGAAGCACCTTCCTCGGCAGGGATAACCTCCGTCGCCTGAGCAGGGAGGGTATCAATAGGAATTATCTGGGAGGCATGGTCAACTCCTTCAATGACTGGGGCAGGGGCTTCATCCATAATTGGCCTCGAGCCTGGATCGTGCTCGTCAAACAGAGGAGAGGCAAATCCACACCATCAACTAAAAGGGCCTTGTTCCAGCCCTTTTTGAAGTTCAGACGGCTAATGTAGCCTATCTGAACCTCAGCATCTTCATATGCAGCAGCCCACGCAGAGTTGTATGAATCCTCCTTAATGGTGGCTCCCTGGGACTCTTTCTCCTTCAGCTGCTCGGTCAGCACCCTGTTCTCCTCCACAATAGCCATCTTGCTCGAGCAGACCAGGTCGTAGGCCTGCCCCAGTTCATTCAGCTCCTTAACTGCTGCTTCCTTCTCTCGATTGGCATTAGCGAGGGCCAAGTCAGATGAGACCCAAGCAGCATTAGCGACCTTCAGACTAGCCTCCAGCTCTGTACCCCTCACCTTTAAAGCAGCATTCTGCTTATCCATATTGTCGTTCTTATTGATCAGCTCGTCGCGAGAGCGATAGAGCACGACAAAATCAGTCACAAACTGCAAGAAAAAGAAAACATTAGAAAGAGGAGACAGACAGAAATTAGGAGACATTAAAGAAGAGAAATAGACTTACCAAGGCTAGCCTCTGGCTCACCTGCAGAGCTAACTGGTCAGTTCCCACTATCCTTTGGCAGTCAGTAGGAAGAACTACTCGCTTGAGCAGTGCAGGGGCCAACTGGGGGGAAGTGGCGACTGAGGTCCCCTCCGGCAACGCGGACACAGGCACTAAGGCCTGCCCAGCCTTGGTCCTCGCCTCCATCTTTCTCCTCTCCTCTTTCTTTTCTTTCTCTTTCTCTATCCTTCTCCTCTCCTCGATCTTACTCTTCTCTTCAATCTTCTTCTTCTCTTCTTCCCTCTTTCTCTCCATATCTTTCACTTGCTCTTCTTCCTTTCTCTTCTTCTCCTGCTCCTGAGAAGAAGACCGAGAACCAGTGGCAACCGCCCCAGTGTTGGACTTCTTCTTCTCCATCCTCTGAGCAAGAAGCACATGATCATCATCATCGTTATCTCGGATCAAATTTTTCCTCAGAGGAACCATTTCCTCACTAGAGCTGCTGCACGTGCTCGAAGGTTCTTGGGCTTCAGAAACCTCTTCTGACTCAAAAGAACTGTCACCACTGGAGATCCCCTCACCAAAATTGCCTTCAGGATCGCCTATGATATCACTCTCAGAACTGCTCTCCTCCTCGTCTAACTGAATGGGATCAGCAGCAGTCTCTTCAAAAGAATCAAATTCAGGGATACTATCCATAGGCCTCTCTATAAAGCTAGACCCAAAGTTTTTGTACTCGAGCAAGAAAGCAGCAGACCGGGGATGCTCGCCATCAGCTAGGGGCTCCTTGATATTCCAAGCTTTGACCAACTCAGAAAGACGAACCTCGCTGAGAGCAGGTTCCAAGTTCTTCGACCTCACTGAAGAAAAAATAGGAAAGAGTCAGAACGATCACACATTAATAAAGAAATTGAAAGGACAGATAAAATACTACCTATATACTCTTCCCCATAAAAGGGAACAGTAAACCTATCAGACCTCAACCCCTCAGTCTGGGGGGAGAACTGTCAATTTCTAACAACAAAGCCATCTTGCTAGTAGTCCTTGTGGGAATCAGATAGGTTAACTACCAATACCCTGTCAGGACTCCTAGCCTTAAGATAAAGAACACTAGAGCTATTGCGAGAAAAGGAATAGCAAAAGCACACTTCAACGAGCCCTAATTTGGTGCCATAAAGTTAATTTATTCTATGGACGCCATTGATTATCTTCCACACATTGGGCGAACACTGTGCATGAACAATGTTGAAATAACTAAAAAAGTGCATGAATAAATTGTTTGGAGGAAAAGTAAGCCCCCCTTGGGAAAGTAACAAGACGTGGATCCAATGGGCACCCTCTATCTCTATAATATTTTTAGGGGGAGAGGCGCACTCAATCTCTACCCACTCTGGGATATTATAGAACTTCCTAAACTCAGACACTGATCTATTACCTATCTTTGCCATTGGTAAACCCTAAAACTACAAATTCAAAGAAAGCACATAGAAAGAGCAAAAGAGACTTACGAGATGAGAGCTTGACTTGGACAATGCAAGAACGCAAGTCCAAACGACGGGGGAGATCGAAAGCAAGGAAAATGAAGATCTGGAGAAGAGGGCACAAATTGATAAAACTCGCAGAAGATAGAAGAACACTGAGAAGCTTGAAATGACAACTATGAAACATTGCCCGAAAAGACTTTTTAAATATTGCCAATCATCGTGCACAAGACCCGAAGCAACTGCCGCCTAATTCAGTTCTCAAACTTTGGGAAGAGGTGCACGATATGCAAAAGAGTCATTATGGCTAATCAGTTAAATTTATTGAGCCCAAAATTGTAGCCCAACAAATTTAGGGGCAATTGTGGGTACCCAGATTTGGCGATACTAGTCCGGACAAGTAGCCCAATTAAAACGGCCCCCTTCTCACCTTAACACTAACCTAGTTATAACTTAGTCTTCTCCCACGTTCTCAGATAGAGATATTCCAGGAGAAGATGGTAAACGTGGGGGAGTCCAACACCCCCACTCCCTGAAGAAAAATATGTATATAATTGATCCTAGGTCCGAGGCAAAAGACACGCACTGTATTCTCTGTAATCGCTTCCCGGAGTATATAGAAATAATACTAACTGCACCACTGTGGACGTAGGCATTCTTGTTGAACCACATACATCTCCTGTTGTGTGATTGACATTTTATGTTTCTTACTTTACTTGGTGATTGTGCTTCTCTTATCTATTTGTGTTGAATAATAATTGTCACGACAATATATATAATTAGTGTGGTATTATATATATAAACTGTGATGTAATCTACTGTGTGACATTGTAGATATAGAGATGTAATCTTCTATGTGATATTGTAGATTAAAAATATAAACTGTGATTCAATCTACTGTGTAATGTGTAGATAGAAGTTTATAATGAAATTTGAATTTAATTAAGTAAGTGAACACTTAATTCCAAGGTTGTAACAAGACTAGTTTATATAAAAGAGAAATGAATTTGAATAATTATATTACGTATGGTATGGGACATACGGGTTTATGATATGGGTTAGAATTATGTTACTAGATAGGAGGGAACCTTAACTAGGAAGATAATAAGATACAATAGGTGTCCACTCTAGATTAAAGGTGAGAATTCTCAAGAGAGAGCCCGAGAAACTAGCATGTACATTATAAATGCTTAATTGTGATTGTTGTGCACTTGCTATTTTTAAAACCTTTTACAATTGGGATCTGACCCGTTTCCTTGCATATTCTCTTCTCTACTATATCTTGTACAACAGGTATCCAGCAGCAGGGATGCCGAGTATAGATTATGGATGCTCCGATGTATTATAGCTACTAGCAGAGATGCGGATTTTGTTTAGATGCTTCCTTTCTGTTGATTCACTCATCTGTAGCGTCTACTTCATTTAGGGCATGTCGCCCAGGATTCTAGAGGTTGTAATTACTTATGTAAGCATTGTGGATATCAATTTTTGATTAGTAGATGTTATAATTTAACAAGAGAGTTAGTCCAGTCACATTTATTCTTGTTGTAGTTAATTCAGTTGTGATGTGTTGTTGCATATTATTATTCGATGTCGTGGAATGGTTTTATTAAATTAAAAATTGGCAAGTTTTTAACACCATCTTAATTGAGTATTAGGTGATAGAAAAATGTTTTCGACAGTGATGCTAAGAATGAACCAACTGTATATTCTGATTTAATTGGGTATGAGACTTATCATCGGGTATTTAATTAGGCGGGATGTTACAACCGATTGGTGAGAAATACTCAACTCCACCAACGGTTCACTCCCCTACTCCGAGTTATAGTACGTAAGGTACTCCCATTAATCCAATTGACACGACCAACGCTCATGAAACTATCGAGTCAGTTGAGAAGAAGTCCATTGGGTTCTCTCTATTGGGAAATAACCCCACAGGGGATAAGAATCACGTTTAACATTTTAAAGCCCAGTGTTTGTCCTTCGCAAAAATGAATGTCGGAGTGGGAGGAGTTGATAATTGGAACCTCGTAGATAAAGCTATTAAAGATGACATCTACGAGCAACTCAACAAACGGCTTTCATTTTTTGCAAACTCAAAAAATAAGGTTCTTTCTCGGGTTTCTGAACAACTCCAAACATATTGGAGAAACTTTAGGCAGAAGCATTTCCCTAAGGGAGCATCGATCTCCGATATTTTGGCACTCAAAGACAAAGTCCCTTTGAACGTTGAGATGATAAGTGGTTAATGGAATGATTTTATGGAAAATGAGGCGAAGGACTCAAAAATGCTGCAAAGGGAGAAAAATAAGCAGAATAGGGCAAAAAAATGCATGTCAACCAGCTTGGCTCGAAATCTTATGAAGATTTGAAGAACGAGTGGTTGAGAAAGACAAAAGGCGACCCAGATAAAGGAAAGATACCGAATAGGTCCAACTTGTACGTGCATTCAAGACGAGACAAAGATGATAAATTCCCTCCTCACCTGTATAAGACTTTAGAATCAATAGAATCTATGAGTAGTCAGTCAGATTCAAGTCCGTTCGATGACATTAATAATGATGCTCTCTCACAAACCTTGGGAAAGGACCATAGAGGGATGACGAGAGGTTTGGGATTGCATATGTCAAAAAACAAGATTTAAATACGTTGTACCTCTCATGGATGAGCTTTCTTATGTTAATAAGAATTTCTCGTCCAACGATGAACGTCATTCTAGGACTGAAGGGGATGTAATGGGGAATCAAAATGAATTAGGAGGTGTGAATGAGAAATTTTCACAAATTGTGTCCCTTTTAACAGATCGTATGCCGCTACAACCCCCAATGCATCCCGATTTCACCTTACCTCCTCAAAATATTCCTCCTTCTCCATTCCCCTCATAGATGTCGGTTCCTCCTTGAATATTCCCCTTCTCAGTGCCTCAGCATGTCACAAGTCTTAGATCATCGTCAACAACCCACGCTGACTATTGTGAGAAGTACTATATGAAGGACCTGAGTGGTAAATTTTTCGTTGGGGTGTGCACGCTCATATCCACTACAGTAGGAACTTTAGTACATAATCGTCCGGGTAAATGTCAGATCCTGGTTGATAAAGTATATGTCGGTTGCGAAGATGCTCCAGTGCAGGTCGACAGTGGAGAAGGGAATTTGTTGAAAAATTATTTAAACTCTTTTACCACTTGGCTAGTTTATCGTTTGATTAAGATGTAGTAATAGTTTTGTTATTTTGTAATAATATCACTAGACAAATTTATTTAATTTGAGTTTAAGTGGTTGTGTAGTATCGTTGATTAGTGTATTCTTATATTTAAGTTATTGCGTAGTTTGATTGATTAGTTCATTATTAACACTATGTTAGTGATTTTCTTTGACACTATATTAGTGCTTTACTATGAAAAATGATATTTATGCAATTTATCATGTTAACACAGGATTGAAATTTAAAGATTATTACATGGATTTTCCACAATTCAAAGAGTGGATGGGGGAGACTGACCGAATAGCTAATAGTCATGTTAAAGGCGTTTAAGAATTTATTAGCAACGCTTTTAAGAACCTTGAAAGTGAGAAGATTCCGTGCCCGTGCACCCATTGTATTAACAGAAAATAAAAATCTTTAGAAGATGTTTAGTTACATTTAATAAAGTGGGGAATTTGTCAGGATTATAACAAATGGACATACCATGGTGAAAAACATGTACCTTATGTTCTCGAAGAATTACCAATAATCGATAGCGTAACAGAACACCAACGAGTTGAAGTGGTAAATGATTCCAACACATCGTCCATTGAACGACCTAATTGACGATGCTTACGGAGTCCATCATGACTAAAATCACCAACCTATGGAGACAAATAATTTGCACAATGAACAATTTGATACTGAATTACCGGGAGACCGATAATATATACAGTTGAAAGCCAATGCAGCTACACCATTGTTTAAATATTGCGATGAAGATCACTTAGTATTATAAGCAATGATTGGTTTGCATAATTTAAAGAGTCATTTTGGTTTGTATGGGAGCAGGGTAACTGGAATTTTAAAGTGGGTTAAAGAGATTCTCTCAAAAGAGGACACGTTACCAGACAATTATCCTACCATAAGGAAGGGCTTGAAGGCTTTGGGATTGAAATACAATTCTATTCATGCATGGAAGTATGATTGCATATTGTACCGCAACGAACACAAAGATAAGGATGAATGTACAGTATGTGGTGAGCCTAGATATATCATTTGTGAGAAGGTAAATGACAAACCTGCAAACTATCAAAATAGCTCGTAAGTCCCACAAAAGGTTTTGAAGAATTTTTCACTTGGGCCACGATTAAAACAGTTTTTTATTGTACTGTGAATAGAGGAGTCCATGACATGGCATGCTCGATGTGAGGTGGGTGGAAATATGATGCGTTATCCGTTGATTCACTCATCTGGAAAAATTTCAAACGCACGACACCATGAATTTGCAAAGGAACCGTATAACGTTCGTCTTGAAATATCAAACAATGGGTTTAACCATTTTGATAATTTAAGTACTAGTCAGAGTTATTGGTCAGTTCTCATAAAGCCTTTAAATCTCCCTCCAACACTGTGCATGAGAAATGAGTTCATATCATTATATTTATTGATATCCGGGTCGAAGGCTCCAAGTGATGATATTGATATACTCTTAGTCCCATTAATCGAAGAACTTAAAGAATTATGGGATAAAGGAATGACGACATTCGACTCTCAAAAGGGTGAAAAGTTCACACTTAAAGCAATGGTGATGTGGGCGATCCACGACCTTCCTGCTTATGGGACCTGGTCCGATTATAACGTTCATGGTTATTATGGATGTCCTATATGTGGGGAGTAAACTGAAGTCACTTGGCTACAATTTAGTAGTAAGATGAGTTACACGGGTCATCATAGATTTTTGTCGACCAGTCACCCTTTCACGAATGAAAAGTCTAATTTTTATCCAATTGGTCAAGAGCGTTGGATGCCACCTGCTCGGATTTTTGGTCAGTAGATCGAGGATAAGACAACGGTTGTGACTGCGGAGAATAGGCACATAGAAAAACACCCCATGTTTGTAAAGATGAACTATAAATCAAGGGGAGATCCTAACGACCCTAGTAAAGAAAAACCATGGTCCAGGCGATCAATATTTTTTTATTTTCCATATTGGAAAGATCATCCTGTAAGGCATGTAATTGACGTGATGCACATAGAGAAGAATGTTGTAGAACATATTATAGGAACATGTCTGGGTGGATCTCATTCCAAAGATGGAGAGCGGGACGGTCGAGATCTACAGGATATGAAGCTAAAGAAGAAACTCTGGTTAAAAATGATCTTACAACAAGAAGAATTTTTACCCCTTCGATTGCTTTCACTTGGACTACTAGTGAAAAGAAGATTCTCTTAGACATGCTGTTCAACTTGAAGACTCCAATGGGTTATTTTGGTAATTTATGTGGGGTAGTAAGCTACCAAGAAAATGACTTACAACAACATAAGTCTCATGAGTGGCATGTAATCATCCAATTAATCCCTCTGTGATTAGGAGTTGGGCTTGGTGATGAGGTAAAAATGCTGGAAGAGAATAAGAAAATGATGGAGTTGGTGCCATAATTAGATCTCACTGAAAGAACTAAGAAGCTTAGGCAAGATTGCTTCAAGGCTAACTACAAGAAAAAGAAGAATTCTTACCAATTATTGTTCATGCTCAACATTTGATGTATATTTTATTTTTCTATGGGTTATGTTTTGGGAGTTCATATGCGTTTTAGTCCTTGCGCCTTGGGGTTCCTCTCGATTATTATAACACATGTTGTAGTTTATTATGGAGTATGATCATAATTTCTTATAACTACTGTAGGAGGGTAGTGAGACTGGGGTCTATGAATAACTGGAAAGGGTGAGGCGTGACCCACTCCAATGGACGCTGTCTGCAAGTCTTCAAGGTCTCCTGGTGCAACTTCTGAAGAAAACTTCTCCTTCTGGTAACAATGGAACTCAAGCTTCAACTCACTCCCTGCAAGAAGATGAACTTTCACAGCAAAAATAGCAATTTTCTCAAGGGAAACACCTGAGAGTGATGGCTGTCAGTGGGGAGTGAAGGAACAAGGCACTCAGCACTAAGAGAATGAGTAGGGAGAGAATACTAGGTAGGTCTGGTGATATTTTAGCAGAGTTACAGTGCAATTTTCTATCTCTCTCTCTTCTTTCTATGACCTTGCCCAGGGGTCCTATTTATACTTGGGCACTAGGGCTGGGTTGGCACTTTTGGCGCCAAAACTTAGAGGGTTGGTGAGGGACAAAGTCTGCAGTGTACTATTTGTCCCTACCTGCAGGCAGGTCTGCCTGTTCCCTCTGGCAGATGCCCCCTGGGGCCGACCAAAGTTCAAAGGCAAGTATGTCTTCTAATGGAGACAAAATATCTGATTTGCTTAATATCTTTTGAAACGGTAACTTTGATACAAATTTTGTAAACTTGAGGGGGGGTCTCGAGGACCACCTCCTCTAAAATATTTGCAAGCTTGAGGGGGGTCTCGAGGACCCCCTTCTAAAATCATTTTTCTTGAGAGGGGTTTAGAGTACCCTCTCCTTTAAAATCATTTTGTAAACAGTTCTTTTCTTGTGAGCAGCCAGCCCTTTGACTGCCCACTTCACTTGTGACTAAGTGTGAGGTGTGTGAGGACTGGATGACCCTAGGGTCTCCTATTAGTATTCTCTCAATCCTATAGTGCTAAGTGGTTGAGCTTGCTCAACATACCTTGTCCCTCAGCCGCCAAGCCAAAACTCCCAGGAGGTCCCAACGCGCCTGTTCGAGCCCTGCTTGCTCGACTAAGCAACCTGTACAAGAAAGTAAAGTGTTAGTGTTGTTGTTCATTTAGAGACTGCTGTTTCATGATGAAAACCCCTGTAGCAGCACTTCTCGAATAAAATTTCTACAGTGACCCTTGCGGTGGCGCTGAGCCTTGCAGTGACGCTGACCTTTGAGGTGGTCGCTGATGCCTGAGGCGGTGCCAACCCTTGTTGTGGCACCGACACTTGAAGCGGCGCTGACGCTTGAAGCGGCACTGACGCTTGAGGCGGCGTCGACCCTTGTCACGGTGTTGACGCTCGAAGTGGTGCCAGCACTCGAAGCGGCGCTGGCGCTTGAAGTGGCATTGATACCTGAGGCAGCACTGATGCTTGAAGTGGCACTGACATTTGAAGTGATCGCTGATACCTGAGGCGGCACCGACCCTTGTTGCGGTGCCGACACTTGAAGCGGCGCTGACGCTTGAGGCGGCGCCGACCCTTGTCGCGGTGCCGACGCTTGAAGTGGCGCTGATACTTGAGGTAGCGCTGACACTTGAGGTAGCGCCGACACTTGAAGTGGCGCTGACACTTGAAGCGGTCGCTGATATCTGAGGTGGCGTCGACTCTTGTCGCGGCGCCGACACTTGAAGCGGCGTTGACGCTTGAACCGGCGCTGACGCTTGAAGTGGCGCTGATACTTGAGGTAGCGCTGAGACTTGAAGTGGCGCTGACACTTGAAGCGGTCACTGATACCTGAGACGGCGCCGACCCTTGTCGCGGCGCCGACACTTGAAGCGGCACATACGCTTGAGGCGACGCCGACGCTCGAAGCGGCGCTGACGCTTGGAGTGGCGCTGATACTTGAGGTAGCGCTGACGCTTGAAGTGGCGCTGACACTTGAAGCGGTCGCTGATACCTGAGGCGGTGCCGACCCTTGTCGCGGCGCCGACACTTGAAGTAACGTTGACGCTTGAAGTGGCGCTGACACTTGAAGCGGCGCTGATACTTGAGGCGGCGCCGACCCTTGTCGTGGCGCCGACACTTGAAGCGGCGCTTACCCTTGTGTCAGCGCTGGTACTTGAAGCGGTGCCGACACTTGCAGCGGCGCTGGACCTTGCAACGGCATTGGCACTTGCAGCGGCGCTGATACTTGCAGCGTCATTAACACTTGCAGCGGCGTTGATACTTGCAGTGGCGCTGGGGGTTCCTGCTGAATATGAGTTTCTACCGGGACCCTGGGGTGGTTTCTTCTTAATACAAGTTTCTACCGGGACCCTGGGGGGTTCCTGCCCAATATGAGTTTCTGCCGGGACCCCGGGGGGTTCTTGCTCAATATGAGTTTCTATCGGGACCCCGGGGGGGTTCCTGCTCAATATGAGTTTCTGTTGGGACCCTGGATTTCTTCTCAGTATTTCTAATAAAATAATATTTTTACTTTTTTATAGGTAGACACCCTTCTACATTAGCCCCTTGTGCAAAGTCTTTTGTGTTGGGTAGACCAAAAGGCTTTGTACGCCATAAATTCATTTATTTTCTGGGACCCTAGGATTTCTTCATCATTCCCCTTAGGGTCATTAAATGTTATGTCACTTCATCCCAAGTTTTGTAAATGAGGACACTTATAGTGGACCTCCTTATCTCAGTATAAACTTGGGCGGAGGGGTTAACTGAGGTGAGCCCCTCACCCTTGGCCTTCTTTTGTTGGCCTTTCCTCTTAGGCGGAGGGGTTACTCGCGATGGGCCCCTAGCTCTTAGCCTTCTTCTGTGGCCTTCTATCTTGGGCGGAGGGGTTACTCACGGTGAGCCCCTCGCCATTGGCCTTCTTCTGTGGCCTTCTATCTTGGGCGGAGGGGTTACTCGCGGTGATCCCCTCGCCCTTGGCCTTCTTCTGGGGCCTTTCATCTTGGGCGGAGGGGTTGCTCGCGACGGGCCCCTCGCACTTGGCCTTCTTCTGCGGCCTTCCATCTTGGGCGGAAGGGTTGCTCGCGGTGAGCCCCTCGCCCTTGGCCTTCATCTGTGGCCTTCTATCTTGGGCGGAGGGGTTGCTCGCGGTGAGCCCCTCGCCCTTGGCCTTTTTCTGTGGCCTTCTATCTTGGGCGGAAGGTATGCTCGTGGTGAGCCCCTCGCCCTTGGCCTTCTTCTGTGGCCTTCTATCTTGGGCGGAGGGGTTACTCGCGGTGAGCCCCTCGCCCTTGGCCTTCTTCTGTGGCCTTCTATCTTGGGCGGATGGGTTACTCGCGATGATCCCCTCTCCCTTGGCCTTCTTCTGGGGCCTTTCATCTTGGGCGGAGGGGTTGCTCATGACGGGCCCCTCGCCCTTGGCCTTCTTCTGCGGCCTTCCATCTTGGGCGGAAGGGTTGCTCACGGTGAGCCCCTCGCCCTTGGCCTTCATCTGTGGCCTTCTATCTTGGGCGGAGGGGTTGCTCGCGGTGAGCCCCTCGCCCTTGGCCTTTTTCTGTGGCCTTCTATCTTGGGCGGAGGGTATGCTCGCGGTGAGCCCCTCGCCCTTGGCCTTCTTCTGTGGCCTTCTATCTTGGGCGGAGGGGTTACTCGCGGTGAGGCCCTCGCCCTTGGCCTTCTTCTGGGGCCTTTCATCTTGGGCGGAAGGGTTGCTCGCGGCGGGCCCCTCACCCTTGGCTATTTTCTGTCAAACTTGCAATCTTGGGCAGGTGGAGTCACTCTAAGTGGGTCCCCCCACTCCAAGATTATTTTATTATTTGTTCACTTGCTTGAGGACTTCTCAATATTAGCCCCCTCGTGCAGAAGTGTCTTGTAATATCGAGAAACTTGTGCACGAAATTATCGTACCCTTTATTTATACTTGGCAGTTGCTCAAAACTATGAGTGCTCTGATGCCCTTGGGGCCTTAGGTACTAAAAAATTGTACCCTATGTTTGTACTTGGCCTTTGCTCAAGACTGTGAGCGCTCCGGCGCTCTTGGAGCCTTAGGTGCTAAACAGTCGCACCTTATATTTATACTTGGCACTTGCTCAAGACTGTGAGCGCTCCGGTGCCCTAGGAGCCTTAGGTGCTCAACTGGCGCACCTTATATTTATACTTGGCACTTGCTCAAGACTGTTAGCGCTCCGATGCCCTTAGAGCCTTAGGTGCTCAACTGGCGCACCTTATATTTATACTTGGCACTTGCTCATGACTGTGAGCGCTCCGGTGCCCTTGGAGCCTTAGGTGCTAAACTGTCGCACATATACTTATACTTGGCAATTGCTAAATATTATGAGCGCTCCGATGCCCTTGGAGCCCTTGGTATTAAACTGTCGTACCTTATATTTATATGTATATTTGGCACTTGCTCAAGATTATGAGCGCTCCGGTGCCCTTGGAGCCTAAGGTGCTCATCCAGAGCACCTTATGTTTATATTTAGCCCTTGCTCAAAACTGTGAGCGCTCCGGTGCCCTTAGAGTCTTAGGTACTAAACTTTCGTACCTTATATTTATACTTGGCAGTTGCTCAAGACTGTGAGCACTCCAGTGCCCTTTGAGCCTTATGTGCTAAACCGTCGCACCTTATATTTATGCTTGACACTTGCTCGAGACTGTGAGCGTTTCGATGCCCTTGGAGCCTTAGGTGCTCATCTGGAGCATCTTATGTTTATACTTGGCACTTGCTCAAGACTGTGAGCGCTCCGGTGCCCTTAGAGCTTTAGGTACTAAATTGTTGTACCTTATTTTTTATACTTTTATTTACACCTATTGTAAATAATTTTTGTGTTCTCACGCTTATTGTATCATTCTCTAGGTGGAGAAATACTAAAAAGAAAATGCACTAGGAGGCACCATGGCCTATATAAAGTAACTTGACATTTCATAAGCAAATAACCGGTGCTAGGAAAGTATAGTTGATACCTCATACTTAGATTTTGTCTTTCCATCTGAGTAAAAAATCCTCATGGAGCATATTGGAATCAAGCATACATAAAGTCAATCTGAAACTTGAATTTTTTTATCAAAGCTTTATATATCTGCTTACTAGCCCCGCTGCTCGAATCCAAGCACGCGAGAGAATAAAGTTTTCACTAAAGCAACTATGATCTCTTAGTTGCACAACATTACTTTTTGAACTGTGTATCAATAGTGAACATCTTCAAACAATTAATATGACTAAAAATAATACCCGTGGTATAGTAATAGATACTTTCAAAGTCATTTATACTTTTAAAACTTGGGGTAAACATGTTCGAGTGAAGGATTAAGAGATCTTCTCTTTCCTCACATTGTGAATTACCCTTATTTAAGATGTTTATCATTAATGAAATGTGATATTAATCACACAAACTATTTTGAGTAAACAAGTCTGGGAATATGATCGATTTACTTGGGGTATATACTTGGACAAATATTATTTTATGCCCTATTTTAAAAACAACTCATATAACTGTATGTGAAGTGAATCACGCAAACTATTTTAAGGATACAACTCAAAAAAAATCCCAAAGTATCTCAATTATTCGAATAATAATAATAATAATAATAATAATAATAATAATAATAATAATAATAATAATAATAATAATAATAATAATAATAATAATAATAATAATAATAATAATAATAAAAATAATAATAATAATAATAATAATAATTATTATTATTATTATTATTATTATATTATTATATCAATTATTTTGTCCAACACAAAGTACTTTAACATTGTGTGAACTATCTCGTTTGTACTTCGAGCAACAAGCAAAAAGTATGCCAATCTAATTTTCGTTTCGAGCATGGCAACTTCCTTGACCCAAGAAAAAATGGTTCCTCGTAGGTGAACTCTCTTAGATAGGTGGCACATGACAAAAATTTATCTATATCATGTCTCCCTCGTTAAAAGATAAAAACGCAAGGTTATATTCGAGCAACCCTTTACTTCGATCAGTTTTTTTTTTTTTGATAAAGTATGCTGAAAACATTTATGAGACGAGAGAGATAAGAGAGAGCCCCATCTTTGTATCTCATTGGGAACACCCCCATTTTTTTTATCTCTGTAAAAATAACGTTGGGATACTCTATTCTTACTCGAAACAGGAGAGAGAGACCCATCTTTGTACCTTGTTGGGAACAGCCCTATTTTTTCTTTTTCTTTTTTTTTTACACCCAGTAAAGTAGACGTTCTCATAAAAGAAATACGCTTCTAGAGTTCGGTAGAAAATTAGAGCGATTCCCCCAATATCTTTTCACGAGTGGGTATAAACACACTCTCTCTCCTCTCGTTGTAACCTAGCAGCACATGGTGGATCAACTTAAAAACTTTGGAGTGGAGTTTCAGGCCACAAAAACCGCGACACGGTGCTTGCTAAACCCCTGTTCCTCGTCGTCATTAAAATGGGTCACTTGGTATTATTGTACTTTTAGCTTGAGGGGTTCCTCGTGCATATATATATATAGATAGATAGATATTCTGCTGGTGTATCTGACTATTTGAGATACAAGTCTCTAAAATAATCTAAATTTCGAGCAACTGTTTGGAAAGTCATGGCTGATGTCAAACATTAGTTGAAATCTTTGACCGTTTTTTATTTTGTTTCAAACCCCCTTTTTGCTTGTTCTCACCTCAGAGAAATTTTACTAGAGATGGTCTAATGGAAGTGGCTTACCACCTGCTCCATTCTTTATTGCTTTGACACTTATTTTGCCAACGAGACTAATTCTGAAGTGGGACATTACCTCTTTTTTTTTTCTTGGATTTCTACTGAGGTTCAACACAGAGAGTTTGGATCGCTGTTCATTTTTTGGGATTTGTTAAATGCCTCGAGCATGTGTCGTCCTCTCTCGTTAATAAACTTGGTGGGGGTGTCTTTGATCTGCCTTTACTCGAATCAAGGGGCTGTCACTCGAAATTTTGTGTGTATAAAATGTGGACATCACGTGTATTTAAAAGTTCCGAGTACGTTGCTTGATAATTTTAATTTCAGCAATAGAGTGCTTCTAGTCCTCGTGTGTTCTTTTGTTTTACATATTTTTTTTTTGAAGTTCTGAGATGCCCTGCTCAAGGATAAGTTTTGTCACAAGCTAGCCATTTCAGCGAGAGTTTGGAACTCGGTGACCTGTAGCTTTAATTAATTTGATCAACTCTTAGTTTATTCAGCTTGGCATCTGTAGCACAAACTCAGTTGATTTTTACTTCTTGTATAAATACAAGCAGTTGTACTTGATATTGCAAGAAGTTATCTGTTGTTGTAAGATTTGTTGCTTGGCAAAATTTCTGAGTAATATGCTTTCTCCTATACTATTTATTTAATCGATTAATTTTATTTACTTTGATCTTCCTTTCCTCTGATCAAAAGATAGTCTCTTCAGATTTCAGGTGTGAAATGTGGGTCTCGTGCGATTTTAAATGTTCGAGAAAGTTGTCTGATATTTTGAGCTAAGCAACAAAGTGTGTCGGGCTCTTCATGTGTCCTTTTTTTTTCTATAAGGAAACAATTTTCTTTCTCTAAAGGCTATTTTTGAGTAGTGGTAAAACTACTGATCACTCTCCGACTTGGCTATGTATTTCGTATTTTTCTGTTTGACTCTCTCATATATTTTTTTGTTTATTAAATTCGCGAGCAGGTCATTTTGCTTTTATGAAATCAATTATGAGTAATTAATCATAAATTTTCTGAATTGTGCTCACATAAATGTACAGTACTCTAGTTTGGACTGAGGATGGTATCTCGACTTTAAAAGCTACTATGACTACTGACGATAAAGCCCATGACTAGTGGCAATTAAACTGTTGAAAGACATCTCTTAATAAATCATTGATTGCGTATGCAGGAGGCCTGCTACTTTTAAAACAATAAACAATGGCAAGTTGGCAACCCCATAACTCAGATGATGGGACCTAGACCTTCGTTGAAATATGAATAAACATATTCACTAATAAATTTAGTTAGTGAGTGTAGTCTCTTTATATCTTTTCTTTCAAAATGATAACTCGGTATTTACTTAAACCTCATGTGTTCTCTCCTCACATTTGCTTTTTTTTTCTAGTGACTGGAGTTTGACCTTAAACTTCTGTGATTTTTTTTGTTATTGACACGTGTATATAACACTCAAACGAGGGAGTCCCCATGTCTACTTCATGCTTTGAGCATGGGGCGAGCAAACCCCTCTATATTATTTCATGAAAATGGGGCGAGCAACCACCTCTGATATAAGTATATTATATATATATTTTTTTTAATGAGAAACAAAACTGATTTGAGCAGTTATAGCTCGAGAAAATCACCCTGTGATCTTTTGGATCTGAAGATATTACTGTGTCAATTTGTATTTATGGGATCTAACGAGGAACCCACATAAGAACCATTAAAATTTGAATATAGTAAGAAAAAAAGTAAGTGTTCTTCCTTGTCAAGACTACTATAAATAACAAATGGCAAGTAGGTTCCCAAGGCTTAAAGAGTGCAGCACAACATTTATTAGCACTACATTTATTAGGCCTATCAACGCTAGCTGTAGCTGTTTACAAACAACATGACTTCTCCACACAATTTTTGATAAAAATAATAACTAAAATTAATAAGTATAATTTTTCATCTTTTATTACTTATCATTTCGAGAAATCGTGTGTGATTTTCTTTATCAACTAAATCACTTAGCATATATATGAAATGCTAGTAAAATATGGACCAAGACTTGTGAAATGAGCATATTCCACAAGTAATAAAGTAAGGCAGTGTACTTAGCTGATATGGCACAAGATATGTCTGAACAAGGTTGTCGAGCATACATATTCTACAAGTGAGTAGAGTCTCTTCTAAGGTGCATTCGAGGATGAGTCATCCACCTCCACTTTCTTTGTTAGAGAGTTACCCGGACACCATAATTTTTTTTTTATCGGCGCCACCTCGGGCGTCGCTGCTCTCTCTTTACCTAGCGCAACTTTGAACCCTTACCGTGCAAGCAGTTCTTCGCGCATTGGTTACTGCCCTTGGGTTCCTCGAAATTTAAGACTTCTTTATTTGTGGTCTCCTCGTGCGAGGCGCTGACCCAAGGGTTCCCCGCCTGGTGGAGCTTTGTTTGGAGAGGGGGGTCTCGGCGATTGGAAATTTTCTTGGAGAGAGGGGGGTCTCGACCCCTAGTTTTTTTATTTCAAGAGGAGGTGGTCTCGACGTCTTCGGATTTTACGAAAATGGGTGTCTCGACCCATGGAGAAATGGTGGTCTCGTCTTCGCAGACTACCCATTTAACTAAGGGTTCCTCGCGGTCTGTCGTCGTGTTCGCGGGTGCCTCGTCAGAAGCTGGGGGTCTCGACGTCGATGAGAAGGGGATCTCGACGTCGACGAGAAGGGGGTCTCAACGCCGACTGGTGGTTTCTTGCGTGGTAACGCGGGTGTTGACGCTCCTGGGGGTTCTTCGCGAAATGCATTATTTGCTGAAAATTTTTTGTGAGACCCTTTTTATACTGTGGGTTCCTCGCCGGAAGTGTCATTGGCACTTGGTATTTTGGGTGAGGGTGTCTCGACCTCTTATCGTTTCGAGGGTTCCGCGTCCCAGGGTGTCTCGCCTATGTTGGCGTTATAGAGATTATGGTGTTGACCACGGGTTCCTCGCTACCCACTTTGTTAGTGGGTTCATCCTGTGTTGGTGATTTGGGGATTAGAGGTTTCGCACCTTTTGAGATTTCCACTATGGGACCCACTGCTAAGGGTCCCTCGTCGTTAGCTGCTGCTGCCACGGGTTCTTTTCTTAAGGGTTCCTCATCACTATCATTGAGCGAGAGGAGTTCCTCGACCATACCGAATTTCTCGCCAAACACTTAGGGTTCTGGGGGTTCTGTCAGTGAACTTGATGATTGTCACAACTTGCTCCAGCGCCGTCCTTTGCGGCTGAGCTACTTCTGCCGGAATCGTTGCCGGAACGGCTGCCCCTCCAGGGGGGTTGCTGCTAGTATTACACAATCTTGACTTAAACTTGCCAAAAGTCTCAAAAAAACATACTCATAAGCCTCTGCCACCGGAGCTGCTACCGGTGAGCAGGTCTGACCTCCCGGAGGAGCAGGTACCTTTGCTCCGATCACCACCACATCCACCTGAGTGGCCTTGTCTCTTTGAGCTCCATTTCCAGATGGAATGTCTTCAAACACTAGCTGCTTAGAAACATTAAAACCTTCTTTGTCCATGGAAATGAGGATACCTCCCCAGCGGAGTCGCCAAATGTAGGAGGGTAGTGAGACTGGGGTCTATGAATAACTGGAAAGGGTGAGGCATGACCCACTCCAATGGACGTTGTCTGCAAGTCTTCAAGGTCTCCTGGTGCAACTTCTGAAGAAAACTTCTCCTTCTGGTAACAATGGAACTCAAGCTTCAACTCACTCCCTGCAAGAAGATGAACTTTCACAGCAAAAATAGCAATTTTCTCAAGGGAAACACCTGAGAGTGATGGCTGTCAGTGGGGAGTGAAGGAACAAGGCACTCAGCACTAAGAGAATGAGTAGGGAGAGAATACTAGGTAGGTCTGGTGATATTTTAGCAGAGTAACAGTGCAATTTTCTATCTCTCTCTCTTCTTTCTATGACCTTGCCCAGGGATCCTATTTATACTTGGGCAGGTTGGCACTTTTGGCGCCAAAACTTAGAGGGTTGGTGAGGGACAAAGTCTGCAGTGTACTATTTGTCCCTACCTGCAGGCAGGTCTGCCTGTCCCCTCTGGCAGATGCCCCCTGGCGCCGACCAAAGTTCAAAAGCAAGTATGTCTTCTAATGGAGACAAAATATCTGATTTGCTTAATATCTTTTGAAACGGTAACTTTGATACAAACTTTGTAAACTTGAGGGGGGGTCTCGAGGACCACCTCCTCTAAAATATTTGCAAGCTTGAGAGGGGTCTCGAGGACCCCCTTCTAAAATCATTTTTCTTGAGAGGGGTTTAGAGTACCCTCTCCTTTAAAATCATTTTGTAAACAGTTCTTTTCTTGTGAGTAGCCAGCCCTTTGACTGCTCACTTCACTTGTGACTAAGTGTGAGGTGTGTGAGGACTGGATGACCCTAGGGTCTCCTATTAGTATTCTCTCAATCCTATAGTGCTAAGTGGTTGAGCTTGCTCAACATACCTTGTCCCTCAGCCGCCAAGCCAAAACTCCCAGGAGGTCCCAACGCGCCTGTTTGAGCCCTGCTTGCTTGACTAGGCAACCTGTACAAGAAAGTAAAGTGTTAGTGTTGTTGTTCATTTAGAGACTGTTGTTTCATGATGAAAACCCCTGTAGCAGCACTTCTCGAATAACATTTCTACAGTAACCCTTGCGGTGGCGCTGAGCCTTACAGTGACGCTGACCCTTGAGGTGGTCGCTGATGCCTGAGGTGGCGCCAACCCTTGTTGTGGCGCCGACACTTGAAGCGGCGCTGACGCTTGAAGCGGCACTGACGCTTGAGGCGGCGTCGACCCTTGTCACGGTGTCGACGCTCGAAGCGGTGCCAGCACTCGAAGCGGCGTTGGCGCTTGAAGTGGTATTGATACTTGAGGTAGCACTGATGCTTGAAGTGGCGCTGACACTTGAAGCGATCAATGATACCTGAGGCGGCGCCGACCCTTGTTGCGGTGCCGACACTTGAAGCGGCGCTGACGCTTGAGGCGGCGTCGACCCTTGTCGCGGCGCCGACGCTTGAAGTGGCGCTGATACTTGAGGTAGCGCTGACACTTGAGGTAGCGCCGACACTTGAAGTGGCACTGACACTTGAAGCGGTCGCTGATACCTGAGGTGGCGTCGACTCTTGTCGCGGCGCCGACACTTGAAGCGGCGCTGACGCTTGAACCGGCGCTGACGCTTGAAGTGGCGCTGATACTTGAGGTAGCGCTGACACTTGAGGTAGCGCCGACACTTGAAGTGGCGCGGACACTTGAAGCGGTGGCCCCGTGTGCGGCACTAATACTTTGAATGAGATGTATCTCATAAAACCGACCGCGTGATCACGGGACCCCAGTTTTGAGAGAACGACCAAATTTTTTGAATATCTACACTTAGGCTTAACAACTTGCCGTTTGAGGGCGAAACACCACCAAACGACCCCGTGAACGGCACCAACACCTCGCAAGGGACCAACGTTGCTCGTAAGAACCAATCGCGTCGCCACAGGACCCCTGATTTGAGAGCACGACCCAGATTTTAGAATATATACATTTGAAACACATGCTGTTAGAGGGAGAAACCCCGAAACACACCCCGAAATGGCCCCATGAGCGGCGCCAATACCTCATACGGGACTAACGTAGCCCGTAGGAATCAATCGCGTGGTCATGGGATCACCGATTTGAGAGCACAACCCAAATTTTAGAATATCGTCGTGCTCTCAAACCGGGGGTCCCGTGACCACGCGAGCTTTTATAATTGATTGTTTAGCATTATGGTCGTGCGGGGTTTACATTATGCAGGTTTTTGAATGTCTAGAAAATAGAGAAAATTCTACCCAAGTTTTTTTAATATAGTTAAAAATGGTCACGAACATAATCCATGACCATCTCTATTCTTTTGTCACACGTAAAAAGGGTCACGGCCTAAGGTCGTGACCATTCTGGAAAGGTCGAAGTGTGGGTTATGATCGAGGCCCATGACCATAGCCGTGATCATTTTCATATGCCGAAGGATTGGTCACGACTTTTAGCCGTGACCAGCATCGTGAACATTCACGTAAATTAAAGGGTGAGTCACGGCCTAAGGTCGTGACCAGGTATGTGTATGGGTCAACACTATTGTTCGAGACCATCTGCCGTGACCCCTAAGGTTTGGGACCAATGTTGTGGTCAGGGATTTGGGCCATTACCACTGAAGATGGTCACGCCCGAATTGGACGCAGACCAAATTCGTGACCCACAGCCAATGGTTATGGACAAAATCCGTGACCAATCGCCCAGTTTGGTGTCGTGCATTTTCACTTTTTGTGACACTTCTATGGCTTTTGTATCACTTTTTATCCACAAAAGTTTGTAGAAAGTGAAAATAAAGTGATAATACGTTAAAACTTTGGCCCCCAAAGTGATGTATGACAAAATAAATTGGGGAGGGGGGCCATAGGCGAAGCAACCATTGTTTATTTGCTTTTGGTCTTTGTTGAATATGGATGGATATATTTAAAGTTAATTATAAAGGGGATTTAGGGTTTTGTTAAACCTCCTTGAGCCATTAAATCTTGAGTTGTTGCACTCAATTAGAGAGTGGCATTGGTTTTAACCTTAAAGTGATGCTCATTTCTTGGATGGGACAGCTAAATAAGAGAGATTTACCTAACATGGTTAATGTACTATGCTTAAGCACATTCCCGTGTATACAAAAGACCCTAGGTTTGTCACCAATCGGGCACGTCGAATATATAAAAAAGAATGGGTATAAATGTAAATGGTGAGCTAAATGATTCATTATATGCCAATATGTTGATGGTTTAGTCGTTACAATATGGAATTGATTTTTTGCAGGATGGTCTTAGGAGGATAATTGAGTCGTATGCACAC
Source organism: Sambucus nigra (assembly GCA_949130495.1). Taxonomy (NCBI): domain Eukaryota; kingdom Viridiplantae; phylum Streptophyta; class Magnoliopsida; order Dipsacales; family Adoxaceae; genus Sambucus; species Sambucus nigra. The sequence goes on along the minus strand of OX422224.1, from coordinate 352,961,363 downwards.
TTGAAGGCTAAAATTCAACGAAATAGGGATGGGCCATTAAAAGCTTCTATCTATGTGGAAGGGGTATAGATATTCATTTCCTTTTCTAATTACCACAGTATTTTATATATAATTTTTGCAATCTCCACAATGATATATATGTCTTAATTTAAATGATCCCCTTCATAATGTAACCATTTTTATTGTTATCTTCTTCTTGTATCGATTTAAACCACTAGTATAGGGGTGAGTCACTATCATTACCTTATAGGTTAGGTTCTTGGTTCGAAAGTAGTCTTATTGATCATAATACAGTTACTAAAGTATAACTTTATTATATTGTAGTCTTGTTAATCAAAATAAAGTTGTCTTGCGACTTCTCCTCTCAGTTTAACTCTAGCGGCCTTAAATTTTTAATATGTACTATTGTTACACTGCATAAAAAAAGAAAATGGATTATTCAATAATATCACATGGAGCATGATTTTCTGTTCTAGAGAATTTTACTGGTCCCTTGTTTAAAGGGTACTTTAGTGTGAGGTCCATTACTTTTTAGTGTTTAGAGTGCAGTCTCTCATGGTTTTCTATAACTATAAATTCAAGGGTTTCATTAAACTCCAGTAAACAAAGCAAGAAATCTCAACATAAGTAACTACATTTTAATGAAACCCTTGAATTAAAGAGAAAAATATTTTTCAGGCCTAAAAGAATCCATCACATGCAAAAAATCTCATCTCTTCCTTAATAACCAATCTGTCAATGTCTCCATATCGCTAAGTTACTGGAAACTGACCACTATATATAATTGACAACCTACTAAGGTTTGTCTTGGTGTGTGTGTATTAATGTCCAGATATCTTCCCCACCCCTCCCCTAAGGGGTACTTTAGCACCCCATATCTCCAAATCACGCGTCCCGCTTTCTTTTGAAAATCAGAGGAAAATAGTAAAGAAAAACGAGAACAAAACAAATAATACATTGCATCTTTTATATCCAATAATACATTGCGCATGTGGAAGTGACATTTAAAGAGTGTTAATCGAATAGTGAACCAAATGGTCTAGATTTTTTTGTATGTTTACTTCTTAAATGCATGCATTTATACCACTTGACCAATAGCCCAGTAGGACATACTACCATTAGGATAGCTTAATCTGTTATAATAGTAGTCATTTTCACTTTATTTTGATTGACTTATAAAATTTATTTATATATTTGGAACAATGGGAAGTTGGAAGACATAAGTAATTTCTTACCTATAATTGTCATTGGCCAAACCAAGACACAAAACAAGAGGACTAACTAAGCAATTATTTGGAATTAGGCTTAAAACACGTCGTTAGAGTGCAAAAACCCAAAATATCCCCCAAACGACCCCCTTAAGAGGCACGGACACCTCGTACGGGATCAATGTAACTCGTAGGAACTGATCGTGTAGTTACAGGACTCCCGTTTTAAGAATAAAATGATAATTTATAAATATCTAGACTTAGGCTTAAAAACATGTCTTTCAAGGGCGAAAATCCAAAACAACCCTCAAAAGGCCCCGTAAAAGGAATGAACACCTCACATGGAACCAATTTAACTCGTATTTGATAAGTATACACAATTTTTCTGCTTGAAAACAACTTTGTAAACAATATTTGATTACTGATATCAATTTTTTTTGTATCCTATTTTTTACCGGATATCATTCAGGTGTTGGCTTTTATCCACGTGGGACGCACGAACAAGTCAGTGATTTACAAAATGGAGATTGCTTATTTATGAGTGTCGACATTCGGCATTGCTGTCTTTAATGTGTTATGTCCATGTCGGATTTTTTAATTTTACTATTTAATTTAATGGTCGTGCGGGCCTTTGTAATAGTATTGTTAAATTTTATTGTCGTGCGGGCTTTACAATAGAGCAGGTTTTATATTAACAAGTTTCAAAATGTTTAGAAAATAGAGGAAATTTGTCTAATTTTTATTTGGTGCGTAAACTATTAAGACTTGAAATATTTTGAAGTTTAATATGTACATTAGTTTGCCAACAACAACGTGCCAAAATTGGACTTTTGTGAATTTTCTTAATGTTTTGGCAAATAATGAATATTTATTTATGAAAAATGTATAATTTGTTGATTCTTCAAATATTTTTGTAAATAATATTTTTTTTATTTACTGTAAAATATGGTACTGTTTAAAATTGTGCAAAAATGTCAAATATGAATACATTTATGACACAATTTAGCACGCTTTATAATCGTGCCAGAAAATGAAAAGTTGCTATGATTTTAAGTCCTGCCAAAAGCGTGTCAGATTCAATATATGTCACGATTTAAAAGCGTGTGAGATTAAAATCTGGCACGGTTTAAAATCGTGCCAAAATCATGTCGGGTTGGATTTTGCACGATTTTAAACCGTACCAGATTGATGTTTTTGGTATAGTGGCTATGGAGAATATCAATAGGCATAATGGTGTGATTCAGGTTGTTGAGAAAGGACCATTTTCTTCTGTCCCAAAAGGTAAGAAGAAGGGAAAGTCCCAAACACAATCTAAAGTGGTCAAGAAGAACTTTAAGCCCCAGGGAGCGGATAAGAAGTTAAAAGTTGATTGTTATATCTGCAAACATGAGAACATTAAAATAATCACTATCCCATCTACTTAGCCATGCAGAATGGAAATGGTAATTTATCTTATATCATTGATACATATTTTGTGGTACAATTTACCGTTACCTGGTATGTAGATTCAGGAGGCATTATTAATATTTGTAAGTCTTTGCAGGGATTCTAGGTAACCAGGAAGCTTAGTGATGGAAAAATATTTTTGTTCATAGGCGATCATCACAAGGAAGCAGTAGTAGATTTAGGAAGTTTAGTTTTAAATTTTGGTGAAGATAATTAGTTAATATTGGTAGATTACCTAGCATTAGAAAAAATTTGACTTTGGTTTCTAATCTTGTGAATGAATATTTGGTTTATTTTTAATAAAGGATTTTTTTTAATAAAAATGTTAAATCTCTTATATGTTCTGGTACATTAGAAAAAGATCTTTATATTATAAGACATGTATCACCACTATTGCTCAATATTGAAGTGAATAACTTAAATGAAAATATTCGAAAGAGAAAGGAACCTTCAAAGTTGAACCCAACGTATATTTGGCACTGACGCTTAGGTCATATCAATATAAAAATCTTATAAAGGCTGATTTCGAATGGGCCATTGAGTTCATTGGAAATGGAGTCACTTGTAGTCTATGAATCCTTCTTAGATGGTAAAATGACCAAGATGTCATTTACGGCCAAGGGCTATAGAGCCAAAGATGTGCTGGAATTGGTTCATTCTTATTTGTGTGGACTTATGACTATCCGAAAAAGAGGTGGTTACGAGTATTTCATTACTTCAAATATGATTACTTGAGGTTTTGTTATTTTTACCTTATGCACCACAAGTCTAAAGCCTTTAATAAGTTCAAAGAGTAAACGGATGAGGTGGAGCATTTTGACAATAAACTAATCCATCCTCTACTATCTAATTGTATAGGGGAATCCCTATTAGGAGAGTTTATACAACACTTATCAGACTTAGTTATTATAACCTAGTTGTCTACATCGGGAAATCCACCACAAAATGGTGTGGCAAAACGAAGGAACGTGACTCTTTTGGACATGGTTAGATCCATGATGAGTTATTTGGATATGTTGGATTCTTTTTGGGTTATGCACTAAATACAGTTACATATTTATTGAACTTAGTTCCTTCTAAATCTATCTTAATAACTCTTATAGTACTATGTAAAGGGCTCAATCTAAGTCTAGAACATGTTCGGATATGGGGTTGCCTGACACATTTGTTGCTTAAGGAGCTAAGGAAGTTGGATTCAGTGAAGGATATATGTTTCCTTGTGGGTTATCATAAAGGAAACAAGGGTCGCCAATTCTATGATCCTAAAGAGGGAAAAGTGTTTGTTATCACAAATGCTAGGTATTTAGAGGAAGATTATATGATTGACCATAAGCCCAAGAGAAAGATTATCTTACAAGAGATTATAGGACAAGAGCAAGTAACTTGTTCGGGACCACCCGTACATGATGAAATTCAACCTGATATTAGTAATACACTACCTAACAATAATTGGGTATTACTGATGAGCAAGATACATGTGTTACTTATACTAGACCATAAATGGATCAACATCATACCGGGAGAGTCAGATATTATCCTGATAGGTTAGTGTGTTTGGAAGATCACTTTGGTGAAGTCCCACGGGAACATGAACTGGATTTTGACAACTATGATGTGGCACTCCAAGTAAAGGATGTCGATCTTTAGCTAAAGGCAATGAATATCAAGATGGATTCGATTTATTCTACTCAAGTATGGAAACTTTTTAACTTTCCAGATGGGATAAAACATATCGATTGCAAGTGGCCCTATAAGAAGAAAATAGGGGTAGACGGGAAGGTGGAAACCTTCAAGGCGTGGCTTATTGAGAAATGGTTAACTCAGAAAGAGGGAATCAACTATGGGGAAACCTTTTCATTGATAGAAATGATAAAACTTATCTGAATTCCCTTATCTATTGCGGCTCATTTCATTTTTGAGATTTAACAAATGGATGCTAAGACTATGTTCTTGAACGATAGTCTTGAGGAGTGCATGTACATTATGCAACCCAAGGGATTCATAGCAAATGTACAAGAAAGTAAGGTGTGTAAGAAAAATAGATCCATTTATGTACTTAAGCAAGTATAAAGGTCTTGGAATATCCGATTTGATTAGGCATTCAAATATTTTAGTTTTGATCAATGTTTGGATGAAACTTATGTGTATAAGAAGAATAACAGAAGTGTGGTGGTACTTCTAGTACTTTATATAGATGATATTATGCTAATCGGGAACGTTGTGGGTGTATTATCTAGTATAAAAATGTGGTTGTCTAATCAGTTTGATATGTAGAACTTAGGATGAGACAGTCACATCCTTGGGATTAAGATTTTATGTGATCGAAAAAATGAATGTTGAGCTTATCCCATGACACTTATATCGACACGGTGCTCACAAGGTTTGGTATGAAAGATTCTAAAAAATAATTTCTTCCTTTTAGGTATATAATTTATTTATCTAAGGATCAGTATCCTTCGACACCTGATCAGATCGGGAGGATAAAGAATATAGCTTATGCTTCGATGGTGACCAGCCTCATGTATGTTATGGTATGTTCTAAACCGAATATCTGTTATTTCGTTGGCATGGTTAACAAATTTCAGTCTAATCTAGGTGAGGAACAATGGATTATTGTGAAGGCATATTCTCAAGTACCTGAATAGGACTATAGATCATATGCTAGTAGACTCAGCAGAGAGTCTAGTACCTATTGGGTACATGAACTTAGACTTTCAGTCGAATAGGGACTCCAGGAAATCGATCTCAGGATATGTGTTTACCCTAGAAAGTGGAGCCATAATTTGGAAAAGTACCAAAAAATCATGTATTACTGATTCAGCCATGGAAATTTATTATATTGTTGCTTCGAAGAAAGAAAAAAGGGTGTTTGGTTTTGGATCTTCTTAAGTGACTTGGGTGTGGTTCCTTTAGTGCAGCCAGATATTACACTTTATTATGATAATAACGATATGGTTGAAAATTTGAAAAAACTAAGGACTCACAAGATGGTGAAGCACATTGAGTGAAAGTGTCACCTGATTCGGGAGATCGTGTAGAGGAGTGACACCATCGTTGCCAAGATTGCATCTCAGGATAACCTGTAGATCCTTTTACAAAGAGATTACAATCAAGGACTTTTGACAGTCATGTAAAAGGATTGGGAGTAAAGTGTATGGCCACATGGCTTTAAGACTAAGTGGGATGTTGCTAAGTTTTTATTCTTATAACCATGTGTAAATATTTTATTTTAATTAATAAATGATTATTTATTCAATTTGAAATGAGAATAGTGTTTGTGAGAGTGAGAGTGATTTATATTTGTTTATATATATTGTTTCATAGAAGTGTCGACCAATAAAGCTTAAAAATAATTCTGATGAGTCGACTTCGATTTGGTCACAAGTAGATTAGATTTTTGGTTCTAACACTATTGAAATTTTCACAACCTAGATAGGGAGTTGACATCCTATCGGAATTGTTATGATGCAATCCTATTTATCTCAAACTAGAAGAATCTGTTTAATGGTTTAAGAACTTTGTCGATAGTTTGACAGAGGATTGTGATTGGTAAATCCCAATAATGTATTGAATAGGACCACCTGTGAGATTTGAGTCTAAGGGTTGTCTTGATTAGACTCAAAAAATCTCACACCATTTGAAAAAGGTGCATATATTCTTTATCTTGAGAATTATAAGGATCGGAATGCTTATATGATTGTTTCTTTGATTGTTGTAGACGCGATTCAATTTTACATTGAACTAAATGATCTCCGCACATTGGGTGACGATTATGTAATTAGGTCTAAGATTTTAATTCGAAGGAATTCGTGTCGTGGGATACCTAGGCCTGCAAACCCTACTTGATATACTTACAAAATTTGTAATTTTGGATTTTTGGGTATTTATTTGGAAGCTAATTGAACTATATATCATGGCTCCATAGTATAGTTCACATACCCAAGTAGTTAGGCCCAAATTCTCACAGAACATAGTTTAGCTCAAGCCCATTACTTAAATAGCTATATATTTGTTTAAGTTGGGCCTTTAAACGTAATTCAATATTAGTGTTTGAGAGGGGTGAGAGAAAATATTATTAACATTTTTGTGAAGGATCCTACAGGGAGAGGACCATATCTCACTCAAAAGCAAGAGTTTTATTCTTCATAGGTGCCCACACACCCACCTCTTTTAGGATGGATCATCTACTAGAAGATCCAAATTAAGGCAACCCTACATCATCATCAAATACATTTGTTCCCATCATATATCAACCCTATCTGCAAAGGTATCGTATTCTTAACCATAGGCTTGTTCTTTAAACCTAGTTTTGGATTTTCATCTTTATATTGTTTGATTAATTGAATGTTCAATGGTTCAATTTTTTTTCCGCACATATCGATCTCCACCAAGAACTACCCGCATGGTGGTTGGAATGTAATGCCACCACTTGCCCCATTTTTCATACAACGTTATAAACACAACCCCTATGATGTGTGCTTAGGCAAGGATGCTATTGCAAACAAAAAAGTTTATTCTTGTGTTTTTCAACATTAAAGATCAAAACTTCAAACAACTTTAAAGCCAATTATACTTGTTCAATAAATTAAACCATTTTGTTGCGTAAAACCGATTTATCCAATTTTCTATTTTTAAGCTAAAACATCCATCTTGGTGATAAGAAGATAAAATAAATAAATTCAACACAACAGGATGATGAACAAGGAAAACCACAAAGGTAAAAATCTCAAATGGTCGAGCCAAACAGTTCACTATGATACGGAATTACAGAAGTCGATAGATGACTTACTCAACGACTCGATCCACACATGCCTTGACAAGTCTTGAATCTTTAACCTCTCCTCCAAGGTGAAACCTAGAACTCCACCCACATAAGCTTCCATAACAAATGGAACCATGCACGCCTCGGTATTCACCAATGAGGCTCAGTAACCGCCTATGGAATTAGAACACGGAATCCACTTCTTCTTTATCGCAACACAGCAAACCAAGTACGGAGTCCATCATATAAAATAGGTTTACAATCCAAGATGGTGAGAAATAAACTTTGGTTCCCAAACTTAAGATCATAAAATATATGAATATGAGAACTTGGATCTTTAAACTCAATGTGTGGAACTAGAGTTTTAGAACTTTGGTAAATAGATATGGAAACATTTTTCACCAAAAAATCTTAAATTTTTTTAGTCCAACACGCCTTAAATAATGAAAACAAAAATTTTGAGGCAGTAAACTCATTCGAACGAAATTACAGGGTTCGTTTGAACGACATCTGATGAAAATAAAGTTTGTTCGAATAACACCCTTTTTCGTTCTAACGAACTTTCAACGGCCTTCTAATGATAATTCCAGTGCCTGACAGAGACCATTCATTTGATGTTCATTAGATTCATGTTCCAACAACATTCCAATTCGTTCTAACAAATTTAAATGTCATTCCAATAAAAACCAAATTTTGTACCGACGAGATTTAAAATTGTTCCAACGAGATAAAAATAAAAAGTTATTTTTCTTCAAAAAATAATTTAAAAGCAGATCCAAATGATTTTGTTAAAAAATAAACACCCATAAAAAAGATTCAAAGATCATATTTTAAAATGCATCCATACATGCGAGCTCCTCGATAAACGAGAAGATAAACTTGGCACTAAACACGGCACGTTGTATATCCACTTTGAAGGTTTGCTTCTATGTCTTCATCAAATATGTCGTTGGCTTACAAGATTGACACTACAAAGCCTTACCTATGACTAAAATATTTTGTCTGAAATTAAGCCAAATACATAGAAATTGGCTCAATTGGAAATTTGTCCTTAAAAATCTCCATCTTTGGCTTTTTCGGGATAAAACCAAAACAAAAACCCTATGGGTCTTCAAGTTCTCTAAAAAGACTCAACCCCCAATCCCAAAAGGAAAAAGAGTAAAAATACTCGACAGACACACAAACTTAAGTAGCTTTACTTCTTGAATACTTCGTTGCATTTTGTAAACATGCACACTAAAACACCCCTTCAAATGCAAAGATAATATAACAAGTACAAAATCCTCATAAGAATAAACATCAAACTATGTCTAACAATCTCAAAATTGGTAAGATGTCTCCACCTAAGATAAATATATCATAATCATTCAAGGAAAGATATCATTTCTCCCCATTTTTTTTTTCAGGAATAGACAAAGCAAGAAGGCATAAAATTATTTCTCCCCTATAAAACAAATCTCCCTCTAAATATGTGAATATATGATATCAATAGGAAATAAAAGAAGGAATAATATCATGCAATGGTGTAAATTGCGACAAACACACATGGAAACTAAATAATAAATAACCCATAAACAAAGCATATGACAAAATGGACTAAAGTCAAACCGCAAAGACTCAAAACACAAATAATACGATATATTAATAGGAAAAAGATATACCAAAAATTACCTGGCATGCGTATATATAAGGTGTAAACAACCACAAAACTCGAAACAAACACATAAGCTTTACACACTAGCATATTATCGATGTGTCTAAACATGTGGGGTGGAATGAATGGGAGTGAACTAGGTACAAATGAATTCTGATCCAAACAATCAAATATTTTCAAGGAGTTATAACTAACCACAAAAACTTATCAAACTCATATTTAGACTCAAGTGACAATATAAAGTGAACTCTAATAACAAACAAGAACAATGCACACAAACCGAGAATATTAACAATTCTACAAATCAATAGCGTCACGATAAAATAATCATCACTAGGATCATTGTGCAAACCCGTTGATCTTCAACTGTAACACCCACAAAAGATAAACATATAATATTTTTATTTTCACTCAATTCTTTTGAAGCTATCATTTTTGAAAACTTAGCAAACTAAACTATGTTGTCCTTGGCAATTTTTCTATTTTTATTGCCATTAAATCTTTTCATTAAGATCTTGCCAATAGTGGCTTTCCCATAAAGGAGATTGTCTCCTTTCGTAGCCCTTTCTCTTACACCCTCATATATTCAATCAAAACAAAGAATCTCACGGGCAACTGTTCTTATATGGACAAATCCCACATAGTCACAAAATATATAGATAACAAGATTAATGAAAGAACATATCATAAAGCTCAAATATACATATGAAGTTAAAATTCAAAGAGCTCGTGCATATGTGTGTGGAGGCGTATACAAAGTCGAATTCGTAAAGCAAATCAAGCTCGAAACAACTCCATGCAAATATAATTAAGAACAATCTAAGTATTAACAATCATAACCAAATGTCCTAGTCACATGGATAGCACGGAATGAATTGGATTTAAACACACCAATATACCACACAAAATGTGCAAAACTAAAATGCATAAAAATAAAAATTTGTTTGACTTTTTAAACCTTGTCAAATAATACCAATTTGAAAATAAAAACTAACTCAAATGACAAATAAAATCTTTTTTTTATATTTTTCAATATGACTCAATAAATAAAAAATCAAAATACAAAATACTCAAACAACATAAAACTAGCAAACATATATAACATGAAGCACAGAATCTAGTGTATGCAAACAGGCTAACACAATCATCCATTAGATATAGTATGAGAAGTATCATGTGCGGGAAAATGAGAATCAAGAATTCTATCATTTAAAGCCTCCAAATCGAATCTCCTAACCCATATAGGTGTAACGTTATATTCTAGGGATTTGGTGACCTTGGTGACTCTAGACTTAGACTTACTATAACTGTTTTTAAGATCGTAAAAAAAATTCTTAAGGTGACCTTTACAACCGTACGATGCACAAGTGTAAACACGATGAGGTGTGTTATATAAGGGTTAACCTTTCCTAACGTTCCTAGTCCACTCTCCCAAACGTATGGTTTTATCTTTAGTAGCGGAATCATTATGATAATTGAAGCCAATCCCATACTTTTCATCTTTGATTTAGACAGTGCCTAAAATCTTATCCAACTTTTCTAACCTAGACTCCTAATCAAATTTGATATGACTCGAATATCTCAATTTATCCTCTAGCTCAACTATTCGAGACTCGAGTAAACGCATAGACTCCTCAAACTCATGAAGATCCTTCTTTATAACTTCTATTAAACCACGCGGGCTATCTTTCTCACCCTCAACATACACTATCTTCTCTCGAAGAGTTCTCTTGCATTCCCCTAAGATCCTTAATTAAAACACTATCATCATTCACTACGGCACATTCTTTTAACCTAGCTTACAACATCAAGTTAGCCTTCCCACCTTTAAAGTTTTCGCATATAACTCACGGAAGGCAACTTGGATTTCAATTTCCTCCTTCTCTACATCATCCTCAATCTCATATCCACTCTCACGACCATCACTCACTCGAGATCCATAAACAATGTCCTCAGAATTGTCGTGCAAATAAATATCTTTATGGAAAGATTTCTCATCAAGGCTCACATGACTATCCATGAACGCAGTGAAGTAGCGCTCAATAAGGGAACTGGGTCCCTTTTTTAATCACTATCACTAAGGGTGGCCTTATATGTTATTGGTTTCTTTCCCCCTACTTAATTTAGTGGGGCACTCAGCTACCCTATGGCCATGACCCTCACAATCATAACATCTCTCTGATTCATCCCTCTTGAAATTATCATTCTAGTTCTCAAGGAAGTGACCGGCCTTATTGTGCATATTTTTCTCAAACTTTTTCACATCTTTTTATTGTTTATGAAATTTGAGAAATTTTTTGAATTTCTTTGCCAGCATGGCCATATCCTCGAACTCGATGTTAGACTCATCATCCAAAATAAGTGTTTCCTCCTTCCAAACTTTCAAAGTTATGCGATTATCTTTTTTCTTGTCAGTCTTGGAGGTAAACATGTCAAGCTCATAAGTTTATAAGTCACCTACAAGCTATTTAAGTTTCGTAGAATCTAAAATACCTAAGAAATTCAAAACGATCATCTTTGGATTGAATCTTTCAGGCAACGACCTTAAGATTTTCTTGATTACTCGATTGTCACGTATCTTCTCTCCCAAGTTAAAAGATGAGTTAACTATGTCAGACAGTCTAGTTCAGAACTCATCACATGACTCACTCTTCAAACTCCTAATGGTTTAAAACTCAGTGGTGATGTTTTGGAGTTTGAAAGCCTTAACAACACTAGTTCCTTCATGGGTGATTTGGAGTATGTCCTAAGCCTCTTTAGACGTTTCACAAGTCATAATATGGTGGAACTCCTCTGGGGTGACAGAAAAAAATAAAGCATTTAAAATTCGAGAATTATAATGTGCTAACCTATGATCAGCCTCACTCCGCAATTCTACGGGTTTTAAATGAATTTGTGAGGACCACTCTTTAACTACTGCTAACCATACCCGCTCATCTATAGACTTAAGTGCTGATTTTATACGCATTTTCTAGTATGTATAGTTCGACCGATCAAACATCGGGATTCTAATACCATAAAAATCACCCACGCAAGCTGCCACAGTATATGAGTCCACGCATGCGTCGATGTCCACCGATGAGGCTCAACAACCGTCTATGAAATCAGAACACAAAATCCACCACTTCTTCACCACAACACAGCAAAGCAGGAATTATACCAAAAACAACAATCTGGCATGGTTTAAAACCCTGCCAAATCCAATTTGACATGGTTTAAAACCATGCTAGAATTGATCGTGCCAGATTTTCTGGCACAGTCTAAAATCGTGCCAGATTCGACAATCTGGCACCCTTTTGGCATGATTTTAAACCGTGTCAGATTTTAATCTCGCGCACTTTTGAACTGTGCTATTTATGATTCTGACACACTGGTACGGTTTAAAATCGTACCAAATTTTTATTTTTTGGCATGGTTATAAAACGTTCCAGATTGTGTCATAGGTGTATTCATATTTGACATTTTGGCACAAGTTTAAACCGTGCCAAATTTTTCACTAAATAAAAAATTATTATTTGCAAACAAATCAGGAGAATCATAAAATTACAAATTTATCATAAATAAATATATATTATTTACAAATATATTAAAAAATTCCACAAATTGCAAATCAGGCACGTTGTTGTTGATAAACTAATGTACATATTAAACTTCAAATATTACAAGTCTTAATAGTTAACGCACCAAACAAAATTTAGACAAAATTTTCTCTATTTTATGGACATTTTAAAGCCTGTTAATATAAAACCTACTCTAATGTAACCCCGCATGATCATAAAATTTAACAATAATATTACAAAGGCCCACATGACCATAAAATTAAACAATAAAATTAAAAAAGCATGCACGGCTATAACACATTAAAAACAACAATCCCGAATGTCGACACCAATAAATAAACAATCTCCATAGTGTAAACCATTGACTTGTTCGTGACTTCCACGTGGATAAAAGCCAACACTAAAATGTTATCCTGTAAAAAAAATAGGATACAAAATAAAGATGATATTAGTAATAAAATACTATTTAAAAAGTTGTTTTCAAGCAGAAAAATTGCATATACTTATCAAATACGAGTTAAATTGGTACCGTGTGAAGAATTCATCCTCTTATGGGGCCTTTTGGGGCTGTTTTGGATCTTTCCCTTGAAAGACTTGCTTTTAAGCCTAAGTCTAAATATTTGCAAATTAGCATCATATTCTTAAATCGGGAGTCCCGTGACTACGCGATCAGTTCCTACGAGTTATATTGGATATGAAAGACACAATGCATTTTTTGTTTCGTTATCGTTTTTCTTTACTATTTTCCTCTGCTCTTCAAAAGAAAAGAGAAAGGAATAATTTGGAGATCTGGGGTGCTAAAGTACCCCATGGGGGTAGGTGGTGGGGAAGATATCTGATGACAATAATCTACACACACGGGACAAACCTTGGTAGGCTGTCAATTATAGTGATCCGTTTCCAGTACCTTAGTGATATAGAGACATTGATAGATTGGTTATTAAGGAAGACAGGAGATTTGTTACAAGTGATGGATTATTTTAGGTCTAAAAACAATATTGCTTCTTCAATGCAATGGCTTCATTAAAATGTGGTTTCTCATGTTGAGGTTGCTTGATTTGTTTACTCGAGGTTATGCCCCTTCATAGCTTATGCAGCAAATGTTACATTCTATATATGATACTGCTATAGTGCTATACAAACATTACTTGCCTAAAAAGAAAAAGGCCTTAATGTGTAACCTAACACTTGAAAGACAATTATATTAACACACATTTATAGTTCACGATAGACTGCACTTTAAACACTAAGAAGTGTTGGACCTCACACTAAAGTTCCCATTATACAAGGGACTAGTCAAATTCTCTAAAAGAGAAAATCATGCTCCATGTGAAAATACTGAATAATCCATTTTCTTTTTTATGTAGTGTAGCAATAGTACATACTAAAAATTTAGGACGGGTGGAGTTAAACTGAGAGAAGAAGTCACAAACCAATTTTATTGTGATCACTAAGACTACTTTCTAATAGACTTATGCTTTAGTAATTGTATTGTGATCAACAAGACTACTTTCGAACCAAGAACCTAACCTATAAGGTAATGATGGTGACTCACCCCTATACTAGTGGATTAAATCAGTAAAAGAAGCAAATAATAATAAAAATGGTCACATTCTGAAGGGAATCGTTTAAATTAAGGAATATATACCATTGTAGAGACTGTAGAAATTATATATAAAATAATGTGGCGATTAGAAAAGGATCTGAATATCTATACCCATTATAGACCTATATATATATATATATATATATATAAAATCTTTTGATGGACCATCCCTTTTACGTCGAATTTCACCCTTCAAGTGTGCATACAACTCAATTATCCTCTTAAGACCATCCTCCAGAAAATCAGTTCCATATTGTAACGACCGAACCATCAATATATTGGCACATGCTGAATCGTTTAGCTTGTCATTTATATTTACATCCATTCTTTTTTATATATTTGATGTGCCCAGATTGATTACAAACCTATGGTCTTTTTTATATATGGGAATATGCTTAAGTGTAGTACATTAACCCTGTTAGGTAAATATCTCTCTTGTGTAACTATTCCATCTAAGAAATGATCATCACTTGAATTTTAAAACCAACGTGCCTCTCCAATTGAGTGCAACAACTAAAGTCTTAATAGCTCAAAGAGGTTTAACGTAATCATAAATCCCCTTTATATATAACTTTAAATATATTCATCCATATTGAACGAAGCCCAAAAGTAATAAAAAATGGTTATTTCGCCTTTTCTCCCACCCCCCAATTTATTATATCGTACATCACTTTGGTGGCCAAAGTTTTAACATAATATCACTTTATTTTCACTTTTTGCAAATTTTTATGATTAAAAAGTGATACAAAATGCATAGAAGTGTCGCAAAAAGTGAAAATGGTATCGAACGTGATAATACGCTAAATTTTAGCACCCAAAATGACATACATCATAACAAACAGCGTCAAGCGCCAAATGACCCATAAAAATATTTTAGAGAAGAATGTAATAATAATATTATAATTTCATTTTAAAAATCAAATCTAATTTATGGATGATCTGAAGTGGTAAGTGGGTGTGTAGCCAAGTTGATCATTTGCTTTTAAACAATTAAAAGTTCTACTGCAAGAAAAGAGCTTGATTCTTGAAGATGTCAACTGTGGAACCTTCATTCCGTATGGGATAACAACTTATACGTCTTATCCACCATATGTGTAATTGACATCATAACAAAGGTGAGAGTCTTAATTATTGTCCTGCAAACTATATAAAATCAGAAATAAATATAATAGGAATTGATAAATACATAAATCATAACATGATCCTTGAATCTGCAATAACGAAAAAGGATGACTAAATGTGTAAGGACTATTTCTGATGTACATACACTCAGATCACTTAACAACAAATTGCGTGGTAAGGATAAGGATGGGTGGTGCAAAGTTTAAGATTCAAATAAGACATCCACCGATTCAGGATTAGGGGTGTAATTTTTCTTTTCTTTTTTCCTCTTTTGGATATGTGTATTTGGTATCTATACTATATAACTTATTGTCTGCAATATACCACATACATGTGGAAAAAGACCAACTTTCAATAACCCAAGTGTTAGTTTTTGTAAAAGATAACGCAATAGTTGTTTTAGGTGAAGGGCTCAATGTGGCTCCAATGTCTCCCTAGAGCATAGGCGTAAGCTGCAAAGCAATGCTCAGACCGAGGTGCACATGCCATATCGATGCTAATTGTAGTGTTGACATAAGTGTAAAAAAATTTGGTACACTTGTCCCCATGAGAAAACAATTGAATATTATTCATATTGAAACTAAATGAGTTACCTGCACAAGTAGCAGATGGTGAGCATACTTTGAAGAAGCTTAATCCCACCCTTATTCATTGTGTTAAACCACTACAATAGAAAATAAAACAACATAAAATATGAGTGAAAATGTATACCATAGCTACCCACAAGATAAATTTGATAACATTTATGAAAGTGATAGGCATAGACTTTAATTTCAAAGTAAATGCTAATAAAAACTATTACACAATGCATTGATAATCTTTTGAACTTCCAACATTTGGTTGAAACTTGACCCAAAGCAACATTACACCAAAAACAGTAATCTAGCACGGTTTAAAACTGTGTCAGATCAAATCTGGCACGGTTTTAAACTGTACCAAAATCAGGTGTTTCAAAATGGCCATTTTTTTCTGGCACAGTTCAAAAGTGTGCCAGATTTGACTAAAAAGGAACACTTCTAGCACACTTTTAAACTGTGCCAGAATTTGATATTTCTGACACAGTTTATAACTATGCCAGATTGAGTACATTTTGGTACACTTTTGACAAGTTCAATACCGTGCCAAAATTTGATACACCTTTGGCACGGTTTTGAATTGTGCCAAAATTTTAGATCAAAGCAAAAAAAATTATTTGAAAAAAAATCAAGAAAATCATCAAATTCCAAAGCTAGTATGAAAAATATTTATTATTTGCAAAAAAATCAAGAAAATTCACAAATTGAGAATCTTGCACGTTATTGATAAACTAATGTACATAAAAACTTTAAAATATTACAAGTCTTAATAGTTCACAGACAAAAAAAAATTGGGTTGAGTTTCCTCTATTTTCCGGACATTCTAGAACCTATTAATATAAAACCTACGTAATATAAAGCCCGCACGGCCATAAAATATAACAATAAAACTACAAAAGCCCACACGGCCATAGCACATAAAAAAATAGAATCCTAAACATTAACGATACTAAATAAACCCCCTTTTTGTAAGCTATTGACTTCTTCATGAGTTCCACATGGATAAAAGCTAACGATAAAATGTTATCCTACAAAAAAATAAGATACAAAAAAGAGATGATATGAGTAACCAAGTAATTTTTAAAAAAATCATATTCAAATTGAAAAATTGCATATATGAGTTATAATTATCGTCATATTTTCAAATCGGGGTGTGGTCAGTTCCTACAAGTTACATTGGTCCCGTAGGAGGTGTCCGTGCCTCTTACGGGTCCATTTCAGATTGTTTTAAATTTGTGCCCTCTAACGGCATGTTTTTAAGTCCAAGTCTAGATATTTTCAAATTATCATCATATTCTCAAATCGAGAGTGTCATGATCACGTGGTCAGTTCCTATGAGTTACATGGGTCTCGTGCGAGGCGTTTGTGCCTCTCTCGATGCCATTTGGGGATTGTTTTGATTTTTTTCCCTCTAATGACATGTTTTTAAGACTAAGCCTAGATATTTTCAAATTATCATTATATTCTCAAATCGGGAGTCCCATGACCACGCAATCAGTTCCTACGAGTTACATTGGTCTCGTGCAAGGTATTCATGCTTTTCACGGGGCCATTTGGGGGATGTTTTGCATTTTTTCCCTCTAACGACATGTTTTTAAGCCTAAGTCTAGATATTTTCAAATTATCATCATATTCTCAAACTTGGAAACTCGTTACTATGCGGTCAGTTCCAATGAGTTACATTAGTCCCGTGCGAGATATTCATGCCTTTTACATGGATGTTTGGGGGCCAGTTTGGGTTTTCACCCTTTAACGGCATATTTTTAAGCCTAATCTATATGTTTTTAAATTATCATCATATTCTTAAACCAAGAGCCCCATGAGTTCATGATCAGTTCGTACGAGTTACATTGGTTCCGTGCGAGGTGTTAATGCCTCTTACGGGTCCATTTGGGGGCAAGTTTGGGGTTTCACCCTCTAACTGTGTGTTTTAAGCCTAATCTAGATATTTTCAAACTATCATTATATACTCAAACCGAGAGTTCCATAACAACGCGATAAGTTCCTATGAATTACATTGGTCCCGTGCGAGATGTTCGTGCCTCTCACGGGACTATTTCGGGTTATTTTAAATTTTTGCCTTTTGACAACATCTTTTTAAGCCTAAGTCTAGACATTTTCAAATTATCATCATATTCTCAAATTGGGAGTCCGGTGATCATGTGATCGGTTCCTATGAGTTACATTGGTCCTGTACGAGGTATCCGTGCCTGTCACGATGCCGTTTAGGGACTGTTTTGATTTTTGGCCCTCTAACGGCATGTTTTGAAACCTAAGTCTAAATATTTTTAAATTATCATCATATTCTCAAACAGGGAGTCCCGTGACCACGCGATCAGTTCCTATGAGTTACATTGGTCCCGTGCAAGGTGTTCATGCCTCTTACGAGTCCGTTTGGGGGCTAGTTTGGGTTTTCACCCTTTAACAGTTTGTTTTTAAGCCTAATCTAGATATTTTCAAATTATCGTCATATTCTCAAATTAGGAGACCCCTGACTACGCGTTCAGTTCCTACGAGATAAGTGCTGGCATATACCGTGATTAGGCGGTGAGTTCTTACGTGTTACATTGATCCCGTGCGAGGTGTTCGTGCCTCTTCGGGGTCGTTTGGGGATTGTTTTGGTTTTTCACCCTCTAACGGCATGTTTTTAATCAATTTAAGAATGTTTATTGTTTTTAGAAAATTTTGACGTAGTTTCATTTGTTTATTCATTAAATCCAACATGTTTCAGCATTTAAAATAAACTCAACAGTAACAACAAATTCCAAAACCATTATGTTTATATCAAGGTTTTTATTTATTTTTATCTAATCTATCTACATTGTTTCATTAATAGGTTGAGTACAAATTTGAGATGTTTGAATATCCTAGCAATACTCGAGTTGAGTGAAGGTCATTAAGAATAGGTATAATATATATTTGGTGTTTGTATATTCTTTCCATACATTTAGTTCATTTGGAATGATTAAAAAAGTAATCAAATGATTTTAAGGTGTCGAACATTGAAGATTCATGGCAATCGAACGATAGTGAATGCTGAGGTGATTACTCTGCCAAGATTACTCTTTAATATTTTCTATTCATGCATTTTAATGTAATTCATACTAAGTTAGTTTTGCGATTATGTCAGTTTTCTATGTCTATTATACATACTACGAGTTGTTAGGCTTACGTTTTGCCTTTTGGTAATTTTCTTTTAAAATATATGTTATGTTGTGATATAAGGCTTGATTCGGGTAAGTTATATTAGTGTTATATGATACCTAGAGATTGATTTCTTATGCACATGTCCAAGCTAGATCAACCTTACATAGATATCCATATTTAATACTTCTACATTTTTATTTTAGGTTGTTTGCCCTTTGGTATATCTGCAGTAATATTTTCCTCGATGTACACTTCGATTGCCACGCTCAACTTGCTTCATCAATTCCCGTGTTGTGGGTCATTATATTTAGAATAAGCAAGAAGATGCCTGGAAATAACAAGTTGAGTTTATAATAATTATAACTCTCACCATTTCATTGTTAGTACAATGTGTATGTTCTGAAGAAGAAAGATTTTGGCTAGGGTTTGAGTTTTAATTCAAGGATAGGGAGCATGAAGTCAACAGTGGTGGGAGACAGTTCGTTATAATGTTTCTCCGGAACCAGTTAATGTTTGTTTCATCAACATTATGTGTCACATTTCTTCGTCTGTTGAATATGTTGAATCTTTATATGTCTATATGATGCTTTTTGTTAATATATATTTCATATAGCTTTTTGTTGGCCTGTATTTGAAAATGTTGGAATTGAATCTAGTCCAAGATACATAGATTGCATTTTGTGTTCAGATTTTTTTCGGATACGTCAATTAGATTTTATTAGTAGTGAATTTTTTATAAGTGACTCAAACGACTGTTTTATATTTACAGGATCATTTATTAGCAATTTTAATTAGATCACTTTTATTCATACCGTAAATAAAAGCCGCTTAGGCATGTGTCAATTAGATCATGTTTGGGTTGGTTAAAGGATAATAGATGTGTTAAATTTGTCTTTTTAATAAAAGGCCACATGTTCATGCGGTATGTATTTGGTTTCAAAATAAACTTCTCTTTTAATTATTTAATTATTATCTGATTACATTATTCACATTAATTTGTGTGTAACCTACCATTTTAACTAATGAATTTCATCGTACTAAGTTATTAACTCATATAGCAGGAGGGATCTTTTAAGGCAATTCATACTTGCTAGTTTCTTGCAAGGTTAGTGAGCATGTTGTTTAATGGTGGTAAGTTGATGATAAGCCCCAAAATTGGGTGGGAACGGGTGGTCCAAAAGAGATTCATAACTAGTATAGTTATAGAATTTCAATGTTATCACAATAATAATTCTAGGCGGAATTAGAAATGCGACACATAATGGTGCAGCCTAATATCATCTCTTATATTGGCCCTTGTTTCATTCAACATTATTTTACTCTCGATGCTATTGTCCTGCTCAAAATTTATCTCCATAGATAACACTTTATCTTACACTAATTGGAAAACATCTTTGAAAACTGACTTATTCCAAACTTTTTGATCCCCTTTAATCTCTGAAGCTTTGAAGAAAATTTCCTCGTTGAATTCCCACAAGTCTCAATATTCCAATTTAATCTGATGACTTTCTCTAAATCCGAGTGAGACCACCACATAGTCTGGAACTTAAACGGTCTAGGGACATTTTTAGTAGTTGATTTTATACTCACTAGAAGAGGAGCATGGTCAGAACTTGTCCTGTGCAAATGTTGTATAGAAGTTTGAGGAAAAATATTGATCCAATGTTGATTGACGAATCCTCTATCAAGTCTTGCAAAAATGAGACCCTCTTCGGATCTATTGTTACACCAGATGAATTTTATGCCTCGGTAGTCTACATCTAAAAAGGCACATGTGAAGAGATTGCATGATTAAAATCTTCCACAACATTGTGGTCTACAAGATTACCCCTGCCTTTTCTTCCTGGCAATGGACAATACTAAAATCCCCAATTACAATTAAATAATTATTCTCATATTAGAGAAATAATTCCTCCATTGAGTTCCATAGATTGACTATCTCCTCTTTGTTGCACTTGGCATAAACTAAAGTGATAAACACATCTTCCTTAAGCATCTGATGAGAAACTTTAATTGTTAGAGCATGCTCCTCATCTCTAATAATGACCATATCTGCTCCAAATATATACAACAACCATATTTTCCCTGAAGAATTATAAACATATCCTTTAAAACCCCATGTCACTTAAATTTTTTCAATTTTATGACATTCCACTTTGGGCTAATAATGACCATATCGCATTTCTGATTCAATGTATACTTCCAAGTAATTCCTCCCTTTACATAGCCTAACACCATCTCTTATAGCCAAAACTGAGTAAGGTCTGTTACTTCTAACATAATCAAATTCTTATTTCAAATTGAATTTCCCATCTTCAGTAACTAACTAGATTGTTTCCCCTTTAATCACTATAATAGGTTAACTTTTGAACTTTTTTACAATTCACGAGACTCAATATTCCATCTTCAGTAACTGACCACTACTTTTTATACAATTCAGGACACTTAATGTGCCATTTGGGAAAATATTCTTGTTTATTACTAAAGGCATGTACGGTTCTTGGAAGTCACTTATTCCTTTGTCTTTGTTTTAATACATTTGTAGTCATAATCTATGGGGTGTATTCAAACAGGGGATTCCAAGAAGAGTTGAAAAACTAATAGGACTATAAGTTAACTTTCGTTGTGATTGGTCGCATTTATATGAATAGGACTAACAGCAAAAATCTAAAATGTCTGGGATCAACAACTAACGATTCTTAAAAAGTGGGACTAAATCCCAATAGCTCCATATATATATATATATATATATATATATACAGTATGTATAAAACCTATATAGCTGTTTGAAAGAATGGTAACAACTCTATACCATTGCTTTTTCCAAATGCTGAAGTGATGCCATATTATTGTAGTTGTCACAACTATGAAATGGTAAAATTATATGCCAATTAATTGACAATGTAACTAACCTACTAAATTCATGGCTGCCTAAGCTACGATACCCTTGCCTAGCAGCGACCATGTCATCTTCTACAACCTGAAACATATCCTTTATTGAGAATAAGAGAAAGGCACTAAGTCCTCATTTGGTTGTCTGAGTTATTATGCTTTTCAGGAATCCAAAATATACACATAGAAGTCTATAACTAGATGTCAATTCATTTCCATATACTCAAACTTAATATGTTGATTCACTAACCTAAAATTAAAGGAGTGAGAAAAACTCAACAAATGAGCACTGAAAGACTTTTTGAGTACTTTTACCTCTGAAGAAAGGCAAGTGCACTGACAGATGTCAAGTAACACGAATGCATTTGATTAGAATAAATAAGGGATACCAAATAGTAGTTTTACAAAAACTAAACGGGGACTTAAACTAATGGTAGAATCTGGAATGGACAGAGTAAAAGGCTTGGGTACAACACAATACTAGTCTAAATAGAAAACATGTAATTTTATGTCCTGACAGAACTATTCATATCAATATAAGCAATGTAATTGGGGAACTAATGTACATAGCATACTATTAAAACATTCTCTTGCTTTCTGATTTTCCATGGAAGGGCGAGTAAGAAATGTTGCATATTTCAAACACCAAAAAAGTTAAAAAAAATTAATAAAGAATCATATTTTCCATGGAAAAAATTGGAACCGGATTCAACACACCCTAAGCATTTTCTCCATTCTGACTCAACAACATATGGTATAATAGGGTAAGTACATCACACATCATTAAGGAAGTAACTAAACATTTGGCCAATATTGGCTAATAGATAACATTATGATCACCCAGTCAACATATCTCAACCATAGCACACAACAAGAGTAACTATAGCACACAACAAGAGTACATTACCATTTCATAGTTGTGACAATTGTGGAAGTGATGCCATATTATCATAGCTGTTTCAAAGATAGCTATAAGAGAAGGCAGCTACATGAAAAGACATTCAATCTCAGTTTTAATTTAATTCCAAAGCATAAATTACGGGTTCTAAAATACGCTCTCGAGAACTTCATTTCAGTGTCTTGAACAGAAAAACTCATATTCATATTCGAATTAGATATACATATTCATATTCATATTCAAATTAGAGAGAAACTCATACTCATATTCGAATTAGAGAGAAACTCATACTCATATTCATATTCATATTCATATTCATATTCATATTCAACACAAATTAGATAAACATTTCCATCACTTTTCAGTAAGCATATACACATATAACATACCTAACTTCCAATCCGTTGAATTCAATAAGGTTGAGGTCTTAGCTAACATTTGATTTACCCTTTAGGCACCGTTTGGTTTGGGGTAAAATATTTTTCATCAATTTACTTTTCATCCTGAATTAAACTGACCCTTGGGTTTTCCACCTAAAATTAAAAAATAGTCAATGTTGCTATCAAAGTACATCCCGTCACAAGGACTTCATAAAATATCAAGGATTCACCAATTCTCATAAGAAGTTTCGTAATAATAATAATAATAATATGATTGAGATCGAGATGATAGTAGGTTTCCCAAAAGATAAAATATGATTGAGAAAGGAAGGATAAAAGATGAAAGAATGATACCGATTTCTCGTAACGATCTCTCTCAGAAGAAATACATGTCTATCAATTACACATTAACCGATGCTCATTCTTCAATAGGTATCTAAAGAAAGAAAGAAACAAACCAAATTGAGAAACCCAAGGATTCACCAATTTTCATCAGAAGTTTCAAATCTCAACAGAGTGAAGATTCGTGGTTACCGAATATGTAAATCGTGTCTGAGTTTCTGTATTACTTTCTTTATTGTATTAGTAAACTTTTTGTTATAAAGGTTTCGACATTAAATTTATGTCTCGTGCAATTGCATTTATCACTTTGCATTCACTGTGAAAATGAATTCAATTAATGGAATTGGCTAAATACTAAATTGAGATTAATCCCAACAACAAATTCAATCGAACTGGAAATTGTTAAAATTGGCCTAATTTTAAATTAACAGAGTTCATTTGATAAAATAGACAATCAACTTTTCAATAAATATGGGTAATAATTACAAAAGGATAATTACATGCTTTTGATTACTCATAATAACTCTCAACCTCTCTCTATCCATCTTCATCTCTAATCAACCCGCCCAAAAGAGGGTCTCATAATAATTTTGTCCACATCACAAACATTAGAATATAAGAATAAAAAGTACCTGGTACAAAACCAACACAAAGCACCCTAGAAACTTCATTCCCAAATAATCCAGGCCTAAAACTAAAGCACAATATATAGAAGCAATGAGTAAAATATAATAAAAATTATAACACATATGTTGTAATTAGTGCCAGCAAAACTGATCCAGTTATCAATATCTGTCCAAATAAACCCAATTATTTATTTATGGCACCCATTTTATTAACCTCGTGGACTAAAATTGCGCCAAAAAGAAATTTTTTCGATCCAAATACGAGCCACCCATTACATATCTTAAAGTTATTAGAATGAACCCTAATGTCATCCCAGATCTACTCACTATCTTCTCTTCAAGATTTAGCTCTCTCTCCCTATTTAAATTTGTTGTTTGGCTTAAGTGAGAAATCAATTATCTTCTGTAAGTGGTTTTGAAGATCTACGCAAATATAAGAACATTTTCTAGGGTTTGAAAAATAAAGGAAATAATGGGCTTACAAAGAAATTTTCCAATAGAGGTTATTAATCTCCCTATTGACATCATTCAACCTTATGGGAACCCCATCTGATTGTTGCGGCAATCATGAGAGAACCCCATTTTCGGACACCTCAACCCGTAGGATCTAGAAGGTGGCAAAGGGGATAATGAAAATGTAAGGCTGGAGTTAGGGTTTGTAAAGAGGGGGCAGATGTGTGTGAGAGAGTGCGAGAGACTTGAGAGTGAGGGACGAAAGAGGGCGGGAGACAAAAAAATGTGAGGACTAAGTTTTTTTAGGACTCTTTTATATTTTAGTCAATTGTCCTCTATTTTGGCACACTTTTAAACTGTGGCAAATTTTGGCGTTGTTCTAAAGTGTGCCAGATTGTCATTAAGTTGTGCCAGAATTTGGCACAGTTTTAAGCTGTGCTAGATTTTTAATATTATAGTGTGCCAAATTGCTATTTTTGGTGTAGTGCAATACCAAGCTTCACTTGTATGGATTTATAAATTTCTAAAGTCCTAGTATTTAGGAAAATCTAAAAATATCTTAATTCCAATACTAAAAGCATGAGATATTGAACGATCAGTCCTAAGCACCCAAACTGTCAACAAATATTAATCCAGCAGAAAGATCTTGTTCGCCATAAAAAAGTCATTGTATAATCACTGTGACAAAATAAGAAATCATTGTCACTTAACAATAAGCAAAGATGCATTCCATTTTCTTTTCTTATTTAAAAGAATTCATTAAAATCAGAATGAGTAAAAACAAAGTAAAGCAAAGGTACAACAATGTAAACCTCATTTTAAATGTATATACCTTAATATTCAACATATTAGTGACAAATATTAAACTTATAAGATTAAACCTATATTTAAGGCAAAAATGAGCACCCGTTACATATCATTTATCTATTTTTTAATCTAATTGTAAGTAAGAATATTACAAGTACAATTCAGTTAATATTTGAGAAATTGTAGAAGAAAAAAGAAGCTAAAACTAATGCACTCAAATGAAAGTAGAAATTGAACAACCATACTAAAAAATAAGTCAAAATCTTACCCAATAGCTTCATCCTTCCATGCTGAGCAGTCTTAAATTTGGATTCTAGTTATAGACCAATTATCTACTCTTCATATGGAAGTTATTATAAAATTTAAAACATAGTTAAAATATATGAAGAAAATAACAAGAGGAATTATACAAAGACTAAAAACACATATATAAACAAGAAAAAAAGGCAAAAAAAGGATAATTGAGTCAAAATTATTGTCAAATGCACAACCAAAATTTAAAGTTTCAATAATAATTTAATGAACCCCTAGGTCTTCTGCCATGTTTTCTCTCTATTTATTTTTCAATTATGTCAATGTCAAAATTGACAAAATCAAGAAACGCAACTTAAATATTATGATATGACATCCGAGACTGAATAATATATCATCATCGTTATATTATACTGGAAAAAATAGAAGTAAGAGTTTGAAAATATAAGATACACAATCCCCTAACATTTTAATAAACTAAAACTAACCACCTTTAAGAGCTAGAAGACACAAATAGTAAACCCCTCTCTAGTATGAGATGATTCAAGAAATTAAAATCAACGAAGTCATTATCTAGTAGCTACATGAATTAAACTTGAACACAAATTGATAACCAACCATATATTAAATGACAAGCATGTGCAAGATCCAAACCCAATTTAAGGAAAAATGCAAAACCCAACACAAATTATGTTTGAAGAAAAACGATTCACAACATCTCTTCTTTAAATGTGTATATATGTAGATAGAGATAGAGAGAAAATGATACATGAAATCTCCGATAAAAATTTCTAGGCAACTGATTTTCATTGTCCAGTAAGTACACGGATTAAACCTGAATACAATAAACATATATTGCCACACTTCAAATCCCGATGAATAATCGACATATCCCTCGATGAAGATAAGGCAACCCTAGAAAAAATTTGTTTTTCCCAATTCTTAATCGTTTTCATATCAACAACCTTATGTATATTTCTCTACTATCTCAAACTCTAAGAACTGAATAATTCAGGTAATGATGTTAATGTTTTTATTCGTCCCATCAACCCAATAGCTATAATACCTGATAACATTCTCATGATTTAAAGATTTTAACAAAACAACCTCATAACATGATTTCAAAAACACATCCCCATCATCATCATCATCATCATCATTAAGAGAAATTTGGTTCCAAGGAATTTCAATAACATCGATTACATCAAGCCCTTTTTACATAATTTTAAATGCTCCACTTCCTAATATTTCGGTGTAGTGTAAGTAGAGATTGTTAGGGGATTTTTCAACAACCTGATTTTCATCCTCCTTGGAATTCATGGTTATGAATAATAACAAAGTTGACAACCTAGAAGATTGTACCTTTGATTGGAGAAATTGGTGGTCTGAGAAAGTATCTAGGATGATTGAGAGCGGATCCATGGCTGATTAGAAATAAAAACTAATATTAATCTTCATCTTTAATGAATTTAATTTTGTATTTGAAGAAATGATGTATAAATTATAGATATGGGTATAATGTAAAATGTAGAAATAAAGTAGTTTACCAAAGAAAACACCAACTATATGCCAGAGATGAGGATTCATTGTTCTTTACAATGGTTTTTAGTCTTTTGACTTTGAAGATTTGTTCACTTAATAGTGTGTGGATCAAAGGAACCCGAATTAGAGGTGATTCCTAATGGAGGAGGCTTGATTGATCGTGCAAAAATGTTTGTATGAGATCCAACCTTGGAGGAGAGAAAGTCGAGCTTAGTAGATAGTAGGCGGGAGAGTGAGGGGGGATGAAAGTAGATGGCTCCAAATGAAAAGTAAATTGGTAAATAGTATTTCATTTCTCTTACTTAACTATTTTAAATTTGGCACCGTTTTGTCATGGTTTCAAACCGTATTAGAATTTCACACGGTTTTAAACCGTGCCAGATTTCAAGAAAATGTACCAGATTTTGATACGATTTAAATCGTGCCAGATTCTCCTTATCCAAGCGTGTCAGATTATCATTTTTAGTGTAGTGAGGTATGAATTCCACTACACGAAATAGGTTCTCAATCCAAGATGATGAGAAATAAACTTTGGTGCCCAAACTTAAGATCTCAAAACATATGAATATAAGAACTTGGATCTTTAAACTCAATGGGTGAAATCAGGATTTTGGAATTTTAATAAATAGATAAGAAAACATTTTTTGGCAAAAGTTGTTAAAAATTCTAAGTTCATCTCACCTTAAATAATGAAAACATGAATTTCGAAATGGTAAACTCGTTCAAATGAAATTACACAGTTCGTTCGAATGAGAATGAGTTTTTGTTCTAATGAGAACAAAGTTTGTTTGAATAAGAACCCTTTTTCATTCTAAAGAACTTCCAATGACCTTTCAACGAGAATTCCTCAGCTTGATCGAGACCCCTCATTTTATGTTCATTAGATGCAAGTTCCATCAACTTTCCAATGTCATTTTAAAAAGTTCAAATTTTGTTCCAATGAAAACCAAATTCCGTTCCAACGAGATTCAAAACTCATTCCAATGAGATCAAAAATAAAAAAATATTTTTCTTCAAAAAATAATTTTAAAACATTTTCAAATGATCTTGTTTAAAAACAAACACCCAGAAAATTTATCTATGGACTATATTTTAAAATGCATACATACCTGTGAGAACGTCGGTAAACGTGAAAATAAACTTGGCACTCAACAGGACACGATGTATATCCACTTTGAATGTTTTCCCCTACATCTTCATCAAACACATCATAGGCTTACGAGATCAACAATACAAATCGTAACCTATGACTCAAATGTTTTGTTCGGAATTAAGTCAAATACATACAAATTGACTCAATTGGAAATTTATCCTTACAAACCTATTAATAACCAGTCCTTCAAATAGTGTTAGACTCTAACGCATTTAATATTTCCATAATAGACAATGCGTGATTTAAGATTTTACTTTTTCTAAGGACTTTTGTCCAGAATTCACGACAATGTTCGTGATGCTATTTAAGTAAATCGATTGAAATATCCACAAATTTAACACTTATAAGGAAGCATCCTCGATGTATGTGATATTTTCTAACCTTATGGAAGTATCCCACCATTGAATCTAACCCTGAATATTATTACTAATTAAAGGATGAGGACAAGTCGAGATGCTGCTGACGCCCTCCTTATCAATTCAATGATGGAATTGAACATGGTTTCAGAAATGAAAAAATTGTTAAATCGGGAGGCAAAGACTTATGAGGCCAACTTACACGTGTTAAAAAAATTCTCAAATTTATCCTACCCATTTTAACTGGATTTAATGTTAAGTAAGGGTTAATTAGTAAAACTGTAGAAGGCCAACTCATAAAACCACAATCAATCTCCCTTCCTTCCCATGTTTCCCACTCATTCAGTGATATAAAGTTAGTTTTCTCTTCACCCATATTTTCCATTCCCCATACACTTTCCCTATTCTAAATTTTCTAATTAAAACGGTGAATTTGAACCACCTAAAAAAATTAGAACTTGTTCATTCAAATCTTATAAACCTTTCCCATCTTTTCTCTCTTCAAAATGAGGAAGCGGGCCCTGAACATTGTTTTATATTCATTAAATTTCATGTAATATCCATCTCTCTTTATCTTTAATTTCATTTGATAAATTGATTTACATTTACCAACATTTCAACCATAGTCGGTGGTGTTATAGCAACCCATTTGATTCGTACACTTGGCAATCAAATGTAGAGAATAAAACATTAGTTACGAGAATGTATATACGATAATCTCCATCTCTCATTATCTTTTAATTTCATTTGGTAAATTTCTGCGCATTTACCTCGAAAATTTCAACCATAGTGGTTGGTGTCGGAGCAACCCATTTGATTCGTACACTTGGTTATCAAATATAAATGTTATAAATATTGACCAAATATTCCATATAGCTTAATTATAGGAAAGTAAAGTATTATTGGGGTTTGATTTTTCACATTTCACCTAATTTCTGGGACGTTGTTTCCCTAATTTCTGGTAAGTTATTTCTCTAATTTCTGGTAAACTATTTCCTTAATTTGTTGTAAGATGTTGCCTTATATTGTATCCATAAATTCAATCCTCCGAGAGATAAGGATACATCTTTCACTTCTCTGACATATAATATGATATTAGAGCGAGTTTTCTAAAACATTTTTTTTCTTCATCCTTTCCTTTTTTTTGTTCTCGTGTTCTCTATTATATGGATTGCATGTGTGTGTGTGTGTGTGTGTGTGTGTGCATGTGTGTGTATCATGGAGATAAATTCGACATAAAAGACTCTTTATTTTTTGGATCTTTGACAAATATTAAATTAAAGGGTCCTAATTACTTTCAATGGTCTCGTGATGTCATCGTATCTCTAAAAGCTCATGGGAAAGCCTCTTATCTTACGACACCTAAACCATCAAATGCCACCAAAATTGCCTCCTGGGAACAAGAGGATGCTCAAATTATGACTTGGCTTTGGAATAGTTTGGAACCCGATATTTTCAACAATGTTTCTCGCTTAGAGTCATCCAAAGCTATTTAGGATACCTTATAAGAAATGTATTCTTCTAATTAGAAACTCTCTCGTATTTATCAAGATATGTTTTCTCTCCAAAAAGATGATCACTCGATAGAAGAATTTTTTTTTATTTTAAAATGTATGTGGAATGAGTTAAATGTCTATTAATCATTGTCTACTTACTTGAAGACTCAATAAAAACACAAGGAGAAATGTCGGGTTGTTAATTCTCTCTCCCATCTAAAACAAAAATTTGATCATATCAATTACCATATTTTATCTGGTCAGGAGATCCTTACTGTTTTTGAGGCTTTTGATCCCGTTTGGAGAGTTACCACCCATTTTTGTGCTTTAAAGAACAACACTCATTCTTCTCTTGATTCTCTTACTTAGCAATTTTTTCCTCCTTAAAATCATGGTGGGAGTACTAATTATGGTTGTGTTGGCACTCATGGACGTGGTGGTCATGGTACTAAGCAATACGCTCATTGTAGTCAAAATAACCATTCTATTGATTTCGGTTGGAAACTCTATGGAAAGCCTACTTGGGCTAATCAGGCAACACTTGAGGGGGAGAATTCTGATTATTTTCATAAAGATTAGATTGTTCTTTCTACGACTGAGTACGATTTTATTCTTCAGCGCATTAATGCATCCTCCTCGACAAATTTAGTCTCGACAACGTCATGTACCATATGTCTTCATTCTTCCTCTTCTAACCCTTGGATTATGGAGTCAAGGGCTTCTAATCATGTGACAGGTAATATTTGAATTCTTTCGAATGCTTTGCATTCTCCTTCCCCGTCATTTATCACTATTGATAACGGTACTAAGACATTTGTTCATGGGATATGTATTGTTACCACTCCTGATGTCATTTTTTCTCTGTTATATATGTGCCTCAATTTCCATTTAATCTACTATCAGTACGAAAGCTTATTCATACTCTATATTGTTATGTGACCTTTTATTCAACTCAGTGTGTTTTTCAAGATCTAGGACAAAGAGGATGATTGGTGGGGTATTTGAGAAGGATGGACTCCATTACTTATAACTATTTCACTCTTAGTTTCCTTTTGCTCTCTATTCTATAAATTATCCATATCAGTGGCATTATCTTCTTGGGCACTTATCATCATTAATTCTCTGGCATTTAGTTCCATCTTTACCTACTTTTCTAGTTTTAATTGTTAGACATGTGAATTTAGTAAACATCATAAATCTACTTTTTACCTTCGAAATGATGGACTGTATTTACATCCTTTTGAATTGGTTCACTCTGATGTTTAGGGTCCAGCTAGCACCACTAGTTTATCTAGTGCGCGTTATTTTTTTAATTTTATTTATGATCATTCCCATTTAACGTGGATATTGAATAAATGATTTAGGGTTAAAAGCTTGTTTACAAGATTAATAACAAACTATTATAAGTTGTGTAAACTTCGAATAAACGTTTTGGGCAAAACTCTTTTCGAAAAACACAAGATGTGTTATAAAAGACTTTCTGAATATATGGATTAAATTTGATAGTTGGTTACCTTCTTTTTAATTTCTAATAAACATCTACTAAAGTTATCATGCAGTCCCAATCACAACAACAGTTAAGAACATTCAAATAAATAGACACGGGAATTTTAACGTGGTAAAACCCTTAAACAAGGTAAACATCCACGGTGCCCTCTACGGTAGAAAATAAAAAATCCACTAGAATAAAGAATCAAGTTGCAACAGTTAAGAAAACCACAAAGATCCTAACCTAAGTTCAGAATGTACCTACATGAGATTCTTCACTCCAAAGGTAATCTGAATTGGACTGATCTTTTCTTGCCGCTTCTTTGCTTTTTCCATGATCTCCTTCTCTTTGAATTCTGATTTTAGCAACTCGTTCAAAATCCAAGATTCTCAGACAGAACCACAGTGTCTAAGTGTTCGTGTGAGATAGTGTTTGTGATGTGATACTACATGCAAACATGCTACTCACCCTCTCAAGGTTATACAGACAATCCTAACAAATTACAACAGTTCTAAAATGATAGGTTATTTCTGAATCTTGGTTTTTCAGGCCAAGACTTCTTAATTTTTTATTTATCCACATATCTCAAGGATACCTTGCTCAGAAGACGATTCAAGGTTTTAAACAATTTTAGTATTTTGAAAATATTTTTGAAATTGTAAACCTCCAATTGAGATCCAAACTGGACTAGAAGTCTACTTTATTAAAACAGATTCAGATTTAACATGCAGAGACTGATTCAATAATTTTTGGTAAAAACTTCTTTGTGGTTTATGGTAAAAATGTGTTGAAGCACCACTAGAACAAATAGGTGATATGAATTATGCATAGTGTGTCCTATTTGTGGTTTTAGGGATAGAAATAACTTCCCTTTGTTGATTCTCTTTGATAGGATTTCTTCTTTGAGCTTGTACCTTTGAGGAGATGGAGTTCTCATAAAATCTAACTATTTTTTCTAGATATCCAAACTATTTGTAACTCCAATATTTGTAGACTCAAGTAAGTCAATAGATAGTGTGTTCTCAATCTCCCATTTGGATATTAGAGATAAAATTCCCTTGAGTATTCAGAACTCGTGGGCCAAAAGAAAAAGAAATCCTATGTGTCCTATAAAAAATTTCTAACTACCCAAATCCCATCCTAGAACCGAAAATAAGGTAAAAAAATATATCACTCAACTATATACAGACCAATACCCTACAAAATAGTAACAAGATATACAATGGGTCTGAAATGCCTGTAACAAGATAAACACTAAATTGGCATATTAGTTGAGTCAGAATCAGGAATAGATTAGTAAAATCGCTAAGCAATACTCAAGATCTTCTCCCCCAATTTTTCTTAAATATACAAGGGGTATAAATCACAAAATAAAAACTGAGATTAATTGAGAGTTATCATAATTATAGCGGTGCGCAAATACTCAAAATGAATGTTATCTAATGGTTTGGTAAAGAGATCTGCAAGCTGCTTTTGAGTGTTCAGATATTCAATAATTAGATCTTTTAATTCGACAAGGTCACAGATAAAGTGATGTCTAATCTTAATGTGCTTAGTTCATGAGTTCATTACAGGATTTTTAGAAATATTAATGGTACTTTGGTTATCACAAAACCTAGTTAATTATTTTTCGGTGAGACCATAATCACTAAGCATCTGTCTAATCCATAGTAATTGAGCACAACAACTACCAACTGTTATATATTTAGATTCAGCGGTAGATAATGAAATACAATTCTTCTTCTTACATGACCAACCTACGAGATTATTTCCTACGTAGTAGTAAGCACCAGAAGTACTCCTACTATCGTCCGAACACCCACCCCAATCGGTATCGGTGTATCCTACAATAGAAATAGTTGTATCGTTTGTGTACCAAATACCAAATTTTAGAGTACCCTTAATATATTTAATAATTCGTTTTATTTAATAAGTGAGATTCTTTAGGGTTACTTTGATATCTAGCACAGATACACACGGCGAAGGATATGTCGGGTCGAGATGCGGTAAGATACAGCAAACTCCCTATCATACTTCTATAAAGAGTGGGAATAAAACTTTTCCCATGGTTATCCTTAGAAAGTTTAGTTAAAGTACTCATGGGGGTTCTAGAGGTTTTAGCATTTTCTAAGCCAAACTTTTTAACTAAATCTGCAACATACTTGGATTAAGAAATAAAAAGACCATCACTGCATTGTTTTACTTGTAAACCCAACAAATATTGTAGTTCACCCATTAAAGACATATGAAATTCGGTATGCATGATATCAGAGAAGTTCTCTACTTGCGTAGGACAAGTGGAATCGAAAATAAAATCGTCCACATATACTTATGCGATTAAGACATGTTGATTCTCCTTTATAACAAGCAGTGTTTGATCGTTTTCGCCACGGACAAAATTATGAGACACTAAAAAGGTAGACAGTCGCTCATACCAATCTCTAGGAGCTTGTTTCAAACCGTATAAGGCTTTCTTAAGTCTAAAGACGTAATTAGGGTGTACAGTATTAACAAATCCTGTGGGTTGTTCTACATATACTTCTTCAGATAAAATTTCATTTAAGAAAGCGGATTTAACATTGGATTGCATATGACAGGAGATGGCAAGAAGGAGACGAACTGATTCTAGACGAGTGACAGGTGCATAGGTTTCGTCAAAATCAATTCCCTCAACCTGGGAGTATCCTTGCGCAACCAACCTAGCTTTATTTCTAATGACCTCCCCATTTTCATCAGTTTTTTTTTTTAAAAATCCATCTTGTGCCTATAACCTTTGAATCTTTTGGTCTAGGAACCAGATTCCAAACATCGTGACTCTTAAATTGGATTAGCTCTTCTTGCATAGCATTTATCCAAAATGTGTCATTAAGGGCATCATTAACATTTTTAGGTTCCTCAAGAGAAACAAAACAAGAAAATTATGCCACTTGTCGAAGTTGGGATCTAATTCTAACTGGTTCTGAAGGATTACCGAAAATGGTTTCAGTAGGATGATCTTTATAAACCTAAGTGGGTACAGAGGGACTCTCAAGTGGCAATGAATCAGTATCATCTTAAGGATCAGTGGGTAAAACAGGTTCGTCCTCATCAAATGTTACTGGTTGACTGTCACTTTTCCTAACACTCGTATCATCTACAATTACATTAATTGATTCCATAATAGTTTTGGTGCTATAGTTGAAACTATGTAAAGCCCTACTATTTTGGGAATAACTAAGAAAAATTCCCTTTTCTCCTCGGGTATCAAATTTTGAAAGTTTCTCTCAATCTTTGCTGATATAGTAGATACTACTGAAGGTTTTTAAATATTTCAAGTTTGGCTTTTCATGGAACTATAACTTATAAGAGGTTTCTTTGTAATTTTTCTTGAGGTAGATATGATTAATAATGTGACACGCGGTTTGGACAGCTTCTACCCAAAAGTATCTAGGGATATTCTTAGCATGTAATATAACCCTAGCCATTTCTTGTAAAGTCCTATTCTTACGTTCAACTATACCATTCTGATGTGGGGTTTTGGGAGCGCTAAACTCATGTTTATATCCATTAGCTACGCAATATTCAGAAATTCCAGAGTCCTTGAACTCTCGACCTCTATCACTCCTAATTCGACATATCTGGGTATCCTTCTCATTCTCAATTTTCAAGATGGTTCTTAAGAATTCATTGAAGGTATCGAATTTTTGTTTCATAAACGCTACCCCATGTATATCTCGTATAGTCGTCCACTATAACTAGGATGTAAGAGTTTCCATATAAACTAATAGTTCTTGAGGGACCCGTGAGGTCCATGTGGATAATCTCTAGGGGTTTAGTAGTAAGGACATCTTTAACTTTCTCGTGAGGGGATTTACTTATTTTTCCTTCCTGACAAGGTCTACATACAGGATTAAATGAATTTTTAATTTTAGGTAAACCTCTAACTATCTCTTGGGAACTCAATCTTCTAAGGTTGTCATAATTTGTGTGTCCCAATCTATTGTGCCATAGATCATAATCCTCTAATCTGGCAACATTACAAGATTCAGAATTGGGGATTACTATATAACATTTTTTTGGGGTTCCATTTCCTGTTAAAATACAATTACCTTTTTCATCATTAATTTTGCAATCATTTTTAGAGAAGGTAACTGAGTGATTGGAGTCACAAAATTGTGATATATTTAAGATATTGGCTTTTAGGACTTTAACTAAGAGAACATCATTCAGTTCAGGAAGCCCTTGCTCACTCAATGTTCTCTTACATATGATCTGAGATGAAACACCATCTCTAAACATGACACTACCTCCAAGGAAGTCTGTCTTGTTCTTTAATTTGGTTTCATTCCCGGTCATATGTTTAGAACATCCAGAGTCCAAATACCATCCAGTTGAAGTGCTTGATGCCTTTAAAGAAGAAATGATAATGTTGCACTTGAGTTGGGGTAGTAGATCATCTTTTCTAATCCAAATAGGCCTAGTTTTAAAAATTTTGTGAACTTTTGATTTAGAAAATGTTTGAGGGGTCTTTCTAAATGATTTTTTCTTAGTCTTAGACCCTCCCATTTTCTTTTTAGAGTTAGAGTTGTTTGTGGCCTGTCTAGGAAGTACATAAGTATCTCTTGATTTCCTAGAATAGTTAAAGTTTTGGTGGGTGTACAACCTTTTCTGGAAACATTCATCGAGAGTATAGCTGAAAATATCGCAGTAGGAACAGTATTGATGAGTATAAAACTTGACTTTCTTGCTAAAGTCTTTGAAGATTGGTTTGGATTTATTGGGTATAGTAGTCCAGTCGTCATTAGGTTTAGGTTTTTGTCTTTGGTCTCTGGCAGAAGGATAAACGTATTTTGTAGGACTATTTGGTTTCAACTGTTGATTGTACTGATTATGTGTTGTTTAAGTGGCATTGAGACTAGATTCACCTTTTTGAACATTTTGAAATGTTTGGCCTTATTTTACAAAAGTAACATTTTCAGGAGAAACTTAAGTCGTAATTGTATGCACTATTTCTCCAAATCCTAGGCCAGACTTATCTCCAGAGTCAAGTTTGCTTCTAGTAATAATTTTTTCATAAGGCTTGGTTTTTGTTTCAAAGTGTTGGCATTTTTTAAACACATTTGAAACCTTTTTTTTACTCTTCTAGTTCAATAAGGGTTGCCTTGTATTTTTGTTCAAATTCATGGTTCTTTTGAATCAAATAGTTTATTCTCAAGGTGTAATTCTCAATCTCAGTCTCATGAGCAACACATTGGGCATTATAATCTTCGGTGTTCTTCCTAATGGTTTGGTTAAGTAAATCAATACGCTCACTTAAGGTTTTTATCATTTTTTCTAGGGGAGCACTCTTCTTAACTGTTTTAGTGTATAACTCATGTAAATCAGGCAGGTCATCATCAGACTCACTATGTGCATCGTGTGAAGTGTCCCCTATGTTTTTGGTAGGTTTATTACTCACACACACGTTCAATTCGTCATCAACATTCTCACTTTGACTCACACGCAATCTTTTAGTAGTTGTAGGGACAGAATTATCAGGAATATCATTAACAACATCAACAGGCATATCAAGTTCATGAGTAGGCAAGCATGCATCATCATTATATATTATTTTAGTAAAGAAAGACATGCCGTACTCATTTATTTGGGTTGACTCGGTTTCATCCTCATCAGAATCACTAGAGTCATCCCATGTCTTACACATACTGGCCTTGTTATTGTTATTAAAACTAGTTGAACACTTACTAGCATAGTGACCAAGTTTACCACAACGATAACACTTAACATCTTTTATGTCAGGTTTAGGTCTATTGGGGTCATAATTCCTCCTATTGTCATAAGTGTGCTTGTTATTGTCTTTGTCATGAGGTCTATGAGATTGATTACCTTGATAATTTGATTTTCCTTGTTTAGAGGCTATAGCATTTCTGAATTTCATTCATAAGAGCTATGTCATTGTCAAGGTTTTCCAAATCACAGTTTTCATGACAGTCAGTGTAAAAATCTATAGTGTTCAATTTAGGCACTAGAAATTTAGAAGAAAACACAACATTTGAACTAGAGGCTTTATTAGTCTATCTGTTCAATTATTTTTTGAAGTCTAGTTCTAATTCTACAGTCCTCAGTTTACTGCTAAGTAATACAGGAGTCATATTAGGGTCATTCATTTGCTCAATAGCATACCTCTTCTTGTCAAATTTATATGGCAATGACCTAAGAATCTTTGAAACAATTTCCTTTCTACTCTAGGTTATACCATTTTCATGACGTTTTGTAAAAATATCAGTTAACCGTATAAAGAAATCGTCAAAGGATTCATTGTCATTCATAATCAGGGTGTTATATTACTGAATGAGCATTTGAGTTTTTCCAGCTTTGACACGTTCATCACCCTCATGAGCAATGACTAAAGTGTCCCATGCCTCTTTAGAAGTAGAACATATGGACATTCTTTTGAATTCATGTTCATTTATGGACATAAAGATGGCATTCTTTTCTTTGTTATTATCTAGAGATAATTTTTTCTCTTCCTTAGGAAATTCACTGAGAAGTTTCTTAATTCGTGTTGGATCAGTGGTTGAAGTAGCTTTAGTAGGATGTTCAAACCCTGTTTCAACCATTTCCCAGAGTTCATCACCTAGGGTTCCTTGAATGAAAGCAGTCATTCCCACTTTCCAGTACGAAAAATTATTTGCATCAAAGAGTGGTGGCCTGGATAGGTTACCTAACTTCTCAAATTTTTCTTCCATATTCAGAAATTTTTTATAAAGAAGTTTCGAAATAATTTCTCAAGTTTCAAGATCACAAAAGGTGTTCCTGCTCTGATACCAGTTGAAGAAATGCTTTAGGGTTAAAAGCTTATTTACAAGATTAATAACAAACTGTTATAAGTTGTGTAAACTTCGAATAAACTTTTTGGGCAAAACTCTTTTCGAAAAACACAAGATGTGTCATAAAAGACTTTCTGAATATATGGATTAAATTCGATAGTTGGTTACCTTCTTTTTAATTTTTAATAAACATCTACTAAAGTTACCATGCAGTCCCAATCACAACAACAGTTAAGAACAATCAAAGAAATAGACACAAGAATTTTAACGTGGTAAAACCCTTAAACAAGGTAAACATCCACGGTGCCCTCTACGGCACAAAACAAAAAATCCACTAGAATAAAGAATCAAGGTACAACACATAAGCAAACCATAAAGATCCTAACCTAAGTTCAGAATGTACCTACATGAGATTCTCCACTCCAAAGGTAATCTGAATTGGACTGGTCTTTTTTTGCTGTTTCTTTGCTTTTTCCTTGATCTCTTTCTCTTTGAATTCTAATTATAGCAACTCGTTCAAAATCCAAGATTCTCAGACAGAACCACAGTGTCTAAGTGTTCATGTGAGATAGTGTTTATGATGTGCTACTACATGCAAACATGATACTCACCCTCTCAAGATTATACATACAATCCTAACAAATTACAATAGTTCTAAAATGATAAGTTATTTTTGAATCTTGATTTTTCAAGCCACGACTTCTTGATCTTTTATTTATCCACAGATCTCAAGGATACCTTGCTCAAAAGACTCTTCAAGGTCTTAAATAATTTCAGTATTTTGAAAATATTTTTGAAATTGTAAACCTCCAATTGATATCCAAACTAGATTAGGAGTCTACTTTATTAAAACAGATTCAGATTTAACATGCAGAGACTGATTCAATAATTTTTGGTAAAAACTTCTTTGTGGTTTGTGGTAAAAAAGTGTTGAAGAACCATTAGAACAAATAGGTGATATGAATAATGCATAGTATGTGTCCTATTTGTGGTTTTAGGGATAGAAATAACTCCCCTTTGTTGATTCTCTTTGACAGGATTTCTTCTTTGAGCTTGTACCTTTGAGGAGATGGAGTTCTCATAAAATCTAACTATTTTGTCTAGATATCCAAACTAGTTGTAACTCCTATATATATAGACTCAAGTAAGTAAATATATAGTGTGTTCTCAATCTCCCCCTTTGGATATTATAGACAAAATTCCCTTGAGTATCAGAACTCGTGGGTCAAAAGAAAAAGAAATCCTATGTGTCCTATACAAAATTTCTACTACCCAATTCCCATCCTAGAACCGAAAATAAGGTAAAAAATACATCACTCAACTATATACATACCAATACCCTACAAAATAGTAACAAGATATATAATGGGTCTGAAATGCCTGTAACAAGATAAACACTAAATTGGCATATTAGTTGAGTCAGAATCAGGAATAGATTAGTAAAATCGCTAAGCAATACTCAAGATCTTCTCCCCCAATTTTTCTCAAATATACAAAATCGCTAAGCAATACTCAATAATTTTTGGTAAAAACTTCTTTTCGGATATATGCCTCAAAACTTTAGGAATAGTTCGTTGTGTTATTTTTATTTTTGTACACGTGTATTTCATAGAACATGAAATAGAAAACTACAAACACCACTCAGTAGATCTAAAAATATTTTAAAACTAAAAGTTTTTTTTTCAAAATTTGTTGAAACATAATAGATCAACAATACTAGATCTAAAAAGAGAAATTGAAAAATCGTGTGATGTTCTCTTTTAGAAAAACTCAGTTTTAACAATGAAACTTAAGTCTCTCTTAGAGATGTGTTCTGAGAGAATCAAAGATTTGAAGAGGTCTTCAAACGAAAACTCAACACCAAAAACACAAAAACCCTAGAAGGATCTAACTCTCAAAAAGATGGTTTTTCTGGTGTATGGGACTTTTAGGTTTGGTGTTTAGTTTGGGAGAAAACACTCGGAGGTTTGAACTACGAAGAAACTAGGGTTTCTTCTTTCTAATCTCTCTATTTTATTTCCCTCTCTTCTCATTTCTCTCTCTTCTCTCTTAGATTTAACAAAATGGCAAAGGTCTCAAAATGCTGAGGCTTGGGTCATTTTTATACTAACAGGGGAAGGATCCAGAACATCGATCTTAATCCTACGGATGGGATTGAGTCTTGACCAATTGACTTGAATCCAACGGTTCAACACTAGTGGTGGGTTAAATGTACAATGATTGGTTTAAACTGGGTTCATAAGGATTGAGTCACAACACATGCAGTACGTGGATAAGGTTGATCCAAGGGCTGGAAATGTGTACGTGTTTTGTGTTTAACAGAAAACACAGATCCAATCGATAGGTTACCAACACGTGTACGAACCAGATGAATGAAAAAATGCGTGTTTGAAAATAATTACAAAGCTGCCTTGAATTCTCTAGCGCTTTTGGATTATATCCAGGCAAACAATTAGCAAACAAAATAAGTTTTTAAAATTCAAATTTTACCCACAACACTTTTAAAAATAATTTTTAATTAATTTAAAAATCATTTGAAAATTATTTTAAAATATATAAAATGATTTAAGTTGAATTAAATTGATTTTAAAATGACTTAAAGTGTTGAAGAACCATTAGAACAAATAGGTGATATGAATAATGCATAGTGTGTGTCCTATTTGTGGTTTTAGGGATATAAATGACTTCCCTTTGTTGATTCTCTTGGACATGATTTCTTCTTTGAGCTTGTACCTTTGAGGAGATGGAGTTCTTATAAAATCTAATTATTTTGTCTAGATATCCAAACTAGTTGCAACTCCTATATATGTAGACTCAAGTAAGTCAATATATAGTGTGTTCTCAGATATATATTCTGAAAGATAAATCTTAATTATTTAAAGCCTTTTAGTCCCTTTATGCCCAAATATCTAATCAATTTAATGCTAAACTTCGCATTTCGGACTGATAATGCTCTTGAATATACCAAATTTAGTTCGTTTCATCACTCTCTTGAATCTAAGGGGATTATACATCAAACCTCTTATATTCATACTCCTCAACAAAATGGCATAGTCGAAGGAAAGAATGGGTTCATTATTTCCATTGCCCATGCTTTGATGATCCAAATGCATGTTCCTAAACCATATTAGGGGGATGAAATTCTTACTACTACGTGTCTTCTAAATAGAAATCCTTCTTGTGTTCTTAAATGTAAACCTCCCTTTCAGATACTATTCCCAAGTAAAAACCCATTTCCACTTCCCTAAAAGTGTTTGAATGTGTTTCATTTGTTCATAATTTGACTATCAATCGTGATAAACTTGATCCTCGTGCCCATAAATGCATATTTATTAGTTACTCTCGCACCTAAAAAGGACACTGATGTTATAGTCTTACCTTACATAAACACTTTATAAGTGTTGATATAACATTTCTTTGAGGATGTTCCATATTATTCTCTAGAGGGAAATCTATTACAAGAATATATACTTTTTTCCCCGTTATCCCTAATATTGTCCCTTATATCTCTGATGTTTCTCGTCAGCCACGGAGTGTCTTTCGACGTTGGCATTGAAGTGTATCTCAAGATCCTACCCTTGTGGGTCCATCTATACCACCTCCCCCATCTGCCTAGCCATCTGAAGATACACATCCGTCCCCATCTGACTCAAATCTTGATCTTCCTGTTGCAATTTGTAATGGTAAGCGAACATGTAATGATTATCCAATCTCTAACTTTGTCTCATTTGATCATTTATCTCATTCCTTTAAATTTTTTCTTTATCTATATCATCTTTCATTGTCCCTGAGTCATAGAAGGAATATATTTCCCATCCTAACCGGAGGAAAGCAATGGAGGAGAAAATGCATAATCTAGTTTTCAATCATACTTGGGACCTTATTACCACACCTTTGTGGGAAAAGATTGTTGGTTTTCATTGTGTTTTCACAGTCAAACATAATTTGAATGGTATTGTCGATCGGTACAAGGCTCATCTTATGGCCAAGGGTTTTACTCATACTTATGGCCTTGATTAAACTGAGACCGTTTCTCCTATGGCCAAGTTAAATTTTATACAGGTTATCATCTCTCTAATTGCAAATATCCATTGGACACTTCATCAACTCAATGTTAGAAATGCCTTTACACATGGTGATATTGTTGAGACAGTCTATGTGGCTCAACTTCCTGAATTTAAGTCCAATGGGGAGTATGTTTTTTTGTTAACAAAAATCTATTTATGGATTTATATCTTCACAAATATTTTTATGGACTCAAAAAGTCTCCCCGATCTTGGTTCGATAAATTCAGTAAGGCATTAGTTACTCATGGTATGACTCAGAGCCAAGCTGATCACTAAGTATTCTTTAAGAAGACGAATAATGGTATTATAATTCTAGGTGTCTGCATGGATGATATTACCATCACTAAGAGTGACACAGAAGGTATTCAAACCTTGATTATCCATCTTGGTTATAATTTTTTCAATAAGGATCTGGGTACAATTCGTTATTTCCTTGGAATAGAAGTTGCAAGATCAAAATTTGGCATCGATTTGTCTTAGATGAAGTGCATTCTTGATATTTTTAAAGATACAAGTTATCTCGACTATAAACTTGTAGCTAATCCTATGGAGGCCAAACTGAGATTTATGC
The DNA here is from genome assembly GCA_949130495.1 of Sambucus nigra. NCBI lineage: Eukaryota > Viridiplantae > Streptophyta > Magnoliopsida > Dipsacales > Adoxaceae > Sambucus > Sambucus nigra. The sequence continues at coordinate 352,918,150 of OX422224.1, read as the reverse complement.
CAGATGCGGATGACTTGATTAATGATCCAGAGATATATCGAAGACTCGTGGGTAAATTATCTAACCATCACTCGGCCTGATATTTTGTATGCAGTTAGTATTGTGCATCAGTTTTTGACCAATCCACAAGTTCCTCATATAGATGCAGTCATACATATGTTAAAGTATCTCAAGAATTCTCTAGGGCGTGGACTTTTTTATCAATCATCTTGATATATTCGGCCTGAAGGATATACTGATGAAGATTAGGAAGGATCACCTTCAAATCGTAAATCTACCGCTGACTATTGTACCTTCATAGGAGGTAATCTTGTGACTTAGAAAAGTAAGAAATGGACAATTACAGCTTGTTTTGGTGCTAAGGCAGAGTATCGAGGACTGTCTCATACTACTTGTAAGATGATTAAAGACTCTTTTATAAGAGTTTGGCATTCCAGTTAGTAGACCAACACCTCTTTACTGAGATAATCAAGTAGTAATTCATATTGTCAACAATCGAGGCTTCTATGAACTAGCCAAGAATATTGAAGCTGATTGTCATTTTTTTTTGTCTAAAATTGAGTCCAAAGACATTGCTACTCTTTTTGTTCCATTTGGCAACCAATTTGAAAATATCTTCACCAAAGCTCTATCATTGACTCAATTTGTATTAAAATTGGAGTTATAGACATATACTCTCCTGCCTCAGGGGAACTATTGTGAATATTGATCAAATATTATGTATTTCTCGATCATAGGAATGTAAAGTATTTTAGAGCTTTGGTTGTTTCACATTTATCCTAATTTCTGGTAATTTGTTTCCCTAATTTATAGTAGGATTTTTCCTTAATTTTTGGTAAGCTATCTCCTTAGTTGTATCTATAAAGTTAATCCTCCGAGAGAGAAGAATATATATTTTCATTCTCTGACTTAAAATAATAGATACTACAGCGACACGGGATTCAGACATAATTTGCTAGACACACTAGTGTGTCTTACTTGCATTGGTTAATGTTTGGGCTCCATTATTGTGGGGATGTGTGTAGCCCAAACACGAGCCAATACAGGTGGGACACGTCAACGTGTTTTCCAAATTATGTTCGAATCTTGTATCTATGTAGAAGGACTCTATGAAATTAGGTAGGAGAATGCCTGTAAACTGCTTGATATATAGAACTCAATTCTAATGGTATCAATTGTTGTAAGATTCCCATTCTTTATTTGAATGTAAAAAAAATCAATTTTATGCTTAATAATATGCCATACTGCCAACTTCATCTTTATTAATATATTTCTCTTTAGTTTTTACTATTCCATTTTGATTTATCATTCAATTTTTTTATGGTGGAAAATTTTGCTTTGCATGAAATGATGGTAACATGGATACATGGAGGAAGTGAGCAGGAAAGTCAAATAGTTTAAACAAATTCCTAAACACAAGTAAACAAAATCCATCACCTTTACAATATATTATAAAGGCCTAGGCATAAATCATATATATATATATATATATATATATATATATATATATATATATATATATATTAATTATTTCACTTAGTAATTTTTTTCTTAACTTCAAATATTTGTCTTTCGAACTTTGTAACTTCCATTCAATATGCCTTGAGCAATTCTACTTACATATTTGTTTAGTCAAGTGTACAACCATTTTGTGCACTCTGTGCAAAAAATCGGTGCAACTATCATTTTTCATCTTCCTTCCATGAATATCTCTATAATGGATATTATTTTTTTTAATTCAAGTTAGTTAATATCTCCTCATTCTTTTTGTACAATGTTGTGATATTGTAGAACCTCAATTGGTTGTAATTAAAAGGTTTGTACACATTATGTTAAAATAAGTATAATGAATTCATATGGAAGAAAAATACTATTTCACCTTTCATACTTATTTATTTATCGAAGTATGATAAATGGTTGGGTTAGGCATATTACAGTTAAATATTAATTTGTAAATCTATTATAAGATCTTTGATTTGAATTACATTTGAAGTGTGTAAGTCAACCATACTATTAGAACACTTTAAATTGGTATGTTCATATAGTAAAATTTATTTGATCAATATGGGAACTATTTTGACACTTGGTTAAATTTCAATACGTAAAGATGCATGTTATAATTACTAGAGGGTAGTGAATAAGGTATAAGCAAATTAATGCACATGAAGAGATAATTCTAATAATTTAGTCATATAAAGGGATATATATTATTATGCGTCGCACAAGTATCACGTGTGCGCCAATGACTAGTGTATTGAATAGGGACATTGATGAGATTTGAGTCTAAATGGCGACTAGATTAAACTTGTACAATCTCACAGTTTGTAAAGGGTACACAGATTCTTAATCCCGATGAATACTCATATAATTATTGCTTTGATTTTTTATGTGTGAGATTCAATTTATTGTGTCATTAATTTATATAGGTTGGGCAATCATTGTGTGAATATGTTTGAGATCATATTTAGAAGGAATTCGACCCCTTGATAAACTTATAAGTTTTGATTCTACTAGTACACCTGACCGATGAGTTTTATAATTCGATACAATATTAAATAAATTAGGTTGAGATCAATGAATTTCACCAAGTGGGTATTGAATACTTAACCTGATTAATCAAATTATGTGCTATCTAACTTGAAATAGTGCATACTATTCGAGTAACTTTGAGATAATTACATTGGAGTAAAGTTGTATATTAAGTGAAAATAATTACAATTAACAGAACACTACACCAAAACACGCCATTAGTAACACAATTTTACCATTACTAAAAATATTAGTAACACAATTTTTCCGTTAGAAAAAGGCGTGGGGCACGAAGCTAGTAACGGTAAAATTCTGTTACTAATAGTAACGAAAAAATTAGAATTAGTAACGGAAAAATTTTGTTACCAATAGTAACGGATAAATTCAGAATTAATAACGGTAAAATTATGTTACTATTAGTAACGGAAAAATGAAAAATTAGTAACGGTAAAATTTGGTTACTAATAGTAACGGTAAATTGGGTTACTAATAGTAACAATAAAAAAAAATTAGTAACGGTAAAGTTCTGTTACTAATAGTAACGGTAAAATTATGTTACTAATATTAACACATTTAAAAAAAAAAAATCAAGATCCAATATCCTGAATTTAAATAAATTCAATTATTCTTACCACGCTATTTAAATCCTAAGAACATATACAAAAATAGTCCACAAAAACAAGGGCATTATATTCAACATTTACATTTATATAAGCGTTCACTCTTTATTTACAAAAGAAACTTAAACCAAACAAATGAAATATCGTAATACAATCGCCCCGAAAGTTACATTATTTTAATAAAAGCATCCAATATAACATCCTAAGAAGTGACTTCTCACTAACACGTAGCAGTAGTGTTCAGTAATTAATTCTAGTGTCATGTAGTTAACCGTGGGAAGCCTTTTCAATATGCTGGAACAAGCACCCCTGATTTCCTCGTGTGGCTCAAACGTTGTTAAAGTCTCACGCAGGCTTGCAACGTAACACTGGGCAAGTGATGTAGCCTCAACTGGCTTAATGCCCTCTGGCAGTGATGCATTTGAATCTGTAAATTAAAAAATTAAAAAACATATAAAATCTGCACATATGACGAAGATGTAAGGAATTGTCTTGGTGGATTATTGTCGGATTATTGTCGATGTACAGTAACCTCAGTTGCAACTCCAAATATAAGAAAATAACTAGTTGAGAGTTATTACCATTTTTTTAATATAAGAAAAAGAACACTTGAAATGTTAACTCACTTTAAGTCCACCGGTGCTGTGAACTACAGGTACAGTGCCATATCAAATTGCAAACCACATGGCTTGAATCTCGAGGGCATCAATAATATATCACAGCTGCACACAAACAATAATCAATAAGTCAACTTCATATAACTCCTCTGAATTATGAAAATCTTGCAATAAAGTCCTATTTGTAATGCGAAAAGCCCTTGAACCTAATTATTATCGTGAAAAAGTCTCCAGAGGAAATAATTTGGAACAAAATGCACATTTTAAGGGGGTCAGCCTTAAACTCTTCCAAACCTAATTAATATTCGCACGGCCATATATAAATAAAAGTTCAATAATAATGTAAAAGTTTTCACAACCTATAAAATCCCGCACAACCTCAATATAAATAAAATTCAATAATAGTAGAGAATCTCGCACAGCCTTAATAACATGTTTTATCTAAGTCTTTTATGTCCCAATAATAGGTTTTATCCCGAACAAACTTCTGATTAAGGCATCAACTAATTACCAGAAAATTGAACTAATTAGACAGAAGATACTCACAAGTTTAAGGCAACGATGATAAGTTGTGGTGATGTTGGTCTTCCTCCAAGCATCAAGATCAAAGATGTTCATCCCGTACAACCATCCACATCGATCATAATCCATGTTAGATGAAATGAATGGGTTGGAGAAATTGAAGTAGTCCTTGTATTTCTGTCCAGGGCAACAATCTCGTCCGCACCATGAGTCCAAAACTGCACCAACAACCTTATCATTGAGGTCCAACTCCCATAGAAATGACCAGTCCCATGAAACTGGTGTTGTGTGTCTGCAAAATTCAGATTAGCAAGTTGAGATCAAAACCAAGTTTAAGCTACAATTGATATGTTATCAGCGCCATCTAGAAGGAAAACGAAACGAAGCCATTCAAAATCTTGACAAAAAGAAAATTTGTCGTAAGAACTTGCACAGCAAAAATCGATAGATTCATTGAACTGATAAAATAAACAAGCTCGGACTTTTACTTATTTATTTTTCCACTTTCTCCTCTGCCTCAGCCCGTCCACAGGTGCAATTTTTGCAGGCTTTCCTCGTGATTCCAACTTCACAATCACCAACTGCAACAGGACATTCATCCAACTTATGAACAATAAGCTAGCCAATAATGTTAAGTTAAAATTAAGATTCACAAACAAGACAACAGTATTGTTGTCCTACCAGGTGGGAGCTGGTTTTTTTTTAAATCCTCTTCAGATAAGAGGCTATCTTCATCAATGAGATCCATATCATCATCAGTTATCTAGACTTTCGATAAATTTTTTACAGCCTTTTTGATAGAAAATGATGAACCAATCGTCCATGAAGGTTTCTTGGCCTTAATTTGTTGAAAAGAATCTCACATTAAACTGTGATTGGTGACTAAAACATTTCGATCAATTCAAGAAATAATGACATCAACATCACGAGTGATTACTAAAAAGTTTATCAGTGTTTAAAAGAAGAGAATATTTATCCACTAGAAAATCCATCTAGTGAAGCGAATATAATTCATAACCCTGCTAATGCTCATTTCTAAATTCAGCAATTTCATGAAGCGGGAGAGGGAGAAATGGGGACGCATTGGCAACAGAAAAATTAATAACTAACCCCAAACGATTGAACCATTTCAGATGATACAACTGGTGTCAACTGAACAACCTGTACATCAAGAAACGCAGCCACAAGTAACTTGCGCTCAAGAGATGAGGTTGTCTGCAATAACACCCAAAAACATCAATATAACTTCATATTCCCCAAGCCAAAAATGGACAACTGTACATTACCATTTTCCCAGCAGAAGATTGAAAACTCTGGCGAAGAAGGATTATTCCACCAGGCTTCAACACTCTAATAAATTCCTCACAAAATTGATCACCAAGAAAATCAGGTGATCTACTAATTGATATGACAATATCCATTGATGAAGAACCAATCGGCAGGGTACCTGCCATTTGTCAACGTCTGTTACAAAAGACTAAGAGACAAAGGAAATGGACTTGAGCTACATAAACAATTGAAAATTTTAAGGGATATTTTTCAAATGCTATAAAAAAAATGGTAATTGGACAACCATAAAAGGACTTTCAACAAATTAAGCTGCTGATATTCCAATGAATGGCTATATTCCATGAACTGGTAAACGTAAAATTATGAAAGAGAAAATAATCGGGTGGGTGAACAGATAAGAGGACATGTATATGCAGAAACTAAATGCGTATGCAACAAGACATAAATAACAAACAGCATAAAAAGGAGTAATGGAAGTATAAAGTTTTGTGTCACCTATACCAAACTACGAACGTCCAAGATAACTTCGTTCGGAGGCAGACCCCAAGGTTCAACCATCCTCCCTCACCCCCAACCCCTTGTTTCCATATAGTCCTAAACATCTGAGTTCTACTTTTTAAGGTGCAAATGGAACCATTCACGGACTTGAAGAGAGAATAATTTCAAGTTTCAAGATGGCTTTGCAATCCTTGTTCAAGAATTGGTGATGCAAATTGAGTGTGGGGTGTTTTCTGAGAGATTATGTAATTTTCTTAGTATCCACTCTAAGAAAATTACATAATTACTTAGCCTAAAATGGAAAAATTATGAATCTAGGCACTGTATTCACTGTAGAAGAGAACTATTGTTTCTGCAGTGTTAATCAGAACAGCGATTGGGTGCAATTTGGCCCTTACGGCTTATTATAATATTGCAGAAATGGACTCATTTCATATCATGGTTGTATAACATATTAGTACAAAAAACTTAATGTGATAAAGATAATATATATATATATATATATATATATATACACACAAATTTAATGACTGTCATAAAATATTGCATTTAAATGATCATCACAATGTCTACAATGTATAGACGGACACATAATCTCTCAGAAAACCACTCCCCAATACATATTCCAAGAGATATATTCAAACGACGACGACGACGACGACGACGACGACGACGACGACGACGACGACGACGGAAGGAGTATGTTTCATGAAATTAGATGAAAGACTTACAGAATCATCTCCTCGGGTACTTGGCTTCATTCGGGACCAAAAAGTGCAGCAGCAAATCTGACCAGCATAGAAAACATTAGAGACAATAATAGAGAAAAATAGTAGTGGAATCTGCTCATTCAGTGAATAAAAATTCTTACCCTCCATAACCGGCATTCATATCCATCACATTCCTCACGCTTGACCAGTTTATGGGAAGGCCTCCTTGATAAACATCTGAGACAAGTGCATACCAGTGTTTGGTGTCCTCGTAGAAGATTTCTTCAGCATCTGGCTCCGTTGAGATGCTTTGAGGTTTACTGCTGAGCCTTTTGGGCCAGGGTGTGGTCCATTTGTATGAATTATCCATGCTTGTTACTATTAGTGGTGGAAGATATCTCTCGAGGGGAACGTACCTATCCAAGAAGAAGAATAAAAATGATGATGGTGATTATAAAGACTAATTAGGTCATACAGAATCAGCGCCTTCAAAACATACCATGAACTGTTCTGATACTATTCTGATCACACAAAGGTGGATTATTTTTTGTGCGTGTTTCATAGAAGGAAGATGAAATAGGCTTCTGATATATAACCAGCCCAAATCCAGATGAATCAGACTTCTTGGCCACTACCTTCCAGCACATAGCTTCGATCAGAGCTACCACAGCTGCAATAAACAAAGGATATGATCATCCAACTTATATTACAGGATAGAACATAAATATCTCTTTTTTGCGTGTGTGTGGTGGGTGGGGTGGGGGGGGGGGGGGAGGAATTGGGGGGCAATGTAATTCATAGTAAAAATAGAGAGCAAATGTAAAATGTGATTCAGACCTGAGTCGAATAAATTAGAAAAACTCATTTTAGGAATGTGACACTATAAATTAAGAAAACTGATGATTATTTTAAAAAAAAGAGGATTACAAACCATTCCAGGCATTCTGATCTCTTTCATTATTGCGGTGCACTGGTGTAGCAGACCATATAAAAAAACCTCCTGGCCTAAGAATCCTATTGAGTTCCAATAATGGTTTCCCCCTACAGTTATCAACTAATAGGATTACAATATAGTTAAGACAAATTAGTAATACATGAAAGAAGTACACCGCGATCTATAATGTACCATCTGCATCCTAGTGAACCCTGAATCTTGCACAGTGAATCAAATCATACGCATTATCGGGAAAGTATGTTTATATACAAATTCGTAACCTTGGACGCTCAATCGACACTTATTTTATACTCTCCAAAGTAAGAACAGATTTGGATACTAAAAGTATAAACACTAAGATAAATCAAACTAAAGAATATACAGCCGATAAAAGTAAGTTTAAGTAGAGAAGTCGTCATAATTGAGTTTATAATTAGAAACGTACATATAAATAATAAAATATCCACAATATAAGTGTGGAGAAAATACTACGTGTTAAAGAACTAGTATCAACATTTATAATCAGTGTGGAGAAAATATTAAGTGTTAAACATCTAATGGTAACTAAACAGAGCATAACTGATATATAAAGGTTAAGCAATACAATAACTCAAAATCCAATGACCAATAAATGAGAAAGGGTTATCTCCAAGTCCCATACACAACTTAAAAAGGACAAGATTCTCACGTACAATTCATAGGAGTAAATCTTGATCTTATATCGTTATCCTTACTATTCATGTATGTGACATGGTATTGATTCATATCAAATCGAATCAATTTATTGCATTTAGTGTCCCAAGACATAAAATATTTGTTCGACATAAAATATTTGTTCAACAAAAAATAGTATTAGTGTAGAGGGAAAATATCGCCGTAAGTAACACATATATCATAGTGCGTCTAAATACACATATATACACACATCGAGAGAGAAAAATTAATCATTTATCATCCTAGTGCTATTCTTGATTTGAAAATATCAATGAATACCAATAGGCCAACATAAACCAACTATAGTGAATAAAATGAAATACGCCAAGAGGGTAAATATCACCATAAGCTGCATACCATGTATAGAAGCTATATCAATATTCACCATTGATGTACTCTACTAGAAATGCATAATGGTTTTAGAGTATTACCTGAGTCTGCCACAAAGAATTCTTCATCGTGTGATTTCCAAAAGAACGAGATATTGTTATACACCTCCTGCCCTCCAAGTTTCTGAAAATTAATCAAATATGAGAAACTGATGATAACCACTGGCCCCAAATATCACTTAAGATAACAAAATAGTTGCTCCAATGCTTTAAACGGTTTCGACGGGATGAGAATAGCAAAGGGGTAAGAGAACCCTAGGTGATGCGTTGGGACTTTTCATTTGGGTGTGTGAGAGTAAAGGCTTATCTTTTAGGCAGAAGGGAAAACTTCCTTTTTTCTAATGAAACTACAGCCAATTATTAAACTTGTGATTGGTAGCAAGAAATATAAAAAAAAGTAATGTTAAGGATAATTAGGGAGTGTGAGTTTGTGAGTGGTAGAAGTGATTTGATCGATCCTTCACTACCACCGTAGTTACGAACACGGTGGCTCTGGAGATCCTTCACCACTAGACACTCTAGTCATTCCACTTCCTCGTGAGCGATTTGTGGATTTGGGTTTGCGAATTTGTGGATTTTTGTCCAAATTGAGCAGTCTTATGTCGAAGTTTTTGGAAAAAGTGAAAAGAAGCCTTAAAAAAAGTTGATTTTTTTCCATTATTCCAAACAATTTTTCCCCCATCGATCTCAAAAGAGTAAATTCTCTATATAAGAAGCGCCCGTTTGAATTGTAATAAATAATCATCATTTTTATTCATAAGCATAAAATTGAAATAGAGTTGGGACCTAATACCTTTTGCAATTTGTTGCATCCAACGATTTCGGTTAATGGTTATATCAGATTTAATTGTGAGGCGTGGTAACTGTATCACAAACAGATTCCATCCATTATATACAAAAAAATAGAATGAAGACACAATAATATAAAATAAAGTTAAATGTTAACTTACGGTTAAAATTTTACCTTCTGTGATATGCTCCGTGGTAAGGTATATGTTTGTAGTAGTACAAACAAAATACTTTTCTTCTTAGTGATCTTAGTAGGACCATCTCATCACCCCCATTTGCAATAATAGAAGATATGTTGCAATAATAAGTTGAAGCACTTTGAGCCATTTACTCACACAAAAAGAGAACCAAATGAAGATACACTGAATTAAAAGATATTTCGTACCCATCCTAACCACCCAAAAGCTCACAAATGGTTCTCAAACATTAACAATGAAAGTACTGAGCCCGTTATCAGTATATTCTAGATAAAGTAAAGCCTACTAGAGAGCAATTTATGTCAATATAGTGTTTTAATTCATAAAAACAAATATAAAATCAATGGGTCTCCATATTTACATATCCAAAACCTTTTCTAACATTTTCAGAACTCAACTACAAATCAAGCAAAACAAAAGATCTACAATCACAATAAAATCAACGAACAATATAATATAACATGAATCAGCAAACAAGTTGTTGAACTCAAATAAATAAACATCATATCTATATATAGAGAGAGAGAGAAACACCCCAAACCCTAGGTCACGATTCTTCCAACCCCCAGGTCGCGATTTAGAGAAGAGGAAGAGAAAGAGGTCGTGATTTGTAGAAGAGGAGGAGGTTGCGATTTGGAAAAGAGGAAGAGGACTCGATTTGGAGAAGGGAACGATTTGGACAAGAAGAAAAGGTCTCGGTTTGGAGAAGAGGTCTCGTTTGGAGAGAAAGTATGTGTAGACGGGGTAAGTCTTTGGGAGAGGGAAAATTAACCCTTCTTTCTAAGAAAAAAAATAATTTTAAAATATTGAACTAATATTAGTAACACTTATGTGAGATTACTAACGGTAATGTATTGTGAGAAATAGTAATGGTATAATACTGTTAGTAATAACAAAAATAGTCTGTTACTAAATGAGCGTTTTGGTGTAGTGGAATAAAAAATAAATTATGGCTTGAAATTTGAAATTTGAAATTTTTATTTGGAAGACACTTTAATTATTTATCTTGAGTCCCTAGTATAGTCCATATACAAGTGTAAAGCCCAAAAATCTATGGACACCCTCACTTCTTGTACTTATATATATATATATATATATATATATATATATATATAAGTCAATGAAAGGGGTGTTAAGATGTAGGGTAAATTATACCCAACCCCCCTAAACTACAACGGTTTTCCAAATAGCCCCTAAACTAAATAAACTCAATAAAGAGCCCCTTAAACTATTGAATTTTGACACCTTAGGTGTCAAAATTCAATAGTTTAGGGGGATCTTTGTTAGGTTTTTTATATTAGGGGTTATCTACAAAACTGATATAGTTTAGGGGGTGGGTGTAATTTATCCTAATATGTATTCACACTCCTAGGATTGGAGAGCATGAGATAAAATAGTATTCATGATTTTGTGAAGGAGTGAGGAGAGAAAATTATTTTTCTCTTATTGTCCAAGTTTTCATCTCTAAAACTTCCACACATAGCTTCATTTGGATGGATCATTTACTACGATTTAAAGTGTTTTCCACATCCAAGCAAGAATTAAAGGTGGTTGATCATCAACAATATCTTCTTCGTTAAGTATGTCTCCTATACGGGACCACCTACAAGATCCACAAATTATGGTGATCTAAATTATATATCTAATTCTCGTTGTTGTATATTATGAAATATGATGAATCCAAATTCTATGAGCAACAAATTTTTTATTGTTTATCCCATCAACTTTGTCCCTCGAAATCATCCCATGTATGCCTTAAGTGCTTGTACCCCATCCCAAATGTATAACCTCAAATGCATCTGTGGGATGATTCGAAGATATATTCGAGGGATATAGCATTGTTCTCAGTTAAATCCTCAAGGAGTTTAATAACGGAGGAAACCGTATCAATCAATTTATCTGGGTAGTAAAATGCGAGGCCCCAACGTCTATCATTTGGGGTCTTACAGCTAGTAAATTTGATCATCAAGCGGTGGATGTATCACCACTTTTTAAATGCTTAAACAATTTATAATTTTCCTTATATCAAATAATATCTCGCCACTCTCACAATATCCAAACAATATTCATTAAATTTTTAACTATGTTAAATTTTGAAATGTTGGAAAGGTTTTTGTGACATGAATTTGTTCCAATTGAAGTTTGTGTGCAAAATAAGGAACATAAAATGTAAAATTTCTAATTCACAAAATTACTTTAATGCCATTGAACTAGTATTGTATATTTCTTGCCCATTATTACCTTAACCACACAACTTTCTAACACTCAACTCATGTTGCAAAAAAAATTAAAGGGGTGTTTTAAGTGAAATTGTTGTAATGCCAAAAACATGTATGATGCCCACAAATCCTTCTAAGAAATTACACTCCATGCCTACATATTGCAAATGTATGGCCATTTGACATTTGATTGATACATTATGAGTTTCATCGATTGAAACTTGAAATATATCTCCATTGAAATATTTTAACATAACATTGATGATTTATGTATTGACAATATATTTTTAAATAAGGTTAATTACAAATTTAACACTGATATTTGAGAAAATTTTGAATTTAGACCACTTCTTTCAATTTTGCAATGTTAATCCTAATTTTTTAATTTTAAATAAATTTGGACAGCCATTAACCATTCGTTAGACAATTTCTATTAAATCTTACATGATACTAAACGTCAACTCTTTGATTGATTATAAACCAAATATACCTTGACATGTGTTTCAACCTATTAAAAAATTGAAAAAATTGAAAATCTTCAAAAGAAATAAAGAAAAAAACATAATATATATATATATATATATATATATATATATATATATATATATATATATATATATATATATAAATTAAATTGTATTTTTATATAAAAATTTTATTTTTTTACAAAAACCATATTTATAAAAAAAAACTATATATTTTTTTAATAAAATATATTTTTCAAAAAAGAAATAAAGGGAAAATATAAAAGATATAGAAAAAATAATAAAAAAATGTATTTTATTTAATAAAAACTGCATTTGCAACATATATAATAATTGAAAAGGAAAAAATAGAAAAATAAATAAAGAAAAATATAGAAAAAACATAAAAATGTTTTAAGCCGTTTTTTTATATTTATTTTAAAACTGTATTTGATTTTATAAAAAAAAAATTGGTAACCTGTGTATAAAAATCCATTTTTATATAGAAAAATAGATTTATTTATATAAAAATATAGTTTTATAAAAAAATACAATTTTTTAAAGTTCTTATAAAACTGTATTTTTTTTAAATACTGTTTTTAAATAATACACCTTTTTTTTATATAAAAATACATTTTGCTTTATGAAAAAACCAAATATATATTTATTCCTAGATTAGTTTATTTATTTTTTCTATTTTTTCTATATTTATTATTTTTCATTATTTCTTTTGAAGATTTTTTTGATTGTTTAATAGGTTAAAAATATGTTTTTTATATAAAAAATACAGTTAGTATATTTTTTTTTTTAAAATATATATCTTTTTTTTGTTTTATTTCTTTTTAAAAATATATATTTTTTATAAGCATATGATTTTTTAATAAAAAATAATTTTTTTGTAAAAATACATTACAAAAGAATAGTTTTTTGTAATATTTTTTTTTTTTTAATAGTATTTATTTTTTCAATTATTTAATAGGTAGAAACATATGCCAATGCATAATTGGTTGATAATCGGTCAAATGCTTGACCTTGTGTGCCATGTAAGATTTAACAGCAATTCTTTAAAGGATAGTAAACAATTGTCCAAATTTATTTAAAATTGAAACGTTAAGATTAACATTACAAAAATCAAATGAAGTGATCTAAAGTTCCAAATCGATCCATACATCATCATGATTAAATTTGCAATTAATTCTTTTAAATATGTGTCGATCTCAACGTAAGATTTTTGTAGAGCGTTTTTAGAAAACACCATTCATTCTAGAGTATCACTACAATGACCAAAATGTTAAGGCTTTAAAGGGTTAAAGATTTACAATTATAAAGGATTTAAAAATGGATAAAAAAATTATTTTAAAATTTAGCCCTCTTTTATATATGTAATATATACATGTGTGTATTTAAAATCAACGATTATTATATTATTTTCACCCCATATTTAAATTGCATATTTGTTATATCCAAATATTAGTTGTTGTTTTTTTGGTATATAAACCATGCATTTTTCATAATTGTTATTTTTTAAATTTTTTTATCATCAAACTTTTTTGAGTCATTTAGGGACTATTTGGTTTGCAACTATAATTCTGTTTTCTCTGTTTAAATACAATTCTGATAAAAATCTACATTTGGCAACCTGTTTTTAAACGCTGAATTATAATATTTCTGTGTTATAATAAAGTTTTTCAGAAAACAGGTTGACGGTGTTTTATAACTTCTGTTTTTTTATTTTTCAACTCAGAATTATTCATTCTTAATATTTTAATGCGGTTATACCTTAATATATTATATACACACATAATACATTTATATGTGTGTAATTATTATAAACGAAAAATATATATGTAGATGTACACAAAATTACGTATGGAATAATATAAGGTTAAATAATATTATCAATAGATACATGATACTTATATATAGTTTTATACATGTATTATTAATATATGGAATAATATAAAACATACATATAATACATATGTATTTAAAAATATTATCAATTCATGTATGTATATAATTTTATATTGAATTATACATGCAATATCATTCTATAGACAAATATATATGTATGTACATTTATGTATATGTATGTAAGTTTGCATTTGTATTGTATATATATATATAATTAAACTCTCCAACATTCCTCGTTAAATATAAATAAAAATACATGATATTAAATATACATGTATATAATTTATGATGTATGTATGTATGCACGTATGTATGTATATATGTATGCATTCTTGTATAATGTATGTATGAAAGTTTTATGTATGTTTATATATATATATACTAGGGTGTACCCGTGCCGATGGCAAGATGATAATTTTGTTCCCGTGACGACAATAAATTTATTCCCGTGATAAATTACTTCCTGTAATTTGTAATTCATCATTTCCAAACGTTCTATTCAAACTCAATTTACCCTCTTATCAATTTTACGCAAAGCACGTTTAGTAATAGTTATAAGTTGGGCAAAATAACACACGTGATAACATAATATGAGCGTAGTAAAGTGGGATATAATAATATAAAAAAATATTATTATATCCCTGTTCGCATGTGTACCCGTGCCGATGGCACAGTTGTAAAAATGATCCAAATATTTACTCATAGTGATTACATCCAATCACGGTTGAAAAAACGTTCTTGAGATTTCGTAATAGTGATTAAATAAAAAAAAATGACACTTCAATCATTAATAACCATAAGAACTCATTAATTTTGGTAAAATAAGTTTGTTCCCGCAATATTTCTTACCCGTGCCCATTACATGGCGATAAATTTATTCCCATAATAAGTTTGTTCCCATAATATTTTATATTTTAAACGTGTCTCCATTTACACAACACCTTCAATTTAAGATTATTTAAATCTAACCTCACTTTTGTCACTTAATTATTTTATAACACAATTCATTTTATAATTTAAAAAAGTTAATGGTTTCAAATATTTTTACAATTAAAAAGTATTATAAAAAAGTTAAAATAAACCTTTTATAATTACGAACTTTTTGTACAAAATAAAAATATTTAACTTGATTTAATGTAACCTTTACATTGAACGCACTTAATGTCGGGAATGAAAAGGACTTGAATTTAGGTATTCATAAATTCAATAGTAAAAAACCAAGTGTTCAATAAAGGTCATTGAGCCATGTGCCAATGCTTCTGCAATTGGTAAAGGACATTGAGACATGTGCCAATAAATCATTATATTCTTCCTGCCCGTTGATTTTGACATATACCCAAACATAACTTTGAAACTCTCACTACCTAATCCGATATTTCACAAATCATAATTAAACCCTGAAAACTCTTGAAATGTTTTGAGGTTTTTCTAATTAATATTTAAACAGTTTATAGTATTATTTTTCACATTACCAAAATTTGTTGGAGTTATCATATCCCATCGTGAACAAAAAAAATCAAATTAAATTTTTTAATTAAAGCAAGATGAGTGGGTGGTGAAATTAGGAGCTCAAAACCCGCTCATTTAAAATCCCCAAATAAATAAATAAAGGGAAAGAGTAAGCGATCTAAATTACTTAATGGGTCTTTTTATATGAACCCATACAATCCTTTAATAGCCCCACCTAATGAAAAACAATTATTAAACCTACATACAACGAATTCCAAAGGCAGGAGCAACTTGTACCCATCTAATTTGATTTTTTTTTATCTAAATCCAACATCATTAGCCCACATGCACTCCCAACTTCTCTGCTCCATCTAATTTGAAAAAAAAAAGACTTCAGAAAGGCAGGAGCAACTTTTACCATGGAACGAACTGTTTGAATCTGGGTTCGTTGTCAGCAATACTTCTTCAAAGGCTTCCTTGAAATAGTGTGTTGGACACTTTTTCCCATAGAAATCATGTTTTACTTCCCAGTTACAGTCTAACTTAATTTGACAAAAAATACATTTTAAACAATAGGCTTGTATGAACTCAAATGGGAGTCTTTGTAAACCTCAAACCCACCGTCAATCTCTAACACGCATGTAACAACCTACAAAAAGAAAACATTAATCTAAAAAAACTTCTCAAATCAAATAGTAGTTACCACAGGTCACTTAGAGACAAAGAAAATATATGAATTAAAATGAGGGGCGAGGGATCTAACCTTGTTGGAGATCGAAGAAAAAGAAAAGTAGGAAAGGGTGAAAGAAAGGTTTTGAGCCGTGTGCTCTGATATGGTTTAACACAACATTGGGTATGCAGAAAAGAACAAATTCATTAAATGCAGATCGATGATGAACCTGTAAAAAAAATTATTATGTGGCTTGTTATATCAGCAAAAAAATTTATAAATGGGAAAAAAACAACAGAAACAATAGAAATTGAAACTCAAATCATTTTTAATATGTCTTCATGGGCTCACTCTTCATTTCAATCACAGATCCAAGGGAAAATGTTATTTGGAACCCAGATTTGTGCTGAATAATGAGAAAAAAAATACTCACAGCACAAAACCCCAACTAAGGGAAAAACGCTAACAGATGTGGCGCCTCTGGTCCATGGCATCCATGGTATCTCGGAGTAAGAAAGGGATGTGAGATAAGGAAGGGAAATGAGAGAGAGAGAGAGAGAGATGTGGATGATCTAAGACAGCTGTTTCCCACTAATAATGTGTGCTAGTGAAAAAGTAAAGTGGAAGTGGTTGGGTGCTCTGTGAATATAACTTCTATCATCATTTTTCTGGGAAAAAATACATATTGCAAACAACGGACTTAATGACTTGCAGAAGATAAAAGAAGCTTACTGAAAGATATGAAACTGTGTCAACCACCTACAGATCTAAGAAATGAAAATGTTTTCTCGATCAGAAAAAAAGTATAGGACCAAAATATAACTAAATATAGATTTCAAAAAGAGCAAAACAAAATAATTACAGAAAAATGTCCCTTCAACAGCGGGAAAAAACTATCTTTATTGGTTTTGAAAAAAACAATATCTGAAAGGCAAGATCAAAAATCATTTCAAGGTGCTGAAAACAAATCATTCGATATTTGAAAACAAATCATTCTTAAACCAAATGCAGGAAAAAAATGCCATTGCTTATAGAGAGAGGTCACCGATAAAAGAGAAGAGCCCATGTACTACGGGCAAGCAAATATTATGTCCCTCAGTTGCCCATGCCGACTGTGGAAGCTTGGATACTATGGGCATCTTAGGAAGAAAACAGAGGAAACGTTGAAGTAAACCCATTTGGGGCACGAACTATGAGGTTTTCTCGTCAAGAGGAGATTTGCAGGTAGTGGGGTAGGTGAGAGATTGAGAGAGTCGAGGTAGAATACTCAGTGTTTGAGAGGCTCGAGATTTGTGTTTATGTGGGTGAGAGAGAGACGCGTGATATTGATTTTTACAGACCTCGAGACATGGGACGTATTAGATTTTACGGATGAGGGCATTATATTTTCCCATCACAGCCACATGTCATCGTTTTCAACCTTTAAGATGCACACTCCAATATTTAATCTCATCTGTCGGTTGATGAAGACCAAATTCCTTAGATGTAAACAATGTTGTATGACGTGGCTATATGATGTGGCAAAAGTTATATGAGGTGGTTAAACCCCCTCCTGCTTTATTATATATATATATATATATATATATATATACACACACGCATATGTATAATATAAATATACATATTTGCCAATTTTATCAAATTTTCAAAAAACTATTTTTAAAAACAAGTTTATCAAACGCACACCAATAATTATAAATACAAAAAACTGAATTTTAAAACTGTATTTAAAAACAGTGTTTAAATCGAGTTTTCAGAATACAGAACCAAACGGGCCCTTACTGTTTGGGATCCAGTAGTTTACACTATTTAAAGTTCGGATCCACTTGTGATTTGAAAAAAACTGCTTTTAAAAAAATATTTTATTTAAAAAGAAAACTTTTTTTTATAAAAAACAGTTTTTTTTTTAAATTACAAATGAACCCAAACTCTAAATAGCGATAACTATTGGACCCTAAACAGTAAAAAATTCAAGAGTAAACTACCCCAGCAGTCCCTTACTTTTCCATTGGTTTCAATTTAGTCTCGTACCTTTTTATTGTCTCAATTTAGTCTCTCACCTTTCAAATTGGTTCAATTTAACCTCTGTCATTTTTTTGTGTTTCAATTTCATCCTTAACCTTTCATTTTGTCTCAATTTAGTCCATCTATTAACTACTTTTGATACAATTGATTCTTTTACCCCTCTTTATTGAAAAATAATAAAATGAATGTTATAAAATTTAAAAAATAAGTTATTTTATTATTATTTGGGGATAAAAAATAGTTTTTTATCGAGAATAATAGTTTCTATTTTTATTCTATCCCAGCTGTTTTTAATTTAAAAAAAAAACTCGAATAATAATTTTATTAGTGAACATAGTTTTTTTATTTATAAAAAACTCATTTTTTAATTTTAATTAAAAATGTTTAATTTGATGTTTTAGATTCACAATTGATTAATGCCACTGATGCGGTCCCACATCACAGAAAAAAATTTATTTGTCAATTATATTACATAGATTAGGAAAAAATTGATGTCTTAGATTCGCGATTGGTTAGTTTGCTTAATCGAACCCACATTCATTAAAATAAGGGACTTGAGAATAAACCACTGTAGTCAAGCCGCTTATTTTAATGAATGTGGGTCCGATCTAACGAAATAACCAATTGCGAATCTAAGACATCAATTTTCCCCCATCTATGTAATAAAATTGATAAATAAAATTTTTTCTATGACGTGGATCCGCACTAACGGCACTAATCAATTGTGAATCTAAAACATCAAATTTTACATTTTTAATTAAAATTAAAAAAAGTGTTTTTTATAAATAAAAAAACTATGTTGACTATTAAAATTATTATTCGAGTTTTTTTTTTTTGAAAAATTAGAAACAAACGAGATAGAATAAAAATAAAAACGATTTTTTTTATTATTCTCGGATAAAAAAGTATTTTTTATCCCCAAATAATAATAAAATAGCTTATTTTTTAAATTTTATAACATTCATTATAATATTTTTCAATAAAGAGGCGTAAAATAATCAATTGTATCCAAAATAGTTAACAGATGGAATAAATTGAGACAAAATGAAAGGTTGAGGATGAAATTGAAACAAAAAAAGAACAGGGATGAAATTGAACCAATTTGAAAGGGGAGGGACTAAACTGAGATAATAAAAAAATAAGGGTCTAAATTGAAACTAATAGAAAGGTAAGGAACTGCTTGGGTACTTTATTCAAGATTCAAAAAAGTTTTATGATAAAAAAAATTTAAAATAATAAATATGAAAATGCAGGGTATTAATTAAAAAAACTAGTATTTGGATATAAAAAATATACAATTTAAATATGGGGCGAAAACAATAAAATAATTTCTTATTTTCAATACATATTTAAAAGGGAGGTTAATTTTAAAATAATTTTTTTAATTATTTTTCAAGCCTTTCTAATTGTATATTTTTTAACCTCTTAAAGCCTTTATATTTTATCTTTTAATAAGAGGGTTTGAAAGTAGATAGGAAAACGGGGAAGTGTACTGATACTCTTCATTCTATCTTATCACTAGACATCATAAAAGTTCAAGAAAGTTTACTTTATTCATAGAAACTTTTTATTTGTCGTGACCATGAAAAGGTCAATTGATTGGTTATTGTTTTTTTTTAATTGGTACAAAATAATCAAACAATTAGTGGTATATGTGCAGCTGCAAGCCCAAGTTAGATGAGATAGGCCATGATCTAAAATTAAGTTAGATGAATTATTGTTGGCCCAATTTATCAATTATTTGGTCCAGTGCAGTTGAATTATTAAAAGCTTGTTTGATCCTTTTTGTTTCTGGGTTCTACTTTTCTTGGCCCACAAAAGCTTTGAAGTGTCAATTTTATTTTTTTGTCGCAGTACGGAGGATATTTTGCCATACTTTTATTTTGATCACAAATGTGTAATAAAATATGCAGGGGTTAATATCAAAGAAGCATCTTACACCAAGGAAATAATTTGTTGGACAAAGAGTTTTTAAATCTTAGCAAATGAGAAATTATATTATACATACAAGAATTGCCATTTTTGTACACTACTTAATTTGATTTTTTTTGTTTATGCATTTGATTTATTCATGTAACATCTGTATGTTAGATAAGAAATTTTTTTATTAAGAAAATATATGATCGTTTATGATCATTATGCATATTTCAAACATTTTTTTAACTATACATGATCATTTTTCATATTTAAAAATTAGGATTTTTTAGATACCACCCCTTAGTATACAATAAAAATAGATGTAGATTCCTGTAATTTTTAATTGAACATTGCGGTCACTCTAACCAAAGATAAATAAATACCCACTTGTATTCATTTACCCGTTAACACAATAACACGACTACCCATTCTATCTCCTAGAATATTGTTGTCTCATCACTAATCATTATTCACCAACTAAACAATAGCATAAGTAGATATCAACATTAAGTAAACACCCATTGCCATTAAAATTCTAATCCGTTACCATACAACACTAATGGATTCACGCAAGTAACGCGGTGGCATGATGGAATTCCTTAGTGCAATGATTCATATGGCTTCCATAATTTTTCTAGTTTGTTGGATTGTTTGGTAGCCTTATAGATAAGGCGCAAACAAATGACGCTGAAATTTATGGTATTCTTTAAGGGGCCTATATATACAATAAATTTTTTAGTGGATTTAATTATATGGAAACTTTTAATCACGGGGCAATATATAGTTACCTATAAAATTTATTTGATGACAATATTACTACGGTTCATAACTAACTAAAAACCATCATAAAAATAATTTTCATGAATATTTAAAAAGGAGTTTATCATTTGTACATAGTCCATGTGTCCCAAGTCAATACTCGTCTTTTTTTAAATACACTCTAAATAAGTAGTAATATTTTGAAAATTAGTGGTGAAATTAAAACATTATCCACCAAAATAATGATTTATATGCATAACAGGAAAGCCCATTTAATCAGAACTCAATAGCACCATCAAAAGGGCCTAGCTTTTGATGGTCTCGAGGAAGGTTATGAAGTGTTTCGTGCGTAAGTTATAGACTGACGTGGTATGTTGAATCTAAATAACATTATTTGTTTAGAATTATAAATATAAAACGTAAGTTTCTTGAATTCTTACAAATGAATATTAATGTGATAGGAGGGAATAACTTAAGATTGTAGTAGGTGAGTCATTGCTCGAACCCATGCATCACTATTTTCCAAGGTTCTAAAAAACGCGGGGCGTGACCAAGGCGTGGAGGCCAAGCCTTAAGCCTTAGAAGCCTAGGCGGGCCTTGGCGTGAAAAGGCGTTTAGACATTTTTAAATATATTTTAATATTTTTTTACTATGACAAGGCTATTTAAAATACTAAATTGGTACATACCTTAAAAATATGTCTAAATATTTGTAAATTAAAATACTATTATTTTAAAATACAAAAAAATTGCGTCTTTTCACGCCTTACTTCTAAAAAACTCGCGTTTTTTCACGTCTTACCCCAAAAAAACGCGCGTTTTTTCACGCCTTGCCCCAAAAAACGTTGACCATCGTTGACCACGCCTAGGGCCAAAACTTGGCGTATCTAAAAAGCCTCGCGCCTAGGCGCGC
The DNA here is from genome assembly GCA_949130495.1 of Sambucus nigra. Taxonomy (NCBI): domain Eukaryota; kingdom Viridiplantae; phylum Streptophyta; class Magnoliopsida; order Dipsacales; family Adoxaceae; genus Sambucus; species Sambucus nigra. The sequence continues at coordinate 352,896,012 of OX422224.1, read as the reverse complement.
CTTGGCGCCGCCTAGGCGCGTTTTTTAGAACACTGCTATTTTCTCAAGCGGGTAAAACGTGCCATTTCAAAATTATTTGAAAGCTTTGGGACCATTCATTGTTTTTCATATTTATGTTGGTTTTTAAAAGGTAGTATTGCTTCTGCCAAATATGGATCTACAGCAATACCACCTGAGGATGGGTTATCTCAAATATTATATAAAAATAAAAGGTTAAGATTGTTATGTCTGTTATTTAATTATCAAATAGTACAGAATTATTAAAGAAATAATTATTACAGAAATAAAAAGATAAATTCGAGCCCTGTAAACAGTCTCCTTAAGGCAAATTTATTCCCTCCAATGTGCTCAAAGGTTAATGAATAATTGCCTTCCAAGATAGAACGGATTTCCCGAATTAATTATGTAGCACAACAATAATTAATCCCAATGAACACAAATCTGTGTTAATACTCAACCGTAAAAGTAACATGATATGCAGAAATGAAGAAAATATTTTTCTGGATGAAGGAAAGAATGTAGTAACATTTTCGAAATTATTTCTGAAGGGGTTTTGTTGACATCAACCAAAACTAGAGGGAATGGTTTGTATTTATAGCTTTGGTGTTGACTATTGGGAACATTCAAAATCGAAATTAATTGTTTATTAACTGTCAAAAACAGTTAATTTCGTTAACTGTTAGCCATTGGCAATTAACTGACAAACAATTAATTAATAATTAATTTATTTTATAATTAATTAATAAAAGCCCAGAGAATTAATTAAACTCCGCCCAAAAGGATAGAGGTTTTTTATAAGCCCAAGTCAGCTTTTGCCTAAACCCAACACATGCATAGTGTAGGTCATCTCCCCTTCAAAGAGTTGGGATACCCCAAGGTATCGAAGCCTTAGTCCATCATTTGGATTTAATTAACTCATTATGTTTTCACTACTCTTCCAATGTGGGACAGGAGTTAAAACATACCCAATTCATTAACTTTCATTGTTTTGTGAGTCACTTTGGGGACATATTTATCATTCATAACTTAATGAAATTGGACATGTGAATATACTACGTTAATTTTCTTGCGAAGGAGAACACGTTCGTATAAGGTCCCACAATTATCGTGGTGTGGGTTCCATCTAAATTTGAGCTTAAAGTTGCTCAAAATTCTGTCCAAAAAATTCTGGACAGCCATTTAAGTCCATTTTAAGTCCAATTTTTCCAACAAAGATTAAAATTTATTAGACTTTGTCATTTATTTATATAGATACTTTGACTCTAATCCTATGCAATGACGTTTTGTTGACACTAATTTCATTTATTTTTAAATTTCACTATTAGTCCTAATTAGCTATTAATGATGGTTTCAACTGCCCTTCTAAGAAAATGTGGGTTGATTTTGGGTGTTGAACTGAATTATTAAGAGACATTATCTTTTTCACGTTCACCTTGAATAGGACTGAAAATAAAAGATACCTTACTTGGGATTGGAGGCAAAATATTCTTCACAAGTGGGACAAAATGCCTAGTCTCCCTTATTTATAATATCAAATTAGATTTAACCTTATGTGTTAAGTCAAAAAATTTTGAAAATTAGAAATCAAGTCAAATTAGATATTAAAATTTTGAAATTAAATCAAAATAACCTCATAATTACCCAACATCACACAAAAGTAAATTTATGGTCCGCAATGTTTGACTCATATAACATTATATCTAAAGGATTTTTTCATGGTCCGCAATGATCTATTTATGTTTGTTCTAACTGTTTGATTTCATACAAAAGTATTTTTCTTTGCATTTCCTTTTTCCCTTTTTAGTAGTTCATTTCTCTTATTTAGATTGTAATTTCTCTTGATTTCCATATAAAATAAAAGAATGATTATAAAATTAAATTTTCATTTCCATTTTTAGTTAGTTCATTTCTCTTATTTAAATTGTAACTTTCTCTTCTTCTTTTTTCAGTTCAAGCCCCAGCGCGGGCACACCGGAGGGGGGGGGGGGGGGCTGCTTCTTTACAAGTTCTAGATTATGCACATTCACTATTCAGTGGAATGCCATGCCATTATGGTTCGTTTGGTTCGAGATAAAGTAAAATAGTAAATTATGTTTTCACTTATTTATAATTAATTTTTATTTAAAGTTGCATTATTAGAGGGTATGCAGTTACTCACGATATCAAATCAACAAAACTTTAATTATAAAAATATGTGAAAGATCATGTCACCATTTTATTTTTTATCGTGATTAAAAAAATTTACTCTGCAGCAAACGGAGCCTTAGAAGAGAACTTATTTTTCAGCATTTCTTTATTTTTGAAATATTAAAAGTTCAAGTTCAACTAGAACTTAGTGAGATATATGAGTGAAACGGATTCTATTCATCGATATACTAACCTGGATAGTTGTTTTAGAATGAGAAATTTATTATTTTTCTACTCAAGAGAAAATGAGTGTCTTTTCTAGGCATTTAGGTATTCTAGAGTCTTTAAAATGTGATAAGTCTTACCAAACGATCAATAGATTTGAGACATCACTATCCCAATGTACAACTATTGAATTTGTAATTAATTTTATTATTTATTTGAAAAATGCACCAAAAAATTTTAGGATTAAAAAAAGCTATGATTAAGTTAAAAAGGGCAAACTAAGATGTTATCAAAGTTGATATATGAATACAGAATTTAAGGCCCACAAAGTTGTTAGCAATGACGCCCTAATTCCCCTATGAGTTCGATGAAGGCCATTTTTATATACTCCATAATATTTAAAGGCATTAATTATGTTGTAATATTTGTACTTCTTAGCTAGAGACTAAATTTTGTGTGTTATCATACTTTCAATTATTTATTATTCATTTTCTTTTAAATTTAACGTTGATTGTAGATATTAACCAACTTAGTCACACATTTCTCCCCAATTGGCCTAGTGATGGATCAACGAATTGGACCTACAGGGGCGAAAGCATGCGTGAACAGTATAAAAAAATTACTTAACTACTAATTTTTTAAGGTTAAATCAAACTCCCCCGAACTATTAATTTTTTTACACCCAAATCTATTTTTATAAAAAGAATTGATAAAACATGATTTAATGCATAAAAAATATTAAAAATTTGTTAAAAATGGGTTGCGTGTAAAAAATCAATTGTTAAGGGAGTTTGGTGTAATTTAACCTTTTTTAATACAAAAAATAAAAATTTACTAATAAAATGTATAAATAGATATTCTTTGAACATATGTACATTTAAAAATTGTAAATTTTGCCATAAATAACGATTAAACATGGACCTTTGATTATAAGTTTATATAGATATGCCAAGTAATTCTTTATTTTCATTGGGGTGGCGGCTCTTAATTTTTTTCAATTTTTTTTTTGGGGGGATGGGGTCGGGGGGGAGGGGGGGGGGTCTTATAATTTCAAAAAAAATCTTAAGAAAATGCGAGTAAAATAAGAAAACTTTCAAAATTTTGGGGGGACCTCGCCCCCCTCTGCCCCAAGATCTATTACTGAATTGGACAATGCTCCCGCTCTAAAATCGCGACTTGGCGATTTGTATGCGAAATCGATATGAATCCATGAACTATAAATTTTTAGTATGCGTTCCAAAATTGTAAGTGTGTGGTCCAGTATTTTGGGTGGTGAATAAGTGTTGGTTTGGTGTTTGAGAAGATGGATTTGGTTGTGGAGAAGATGGATTTGGATATGGAGAAAATGGTTAATTTGGATGGTTAATTACTTGGTATGAGGTTTGAGAAAGTGGATTATACATAAGCAAGTTGATTCGGTGTGGTTTTCCCTCTTTACTTAATGATGTCCCTTTTTAACAAAATTAACACCCCTCTTATATTTCTATTTTATTTCTCTATTGGATCATTTCTTACAATCCACATAAATTGTAAAATATATCTATATATCATTTAAAATTAGTATATAATTTAATATTAGTAAATTAGTAGTAGTTTTGGCGCCGCTCTCGCATTTATAATTTCCTAATAATTGACGCACTTGCATCCGCACCTGCACCCTCCCCCGCATCGCTCCACATAAATGTTATAACACCCCGTGATTTTTTAAGTCGTAAAAATATGTTATAAATTAAAGATTTTGAAAAAATAATTTTTGGAGTTTAATTAATTTTGGGACGTAAAAAAGTTGGTTTTATTGGGAATTTCTAGAATAATATATAAAACATGGGAAAATTGGTTTGGTCAGGCCGATCGAACCAGTTCGGCCCTAGAGATTAACCAGATCACGTCGGCAGCCAGGGGCAGATAGTAGTATTTGTGTTTAATTAAAACTCTTCCACTTTTACATATAAATTAGACTTGGGGTTTAGACTTTTAAAATACTTTTAATTCCTAGAATTATTAAAGAAATAATTATTACAGAAATAAAAAGAAATTACATAATTAATAGGACTTACTTGATATTGCAGAATTAATACATTTTTCTGGATAAAGGAAAGAATGCAGTAGGATTTTCAAAATTATTTTTGAAGGGGTTTTATTGATAGCAACCAAAACTGGAGGGAATGGTTTGTATTTATAACTTTGATGTTGACTGTTGGGAACAGTCCAAACCGAAATTAACTGTCAAAAACAGTTAATTTCGTTAACTGTTGACCATTGGCAATTAACTGACAAACAGTTAATTAATAATTAATTAGTTTCGTAATTAATTAATAAAAGCCCAGAGAATTAATTAAACTTGGCCCAAAAGGATAGAGATTTTTTATAAGCCCAAGCCCGAATCGAACCGAATAGAGCCAAGCCGACCGGACAGACGGCGTGCGCGTGTGGGATTTTGGCCCAAACCCAACACATGCATAGTGTAGGCCATCTCCCCTTCAAAGAGTTGGGATATCCCAAGGCATCCAAGCCTTAGTCCATCATTTGGGTTTTATTAACTCATCATTTTTCCACTACTCTTCCAACGTGGGACAAGAGTTAAAACATACCCAATTCATTAACTTTCATTGCTTTGTGAGTCACTTTGGGAACATATTATCATTCATAACTTAATAAAATTGGACATGTGAATAAACTACGTTAATCTCCTTGCGAAGGAGAATGCGTTCGTATATGGTTCCACAATTATCGTGGTGTAGGTCCCACTTAAATTTGAGCTCAAAGTTGCTCAAAATTCTGGACAGCTATTTAAGTCCATTTTAAGTCCAATTTTTCCAATAATCCCTCACATGAATGTTATATTGCTATAAATAAAAACATACAGATGCTCATGCAGATGCAGATACAGGTTGAGTAAAATAGAAGATTTATTGCATCAGGAGAAATAGCCTAGTGGACTTGAACTTTCCTTAGTGATATGCTATCGGATTTACTTGGTTAATTAGTAGACTTCACATCCTTGAACCGTCAACTGTTTCTGTAAACCTAGACAACAGTATTCACACAATAATTCTTCAACACAGTTGGTTCTCACATTTGTGTTCATTTTGGCCATGAACACTACTTGGTTCCGTGAGTATTTTAGAGAATTTGCCTTTCATTATTCTCATAGAAGTGGGCCCCTTCTTACTCACGTAGGTGACTTCCATAAAAAGTATCCTGCAATACCCCACTTAAACAAACTAAGATATGGATGCCATTAAAAGCATAACTTATCCTAATTTCGCAGCAGATGTGCACTGTCACATCTTTGGAATGGATATGATTAAATATCCTCCAGTGCTTACTGAATACAATGTAGTTCGGTTTGCCCATTGAACCTAGATCTTGGGATCACCAGTCAGCTAGGTTGGGTTGCCACTATACTGATTCTTATTTATTTATAAACTTTAGACCCATTCCTCAAGATGATATTTCAACTTGCTATCAATTTAAACCTTTCGTTAGTGGATCCGCTATATTATCTTTTGACTTTACATAGTCAATTGAGATAATTCCGTTTGAGAGAAGTTGTCTAACGGTATTATTTCTACAACGAATATGTCGTGACTTTCTGTTATACATGTGATTATGTGCCCTTCCAATCGTCGATTGACTATCACAATGTATACATATTGCGGGCATAGATTTCGACCAATTTGGAACATCCTCTAAGAAATTTCGAAGCCATTCAGCTTCTTCTCGAGCTTTGTCCAGTACAATGAATTTGGATTCCATTGTCGATCTAGCAATGCACGTTTGTTTTGAGGATTTTCAAGATACGGCTGCACCTCCAAGGGTAAACACATACTTACTTGTAGACTTATAGTCTTTTGTATCCGATATTCAATTTGCATCGCAATGTCCTTCAAGAACAGCTGGATATTTTGAGTAGTGCAGTCCGTAATTTTAAGAATATTTAAAATAACCCAAAACTCTCAATATTTCCTTCCAGTGATCTCTCCCTGGATTACTCGTAAATCGACTTAGCTTACTTATTGAGTATGCTATGTCCGGTCGCGTATAGTTCATGATATACATTAAACTGCCGATAATATGAGAATATTCTAGTTGAGATATGCTTTCACCATTATTTCTTGCTAGATGTAAATTTACATCTACAAGTGTGTTGGTAGGACTGATATCATACTTCTTGATTTTTTCAAGTATTTTCTCAATGTAATGAGATTGAGGTAATATAAGTCCATCCGATGTTTTAGAAATTTTAATTCCTAATATAACATCGGCGATACCCAAATCTTTCATGTCAAATCGACTACTCAACATTTGTTTTGTAGCTTCGATAATTTCCAAATTACTTCCCATGATAAGCATATCATCAACATAGAGACACACAATAACATATCCATTTTGAATGTATTTAAAATAAACACATTTATCGCATTCATTAATTTTGAAGCCATTTGATAACATTGCATTATCAAATTTTTCATATCATTGCTTAGGTGCTTGTTTTAATCCATAAAGTGATTTAACAAGATTATATACTTTTCCTTCTTGTCCCGGAGCTTTGAACCCTTCAGGTTTCTCCATATATATTTCCTCATCTAGTTCACCGTTTAAGAATGCGATTTTTACATCCATTTGATGTATTTTAAGTCCATTAATAGCAGTTATTACTATTAAGATTCGAATGAACGTAATTCCTGTTACCGGTGAATACGTGTCGAAGTAATCCAACCTTTCCTTTTGCCTATAGCCTTTAGCTACAAGTCTAGCTTTATATTTATCAATTGATCCATTGACCTTCAACTTCTTTTTGAAAATCTATTTATAACCTAACGGTTTTGAACCTGGTGGAAGATCCACTAGTTACCATGTGTGATTTTGTAATATGGATTCAGTTTCACTATTAATTGCTTCTTTCCAATTAGAAGCATCGGGTGAGGATATAGGTTCTTTATACGATTGAGGTTCATTTTCGAGCAGATATGTTAGAAAATCTGGACCGAAAAAAGTCTTGGTTCTTGCTCTTTTACTATGTCTTGGTTCATCCTCTATTTGTTCAATAAGTTGATGAGTACCACTTGTAGTAGCTTGATTTATCCATTTAGAAGGACCAGATTCTCGGGTCATGTTATACGAGAATTCATTTTCAAAAAATAAAGCGTCCCTCAATTCAATAACTGTATTAACATGAATATTCGATATCTCAGATTTACAAACTAGAAATCGATATGCACTGCTATTAGTAGCATAATCGATGAACACACAATCCACGATTTTTGTCCATATTCTTACCTTTTTAGGTTTAGGAACCATCACTTTGGCTAAGCATCCCCACACTCATATATATTTATGGGAAGGTCTTCGACCTTTCCATAATTCATAAGGTGTCTTGTGAGTCTTTTTGTGAGGTAGTTTATTGAGAATGTAATTACCAGAAAGTAAGTCTTCCCCCACAAGTTCTGGGGAGCTCCTGAACCTAATAACATTGAGTTCATTATCTTCTTCAATGTACAGTTTTTGTGTTCAACAACACCATTTGATTAAGGAGAATAAGGAGCGGTTGTTTGATGGATTATACCATGCTCAGAACAAAATTCCTCAAAAGGAGATTCATATTCTCCTCCTCTTTCACTCCTTATTGCCTTTATCTTTTTACTTAATTGATTCTCAATTTTATTTTTATATTGCTTAAATACACTAATAGCTTCCTCTTTACTGTGTAGCAAATATACATAGCAATATTTTTTGTGCAATCGTCAATAAAAGTAATAAAATACATTTTTCCACCTCTAGTTTGAACAAATTTTAAATCACAAATATCAGTGTGAATTAAATCTAAAGGTAAAATTATCCTTTCAATAGAATGGAAAGATAATCTGGCTAATTTAGATTCCACATAAATTTCGCATTTATGATTTTTATCAATATTAAATTTTGGCAAAAAATCTAATTTAATTAATCTATGCAATGTATCAAAATTAACATGTCCTAATCTAGCATGCCAAAAATTAGATGAATCAAGTAAGAAGAACTAGCAAACTCATTCATTAAAATAGACATTTTTGGGGTTACAATAAGAACATTGATTTTAAAGAGCCCCTCATTTAGGTAGCCCTTTCCTACATACATGTCATTCTTTGACAACACAAAGCGATCAGACACAAACACAAGCTTGAACCCATTTTTAGTCAGGAGAGATCTAGAATTCAGATTCTTTCGGATATCAAGCACGTGAAGAACATCATTGAGAGTAAGTTCGTTTCCAGAAGTCATTTTTAGAGAGTAAGTTCCTTTCCATAAGTCATTTTTACAGTCATATTTCCTTGTCCCACCACCTTAGAAGTGGAATAATTCCCCATAAAGAGGTTCCCCTCATTTTCCAAAGGCTTATAGGTAGAGAACATCCATTTGTTTGCACAAATATGTCGTGTGGATCCAGTGTCCACCCACCATTCCTTGGTATTTCCAACCAAGTTACATTCAGAGACCACAGCAGAAAGATTCATATCTGTCAAGTCATTGGCGATATTTTCACTCTTAGTTACATTTGCTTGAGGATTATTTCGATTTTGCTTCATAGGCTTACGACACTCGCTTGAGCGGTGTCCATGTTTACCGCAGTTGTAGCATTTGCCTTTGAACTTCTTCTTGTTCTGTTTGAAAGTGTATTCTCCATCATGCTTTCGCTTGTTCTTCTTAGGACCTTCAACAACATGGACCTTCGTTTCCATTGGATTATTTCCACTTTTCTTTTGAGACTCACGGTTATCTTCTTCAAGTCTCAGCCTGACCACCAACTCCTCCACATTTATCTCCTTTCTCTTGTGCTTGAGATAATTTTTGAATAAAGTCCAAGTTGGTGATAATTTTTCAACAATTGCAGCAACTTGGAAGGTTTCACTAAGGGACATTCCTTCAGCATGAATGTCGTGGATGATCACTTGGAGTTCTTGCACCTGCGAGATCACTGGTTTAGAGTCAAACATTTTGAAGTCCAGAAAATGCCAGACGATAAATTTCTTCATCCCAGCATCTTCAGTTTTGTATTTTTTCTCTAAAGAATTCCACAATTCCTTGGATGTCTTGATCGTGCAGTAGACATGATACAATGTTTTGTCCAAGTAGGCCAGAATATAATTTCGGCGCAGATAAAAAGAGTGCTTCCAAGCATCAACAGCAGCAGCATTTTTTAATTCATCTCCCTCTTGAATAGAGGGCAATATTCATATACAAACCTACCCAGTTGGCAGGTAGTGAGATAGAAATACATTTGTCCTTGCCAACATTTAAAGTCAGCGCCATTGAACTTTTTCGATTTCTCCTCGTGTGGCATAGATACGGGTGCAGTCACATTTATGTTAGTGACAGTCACATTTGCAAGAATAATGTTCGTACTATGCGATTCCATTTCTGTTACAAAAACAGAATTTTTATCAACGATAATATTCATATATAAATCAATTAATCAAAGTAGAATACACAATTATGTTATACTAATTTCCTCAATTATAATTAACAATAAATGAATTTCAAAAGAATTCTAACTAATATTAAGAATTAAACAAAAATATAAACAAAAGCTTATACTAGTCTAAGAAAAAAAATCTGTCACACTGTTTTTTAATAAAAAAATTCCGTACCAAATAGAATTATAAGTTCAAAGTAAAATCTTATATAACCAAATTTAACCAAACAAAACAAAAATTACAAATAAATTTTTATTTTCTAACCAGAATATATAAATAGTTTATAAATTAATTTTCTGTAACACTAACTGTTTTATTAAATTTCTGTAATAAAATAAAATTTTAATTCAAATTTTTCTGTCAAAACAGATTTGTTTTATACAAATAAAATTCTGTAATTAAAAATTTTCTATACACAATACAAACAGTAGAACAAGAGCAAATTTGCCTTAAGATTGTTATGTTTGCTATTTAATTATCAAATAGTACATAATTATTAAAGAAATAATTATTACAGAAATAAAAAGAAATTACAGAATTAAAAGGACTTACTTGATATTGCAGAATTAAAACATTTTTCTGGATGAAGGAAAGAATGCAGTAGCATTTTCGAAAATATTTTTGAAGGGGTTTTGTTAACAGCAACCAAAACTGGAGGGAATGGTTTGTATTTATAGCTTTGGTGTTAACTGTTGGGAACAGTCAAAACCGAAATTAACTGTCAAAAACAGTTAATTTCGTTAACTGTTAACCATTAGCAATTAAGTGACAAAAAGTTAATTAATAATTAATTAATTTCATAATTAATTAATAAAAGCCCAGAGAATTAATTAAACTCCGCCCAAAAGGATAGAGATTTTTTATAAGCCCAAGCCGACTTTTGACCCAAACCAACCATATGCATAGTGTAGGTTATCTCCCCTTCAAAGAGTTGGGATACCCCAAGGCATCGAAGCCTTAGTCCATCATTTGGGTTTTATTAACTCATCATTTTTTCACTACTCTTTCAATGTGGGAGAAGAGTTAAAACATACTCAATTCATCAACTTTCATTACTTTGTGAGTCACTTTGGGGACATATTTATCATTCATAACTTAATGAAATTGGACATGTGAATATACGACGTTAATCTCCTTGTGAAGGAGAACGCGTTCGTATATGGTCCCACAATTATCGTGGTGTGGGTCCCACCTAAATTTGAGCTCAAAGTTGCTCAAAATTCTGTTTAGGAAATTCTGGACAGCTATTTAAGTCCATTTTAAGTCCAATTTTTCCCACAAAGATTAAGATTTATTAGACTTTGTCATTCATTTATATAGATATTTTGACTCTAGTCCTATTTAATGACGTTTTGTTGACACTAATTTCATATATTTTTAAATTTCACTATTAGTCCCAATTAGCTATTAATGATGGTTTCAACTGCCCTTCTACGAAAATGTGGGTTGATTTTGGGTGTTGAACTGAATTATTAAGAGACATTATCTTTTTCACGTTCACCTTGAATAGGACTGAAAACAAAAGATATCATACTTGGGATTGGAGGCAAAATATTCTTCACAAGTGGGAAAAAATGCATAGTCTCCCTCATTTATAATATCAAATTAGATTTAACCTTATGTGTTAAGTCAAAAAATTATGAAAATTAGAAATCAAGTCAAATTAGATATTAAAATTTTGAAATTAAATCAAAATAACCCCATAATTACCCAACATCACGCAAAAGTAAATTTATGGTCCGCAATGTTTGACTCATATAACATTATATCTAAAGGAATTTTTCATGGTCCGCAATGATCTATTTATGTTTGTTCTCACTATTTGATTTCATACAAAAGTGTTTTTCTTTGCATTTCCTTTTTTCCTTTTTAGTAGTTCATTTATCTTATTTAGATTGTAATTTCTCTTGATTTCCATGTATAATAAAAGAATGATTATAATATTCAATTTTCATTTTCTTTTTTAGTAGTTCATTTCTCTTATTTAAATTGTAACGTTCTCTTCTTCTTTTTTCAATTCAAGCCCCAGCACGCGAGCGCGCACGCCGGGGGTGGGGGGCTGCTTCTTTACAAGTTCTAGATTATGCACATTAACTATTCGATGGAATGACATGCCATTATGGTTCGTTTGGTTCAAGATAAAGTAAAATAGTAAAATATGTTTTCACTTATTTATAATTAATTTTTATTTAAAGTTGCATTATTAGAGGGTATGCAGTTACTCACGATATCAAATCAACAAAACTTTAATTATAAAAATATGTGAAAGATCATATCACCATTTTATTTTTTATCGTGATTAAAAAAATTTACTCCGCAGCAAACGGAGCCTTAGAAGAGAACTTATTTTTCAGCATTTCTTTATTTTTGAAATATTAAAAGTTCAAGTTCAACTAGAACTTAGTGAGATATATGAGTGAAACGGATTCTATTCATCGATATACTAACCTGGATAGTTGTTTTAGAATGAGAAATTTATTATTTTTCTACTCAAGAGAAAATGAGTGTCTTTTCTAGGCATTTATGTATTCTAGAGTCTTTAAAATGTGATAAGTCTTACCAAACGATCAATAGATTTGAGACATCACTATCCCAATGTACAACTATTGAATTTGTAATTAATTTCATTATTTATTTGAAAAATTCACCAAAAACTTTTAGGATTAAAAAAGTTATGATTAAGTTAAAAAGGGCAAACTAAGATGTTATCAAAGTTGATATATGAATACAGAATTTAAGGCCCACAAAGTTGTTAGCAACGACGCCCTAATCCCCCTATGAGTTCCTTGAAGGGAATTTTTGTATACTCCATAAAATTTAAAGGCATTAATTATGTTGTAATATTTGTACTTCTTAGCTAGAGACTAAATTTTGTGTGTTATCATACTTTCAACTATTTATTATTCATTTTCTTTTAAATTTAACATTGATTGTAGATATTAACCCACTTAGTCACACATTTCCCCCCAATTGGCCTAGTGATGGATCAACGAATTGGACCTTCAGGGGCGAAAGCATGGGTGAACAGTATAAAAAAATTAGTTAACTACTAATTGTTTAAGGTTAAATTACACCAAACTCCCCCAAACTATTAATTTTTTACACCAAAATCTATTTTTATAAAAAGAATTGATAAAACATGATTTTATGCATAAAAAATATTAAAAATTTGTTAAAAATGGGTTGGGTGTAAAAAATCAATTGTTAAGGGAGTTTGGTTAAATTTACACTTTTTTTAATACCAAAAATAAAAATTTACTAATATAATGTATAAATAGATATTCTTTGAACATATGTACATTTAAAAATTGTAAATTTTGCCTTAAATAATAATTAAATATGGACCTTTGATTATAAGTTTATATAGATATGCCAAGTAATTCTTTATTTTTGTTAGGGTGGAGGCTCTTAATTTTTTTCAAATTTTTTTTTTGGGGGGGATGGGGGTCGGGGGATCTTTTAATTTCAAAAAAACATCTTAAGAAAATGCAGGTAAAATAAGAAAACTTTCAAAATTTTGGGGGGACCTCACCCCCCTATGCCCCAAGATCCATTACTGAATTGGCCAATGCTCCCGCTCTAAAATCGCGATTTGTATGCGAAATAGATATGAATTCATGAACCGTAAATTTCTGGTATACGGTCAAAAATTGTAAGTGTGTGGTCCAGTATTTTGGGTGGTGAATCAGTGTTGGTTTGGTGTTTGAGAAGATGGATTTGGTTGTGGAGAAGATGAATTTGGATATGGAGGTAAAGGTGAATTTGGATGGGTAATTACTTGGTTTGAGAAAGTGGATTATACATAAGCAAGTTCATTCGGTGTGGTTTTCCCTCTTTACCGAATGATTTTCCTTTTTAACAAAATCAACACCCCTCTTCTATTTCTATTTTATTTCTCCATTGGATCATTTCTTACAACCCACATAAATTGTAAAATATATCTATATATCATTTAAAATTATTATATAATTTAATATTAATAAATTAGTAGTAGTTTTGGCGCCACTCTCGCATTTACAATTTCCTAATAATTGGCGCACTTGTATCCGCACCTGCACCCTCCCCCGCATCGCTCCCCATACTTGTTGTAACACCCCGTGATTTTTTAAGTTGTAAAAATATGTTATAAATTAAAGATTTTGAAAAAATAATTTTTGGACTTTAATTAATTTTGGGACGTAAAAAAGTTGGTTTTATTATATATAAAATAGATTTTTAAGTGGAATTTAATTCAAAAGAAAAATTGGGAATTTCTAGAATAATATATAAAACGTGGAAAAATTGGTTGGGTTAGGCCGATTGAACCAGTTAGGCCCTAGAGATGAACAAGTTCGCGTTGGCAGTCAGGGCAGATAGTAGTATTTGTGTTTAATTAAAACTCTTCCACTTTTACATATAAATTAGACTAGGAGTTTAGTTTTTAAAATACTTTTAATTCCTTTCAAAAAGTATTAGCCTCCCATAATTTTATCTCCTCTCATCTACAAAAACTAAATCCCATTAAACACAATTTTTAGTCCAAGATTTGAAGACCTAAATAAAGTTTTCTCATGAACCACCAACGATGTGTCTTTGCTATTTTCATGTGAGGAATGCAATTGTCTACTCATATTTTCAAGATGAATTTTTTATAGGCATGAATGCTCCTATTTTTTTCCTTAAGTGTTATGCATTTTGGATATTGCCTAAACTTTAATAAATGGTGCTTTTTCTTGAAATAAATTAGAAATACTAATTAAGGAAAGTGAAAATAATTCCGGAACTATTTTTATTCAAATCTAAAAATATATTTTAGACTTGAAACAATTTCATTCTTAGTTTAGAGATTAGGACTACGATAGAATTGTGGGACTTTTCGCGTATTAAAAATTAAAAATATGAACTAATAATAATGTTTCAACTCAAAAAATCACGATTCTTATTTGTAGATTGTAGATTGGTTTCATTATTGCATAATAGGTGTATATGCATGTTAAAAATGGAATCTTCTGTTAACCGGAAAAATATCACTCATATAAAAACTATGAACTTTGAAAACTTGTGTGACGATTGGTAAGATTTGTTTGATTATTTAATTAAAAATGCATAATTTGGATAATATTGAAATTGAAAAATTAATTGAAAGAATTGTAGGTATAAATTGAAAATGTATTTTAATTGAATGTTGCTTGTGTTAATATTTTGATACTGTGAGGACGTTGGGATTTAGGGGTAGTTATGATTTTACCCTTATTTTTAGGTTTCTTGCTAGGCATGGGACTATTAGATTGGCCTTGTTGTTTCTAACACTTTCTAGGTATGGGACTAGTGAGTGTAGGATCGTATTGTTGTGTATTTTCTAGGTGGGGCTAGGTAGAACGCCGTCACATATTTTTCGTTAACCTAGGCGTGAGACTAAGTGGGTATTTGTGGTAGGTATTCTTTCTAAGTGATAGGCTAGAAAATACTCGTGGTTTTAAAGGGTGGGGATAATAGAGAAAAATAAGAAATTGACGGTAAATTGATAATTAATGCCTAAGACAAAGAAAGGGTATTAAAATGGATTTGTGTCACCAATATGTTTTGGATATAGTGACATAGGTGTGTGTTGGAGTCGTCAATATGTTCAGGATAAATAATAATTGGGCTAGCTGGCTATAGTGATGTATCGTGCCAATATGTGTAGGAATAACGAAATTGGGTTAGCAGACTATAGTAATGGGAATAAGTGTGATGGATTGGTAACTTTAGCTGAACCCGAATATGTGAAGGATTAAGAGATAGGTCAGCTAGTTATAGTGGCGTCTATTCGATAATAAATTGATTAAGCGCATTAAATTAAGTTAGTAACCTTGATAAAATGAAATCTTGTAACTTTTATAATTAAAATTGAATAATAGGGTGGCTTGATATGTGGGTAGTTAGTGTCGTGTTGCTTTATTCACATTTAATTATATCGTATAATTTAAAGTACTCTATTGTGATATTTATCATGTATGATACTTATGTCTGGGTTCACGGACCCTAATTGGAAGGAGTATCTAGTATTCATATGTTGGGCTCTAACCTATTGCGTTGACTAATATTTCAGGTATAGTTGCTGGAGTAGCTATATAGGATGGATTAGAGATATTTGGATTACAGATGAACATCCATTTTTATCATTTTAGTACTTTGATTTATTTTTCATCCCATCATTTAATTATGAGACAGTTATTTATGGATTTTGGTGGGCCATTCAGTTGCACAATTATTTACGATTTCAGTCAGAGATTTTTAGTTGGATTTATTATCTGGAGCTTTGATCTATCATTTGGAATTGAATTTTATTTGGGAGTTAGCATGGTGATGGATTTTATTTACATGGATGTTGATATTCTTTAGATTTATTCAAATTATATCTTATGGAACAAAAGTTTGTAATGTCTCATATTTCTGTCATATGTTGAGAATGATATTTTATTTAGTGATTTTCGGTTTGGTTTGACGGCCTCCGATGCCAGAGTGAGTAGGGTATTATAAATGGTATCAGGGCATGATCTTAAGTTTCGTAGGTTTTGAATTCGTTATAGCTTCCGCGTTATAAATTTTTGATTCCCTTTATGGTTTCGTACTTTATAAGGTTTTGGGTCTAGCATACGTGTTAGTTGTATTTTTTTGGAGAGTGTGAGTTTTTTTGTTAAGGTTGTTGTAGGTATTGGGGTTAGAAGTAGTAATCTTGATGTGAGGATCTTTAGAGTTGATTTTTGAGACGATAATTATTTTAAAGATCATTAATATAAATGCTTGATTTCTGTAAAATAGATGTGGTGATGTGATTTGATTTGAGGATTTAACAGTTGTGATGACTTTTGGAGACAAAATCGAGTGGTGATTCATGGGAGAGTGTAGTACGTCGTTATTTTCATAGATATGTTTATATATATAGTTAAGATATCTATTGTATTCTTGTTCGTGGGGTATCTACGTGTAGGATTAGATGTATGGATGCCCAATCGTAGCATTCTACGGGTAGACATATGTGAGCCTTTTTTTTATTTGCGCAATTTACGTTTGAAGTTTACACTTTGTCGAATTTCGATGAGGAAATTTGTGTACTAGTATAGGAGAATGTAACACCACGTGATTTTTTAAGTCGTAAAAATTTGTTAAAAATTAAAGATTTCGAAATATAATTTTTGAAATTTAATTATATTTAGGATGTAAAAATATTGATTTTGTTATATATAAAATAAAATTTTAAGTGGAATATAATTTGGGAGCATACTTGAGAATTTCTATAATCATATATAAAACGTCGAGGGACGAACCAGTTTGTGCCGGAACTCAGGTGCAGTTAGTTTTTTTCTTAGTGTTTGCGTTTAATTAAAATTCATTAACTTTCCCATATAAATTAGACTCGGGGTTTAGACTTTTAAAACACTTTTAATTCATTCCAAAAAGCAGCAGCCTCTCATAATTTTATCTCCTCTCATCTACAAAACCTAAACCTTATTAAACACAATTTCCAACCAAAAATTTAGAGACCTATATCAAGTTTTCTCAAAACCACCATGAACGTGTCTTTGCTATTTTCGCGAGAGGAACGCAACCACGTCAAATTTTCAAGATGACTTTTTTACAAGCATGTATGCTTCTATTGTTTCCCCTAAATGTTATGCGTTTTAGATATTACCTAAACTTTAATAAATGATGTTTTTTCTTAAAATTAATCAGAATGACTAATTATAAAAAGTGAAAGTAATTTTGGGGCTATTTTTATTCAAATCTAAAAATATATTAAAGACTTGAAACAATCGCATGCTTAAATTAGAGATTAAGACTACAATAGAATTGTGGGACTTTTCGCGTATTAAAAATTAAAAAATATGAATTATTAGGAATGTTTTGACTCGAAAAATCACGACTCTTATGTGTAGATTGTAGATTGGATATGTTATTGCGTAATAGGTGTATATTAATGTTAAAAAACGTATCTTGTATTAACCGATAAAATAACACTCGTATAGAAAATATGAACCTTGAAAACTTGTGTGAAGATTGGTAAGTCTTATTTGATTATATAATTAAAAGGACGTAATTTGGATAATATTGAAATTGGAGAATTAATTGGAATAATTGTAGCTATAAATTGAAATGTGTTTTAATTGATTGTTGCTTGTCTTAATACTTCAACAACACGGGGATGTTGGGATTTTGGGGTAGTTATGCTTTTACTCTTATTTTTAGGTTGTTTGTTAGGTATGGGACTAGTAGGAAGGCCTCGTTGTTGTTAACACTTTCTAGGTATGGGACGAGTGAGTGTAGGATTGTACGATTGGGTATTTTATTAGGTGGGGCTGGGTAGTACCCCTCACGTGTTTTTCGTTAACCTAAGTGCGAGACTAGATGGTGATTTGTGGTAGGTATTCTTCCTCAGTGATAGGCTAGGAAATACTTGTGGTTTTGGTGATCTCTAGATATGGGACTAGGGATGATTAGGCTGGATTACTCGAATAAAATGTGGGGCTAAAGAGAAAAATGAGAAATTGACGAAAAATTGATAACTAATGCCTAAGATAAAGAACGAGTATTAAAATGAATTTACGTCGCCAATATGTGCAGAACTAACGAAATTAGATTGATTGGCTATAATCACGTGTGTGTGTGTGTTGGCGTTGCCAATGTGTGCAGTGTTAACGATAATTGGACTGGTTAGCTATAGTCACGTGTCGTGTGTTGAACATCAACAATATGTGCTGGGCTAACAAAATTGGATCGAATAAATATAGTGATCGAAATGGGTGTGATGGATTGGTAACTTTAGGCGGACTCAAATATGTGCAGGATCCATAGATAGGTTAGCTAGTTAGTAGCCTTGATAAAATGAAATGTTGTAACTTTAATAATTAAACTTGAATAGTGGGGTGGATTAGTATGTGGGTAGTTAATGTCATGTTGCTTTATTCGTATTTAATTATATCATTTAATTTAAAAACTCTATTATGATATTTATCATGTATGATGCTTATGTTTGGGTTCACGAACCCTAATTGGGAGGAGTAGCTAGTGTTCATGCAGTGGGCTCTGACCCATTGCGTTGACTAATGTTTTAGATATAGTTGTTAGGGGAGATACATAGGATGGATTAGAGATCTTTGGATTGCAGCTGGAGATTCACTTTTATCGCTTTAGTAGTTTGCTTTATTTTTATCGTTTAATTATGAGACAGTTATTTATGAATTTTGGTTGGCCATTTGGTTCCACAGTTGTTTACAATTTCAATTAGAGATTGTTAGTTGGATTGTTTATTTGGACCTTTAATCTATCGTTTGGAATTGGATTTTATTTTGGAGTTAGCATGGTGATTGATTTTATTTACATGGATGTTTATATCCTTTGGATTTATTCAAATTATATATTGTGGAATAATTTTTTTTAAATTCTCATACTTCTGTCATAGACTGAGAATGATATTTATTTAGTGATATTGGACGTAGTTTGGCGGTCGCCGACGCTAGAGTGCCCAGGGTGTTACACTTGTGACTTAGCATATATATATATATATATATATATATATATATATATATATATATAAACTAATTTTTCTCTCATCAAGACTAGGTGAAAATTATGCATGTTTTTTTTTATTTCATAGTATGTATAATTTTTTAGCTTAACAATTACCATTCATCTTAAAAAATAACAATCTTATTTATATTATTTCCAAGCTTAAGGCTTATGTCATTTAAATTTTTTGATATAATTTAGTATAAAAAATAATATTAATGTCAAAATTGTTCTCATGTTTAATTTTCACTACAAAGTTTAGTAACTTCTGTCAATATGAATTTGTATTTGGAAGTATATAGTTTAAGGACGTAAATATTGTAATACACACTACAAATCGGTTTACACGGTATTGTACAATAATAGTGATTTTTGGCATTTATTCGTGTATCTAATTTTTAAGAGCTTTCTAATTACAATAATACTGAGATATTTTTTAAACACACACGAGCATTGTGTGGGGTTAAAAAATAGTTTTCTACATAATCAAACCCATTAGAATCTGAACCCATTATAAGCGGGGGTTGGGGCAGCAGAAGGAGGTGCTTAGGGCAACCAGGGTTAGGTTTAATGTCGTTTAATATGGTTAGTTTGAAGTTATTTGGTGATGTGTTTTTAGAAGTTGTTTGGTAACAAGGAGGGACGATGCCCCACCTAGGATATTGAAGAAAAAATACGTTTATCATTTTCAAAAGTTTTAGTGTATATTTATGAGTTTTAAAATTTGAGCTGAACTTATGTAAGTATATCACTTAAACTAAAGATGCCTAAGAGCCTTAAAACTTTCTCTCTTAGAATAAAACCGGTGATCTCTCATTATTTCCTAAAATTTTATAACGCCACGTCCCGGATTTATGGATTACTCGCGGTCAACTCGGTCTGACCCGAGCGTTAGGTGTGAAGTGCGATGAGATGGCCTAAATAATGTTGCTAATTCAATTTTATTTAATTAGTGCTTTACTTCGCGGTCAACTCGGTCCGACCCGAGCGTTAGGTGTGAAGTGCGATGAGACGACCTAAATAATGTTGCTAATTCAGTTTTATTTAATTAGTGCTTCACTTGTTTAGCATGTGATCTAATTTACATTAATCTACGTGAGGGACCCGTGAAAAGCATTCCCAGAATCCAAGCATACAGAGCTACTAACGTAAAATAAAAAGGATACTTACCTATACAACACATTCAGAATACGGAACCGCACCCAACCTGCCGTAACAAAGATGAGGGAATGAGCAGAATGCCCAGTAAAAAAATAAAACAATTCAATATAGAATCGAATGACAGAAAAGAGACTATAACACATTATGTCTACGTGCACATGCAACTATCACACACACACACACACACACACACACACACACACACACACACATATATATATACACACACACGCACACACACACACACTTTACTACATGAAATCATTTTATTCCAAAAACATTACTTATTCCGATATATTCCCCGTAATCTTGTAAAATAACCTCTTTTTACTTGACTCAAAATTTATTACTCGATTCAACACGCCCGGTTAAGTATTTAAAAAAATACCCATAATTTAAGGAAGAGCACTTCTTTTATTGAAATTACCATTTTTCTCAAACCAAATTTATCTTAGTATTTTCCTTGAAAATCATATTTCGATACACGCAATCACTGCGTTAGAAAACATTTATTTTTCATTGAAAACCTTTTATAAATAAACTCTTGTGTTACTTATGGGTTAAACCTCTTTAGGTTGCTTAATTACCCATTTGATCACTTCACTTTACCATTTCTTTTACTTTATGGATATTAGTCAATTTTTCACTTTACTAGTCCATGTTATCTTTTACCCAGAACACTTATCAATTTCATTCAAGTTAGGTTTCCTTTTTTAATTTTCGTCACACAACCCATTTTTTGACATGTTCCTCTTTTCAGTATCTTTTTCCTGAAATCTTTCAAATAGGTGCATACTTTAACGGGCTCTACACCGCCGGTTATGCTATCATATGATCTGGCCAATGATTTTGGGTATTTCATCCCAGAGCTTCGAGCCATTCTCAATTATTCCCAGTGTCATCCGATTCCATATTAATGTGTGTTAACATTTTTCAAATGTCCATATTATTTCACTCTTTTACCGGCCAGTGTCAAAACTCGGGATTTTTCCCTACTTTGTGTTACACTTTAAAATCACCATTTCTTGTCCTTTAAAAAATTACATTGATTTTATCCCAAAAATTACTTTCATTTAAGATTATTTTGTGTAATACCTTTTACAACATTTTATTTCATAAAAATGTTCCCCTTTACATAAAATATTCCAACTCATTAACACTTATTTAACATCTTGGCGTATCATATTTCTCAAGTTAGAAATCTTTTTATTTCATTACTTTCTTTACTAAGAAAACTCCTTTGACCTTTTGGATAGTACTTTATAAGAAAATACTATTTTCCCTTTGTTTCCTCATGTAGTTTTAAAATATCCAATTACCACATTTTCTACACCTTTTAGCACACTTGAAAGGCCAAAATTTTTATTTTATTTATTTCATGTTTAAACCCAATAAAACCTTCATTTAACTTATTTGTGTGCTCATCATCAAAATACTACAAGTTTATATACAAGAGGAGATGGATTTTAAGTTCAAAAATCCTATAAAATGGGTCTAACACATGTTGCATTCTAGAAATTTCAATATATTGGCATAAACATGCTTTTCAAGCTAAAGACATTTTTATCTCTTCAAAACTTGAGTAAGTGTCTATTTATACAAAGATCCCGATTTTCATAAGAAAACATTAAGACATTTGTACGTAAAATATTTTCCACAAGAGAAATATCATTTCAAATATTCTATTCCATAAAATATTTAGATGTCAAGATTTCTTGAAATATATTATATTTCTCAAAACTCATGGAATCATTCATAAATCATTTTTCACAAACCATAAGAAATAGTTATCTTAAATCATATATGTATCCTACTCTTACAAACTCAACTACAATAATAATATTATGGAAAAATAGAGTTCTTACGCTAAGAGTAGAGTTTCCCACCTTAGAGAAGCTTCAACAAAAGTGGATGCAGTGTAGAAGAACATGGAAATCCCTACCTCCTAAGGTTACCTTAAAGAGGTTGCCTAAATCGACTAAGCTTGTCTTCTTGAAAGCTCTATTAAAAAACCATTCAAACTCCATGATTTTTTCTCCATTCTTCTTAAAAAAAACCAACAATATCTCCAAGATTTGTAGCTTTGCCCAACAATGATGTATATGGATTTATAAAGCTTAAATATGGTAGAAGATAATTTATTTATGGTGGTTTTAAGGTGGAGTAGTGGTGGTAGAGGAAGAGCTCCAAGAGATAGATAGAGAAAGACAGATAAAATTTGATTTAGGTTTGCCCAAATGACCCAAAATCACATTAAATACTTCCATAACCCTAAGTGATAAATTCTCCAAACGCCCCTACATTTAGCCCTTTAATCAATGGTCAATTAAGTCTTTTATCTCACATTTTGATCTGAGTTTTTGAGAGATCAACAGGTCATCTAATGTGACACTCCACATCGTGACATCACATTAAAATGTTCACAACTTTCTAGATTTTCCCGAGTCGTTGAAACGACATTGGGCCTCCTTCGAATGAGAACCCCTCGCGTTCGAATGAGTGATCTAACGCGGTACTAACGAGCCAGAATAGTATGATTAAAAAGGACTCAGAAGCACCTCATTCAAATGGGAAGTGCCCCCTCGTTCGAACGATTAGGCACCTCATTCGAACGTGGGAATCTAATGAGATTCTAAAGAGTGAGAAAATAGACTGTTTCCAAGTCGTTAGAAGTTCATTTGAAGCTCATTTGAATGACTCATTTGAATGACAAAACACCTTGTTCGAACGACTTCCGCTTTCCATAATATAAACTTTAGGTCATAAAGCTTCGATTCGACAAACACAAAGGCCAAGAAGTTACACAGATCTGATTCAAGGTCAACTTTACCAGGTCTAAAGCACAAATAGGTCCTACCAAGTTACCAAATCACATGGGTACGATAAAAGTCGCAAGGTGGGTGTTACATTCTTCCCTCCTTAGGTAATTTCATCCAAAAAATTTTGGATCCATTAATTCCTCAAACTCCCAGGGTTATCAACTTTTATTATAAATCATAGGAATCTTTCAAGGTTGGGTCATCAATGTACTCAATCATTAAAAGGTCCTCATATGCCCTTTCACAAGGGGCTGTCACCCGAGAACTCGACATTCAACATGTTCTAATGCTCACCATCAAGCTAGCCATCAAAATTTACATAACAGTTATTGAGCCTCCACTTGGTCGATAATCACACTCAATCAAGTCATGAGGCTTCTTTTCTAACACCGAAGCATACCGACGCCTATACCGGGGCAACACCCCCTAGTGATTAACACTCACCCATGAGCAAACGACATCCAATTAACACCCGATCCATCATCATAAATTATTTTGATTCTTAGGATCATGTTTCTCGAGTCTCTTCAAATTCTCGGGTCATTCTGACCACATAAGTTCCTCTAAACTTGATATTAACCTCGCATCGCTAGTCCTTCATATGAGGGGGATAAATGCCAACTAAGTCCCAAATCACGCGTCTGATTGACACCTTCCATAAGATCTTTTTATGAACCTAAGATCATTTTAGGCGTCTGTAATACCCCGTATTTTTGGCGATATTTATTTTTGGGATTAATTAATTAAATGCGTATTAATTGGAAATTAATCCGGGTTAAAATACTAGTGAGATGTGAGTTGGTATTTGACTATATTGAGTATATATGATGATATATGAATACTGAATTATGAAATCTGTCGTGAGATTGATATACGGCAATTTGGTCATTTTATTGGGACGCGTGTGACAGTCGCGTCAGGATATAATTATTTCATTTATAAAAGTGAATTTAAATTCTATTAACCGTATGGTCATTTTGAGTGCGCCAACGCGTCCGGAAGGGTCGAGATAGTCAGAAAACACTAGCCGGGGGTTTAGTTTGGGTCCCGGGGTATTTTTAGGCCATACCGGCATCTTATAAGGGTAGTTTGGTAATATTGTATTTTTGGGAATTAATAATGACGAAAATTAGGAGTCTTTATCTGATTGGGAATAGACCCACTAAACCCACTAACCAACCCTTAATGACCCAATAAGCTACGGGGGTTATCAAATTAGGTTTCCAAAACTTTCCCTAAGAAAACCCTAGTCACCATAGCCACCTTTGGAGAAGAAAGCTTGTAGAGAGGAAATTCTGCAGAGAGAGAGAGAGATAACTTCAGCAAATCAACATCAAAATTAGAGATAAACTCAAGGCTAGTGATTTAATTTCGTTTAATTTCAGAGAATTCTTTTCCATGCGTAGAAATTTAATAAAGATTGAATTGTTCTTGGAGTGTTATGAAAACCCATGTATTTTGGAACTTAGAACTTGAAATCTTGAAGAGAAATTGCATGTAGAATGGTAGGTAGATGATTATTCTGATGATATTAGATATTGGATGAAATTAGAACGGATTTAATTGGGTAAATTCATGATTATAAATTCTAGGGTTTATATTCTTGAAAATTTGGGGAAAAGTGTAGAGACTTGAGGATTTAATGATGTTTAGGAGGAATTGATTTCTTACAATATGTTAGTATGTGACCTAGGTACGTTTAGGGATGATTAGAGACCTTAAACAATCGTTATCTTGATGTTTAGATGAGTTTTGAAGAGATACAAATGGTGAAAAACGAAACTAGGGAAATCTGGGCTCGAAGCTGGTCGTTCGTTAGAAGACTTCCCCAGGTCGTTCGAACGAGCTCGTTCGAACGAGCTTCTAACGAGTTGACCAGTCGCTTCTAACGAGGGGCACTTTCATTCGATAATCTCGTTCGAACGAGATCTCGTTAGATAGCCAGTTCATTCGAACGAAATCTCGTTCGAACAGCCTCGTTCGAATGATACTTCGAACGAGTTGACAGTTTATTTTGGGAGTCCCGTAAACTTGTTCGAGGATAGAGATAACATTCCTTTGATGGTGTATTAGTATACTTGGGACATTTGTGATATAATGAGGAGTAAATTATATAAGTGTGGATCAAATCAAATAGACATTTGAGTCGAGACGTGAGTGCCTACTACGACGTGAGAATAAATTATGGCGCGTATAAATATGGACCGGGATTATATAAGTTGTATATATATTAGGTTGGTACGAGAATGAGAAATGTACTACGATTAAACTACGGTGATTACTAAGATGCGTGTTTACTTAGTATTGGTATATGATTTGTGTGTATGACATACCTACCATACTTGCTATCACGGGAGGTTTGCGTTCGCTTAGGGCCCTCTAATCCTTGTGTTGCCCGGATTTAGACTGGTTACCTTGATGAACATAGGTCAGAGAAAGACTTATTGGGATGTTAATAAGTTCGCTGATCGTGGGAACGTAGGTATGTGCGTGACCCATGTGATGTGACTGTGTTCGCCTCAATTATTTGTGATGTTGTTATCTGTGAACTATTCCTGAGAGATTCGGAATATGTGATCCTTATGTACGTGATGTACCGGGATGGATAGCAGAGTATGCGTGCACCGCAGCTAGTTCTCGGGGTGCTTGTAATGTATTATATTGTATATCTATGTTGTGGAGAATATACACTTCATTATGGGAACTTTCATATGGTATTGTGTGAATAAATTTGGAAAATATAAAAGGGATAATCTATAATAAGTTGTGTTACTTTTATGGGAAATTGAATTTACGTTAAACCCCTATTTAAATGTGATCGTTATAATGTTAATGGGAACCGAGTAATAAGGGTAGAACCTATGACAGTCTAGCTAGATATGATGTCACTTAGCTAGTGGTTCGTGTCATTTTAGATGAGTACTTACGTTAGGAGTGCACAGTTAGACGAGAGGTGAGAATTTCATGTGAGTGCACGTCCTAACATGTACTTTGCATTTAATGTTTTAAATGTTTTTAAAGCACTTGCAGGTTTTTAAAATATCTCCACATTCGGGCTCTGACCCGTTTGCTTTCAAATCTATTTTTTTTGTAAAACCATTTTAGGTGCCCAGCCACAAGGACACCATGCATAGGATACTCATTCAGGTGACGAGCTGTAGCTGTTTGTGGAAGCTACAGGGATTTGCTCTTAGACGCTTCTATCATTTGGATTCCATATTCAGTATTCATCAGTTATAGGGCATGTTGCCCAAAATTCTATTAGAGACATTTCCATTTCAGTTTTTCAGACTTTGGCATGTATTGATTCAGTATTCGGTATTTAGTTATTCATTTCAGTTGTGGGATTTGTTGTGAGGAGTTTTCCTCCGGAGTTATTTATATCTTGTGATGGTTATTCTAGTATTTCGTTATGGTGAATGGTGTTATTATTCTTGCTTTAAATCTTTTACTGCATGTTAATCAGACTTAACTTAAAATTTGGCACTTACTTTTTAAATACTAGGTGGTTAGTAATTATTAAAATGTTTTCGACAGTGATGCTATTAACTGAACCAACTTGGCATTTTGAATTGATTTAATAAAGGAGTAGCTACCCGGTATTTAATTAGTCGGGGTGTCACAGGTGGTATCAGAGCATCAGGTTCTAGTGTCCTTTAGGATCTATACGGCTATTATGTTTTCGCTAAGTTTTCTTTGATATAGAGCCCTATATTTTAGGACTGTTGTACTCTTTTTGTGTAAGCTACGTTCTTCAGCTATTTTAAGTTTATAACTGCGAACTTATAAACTTCATTCTTATTTCAGATGCCTCCACGACGTGCACGACGAGTTCCCAAGGATGCAACGTTCGAACCCCAGCCCGTTCCAGTTCTGGGCATGATGAACGCCGCTGAGGTTGCATCCATTATAGCCCAAGCGGTTAACGCCGCAATTGCCGTAGTTCAGCAGGCACCACCTCAGGCGCCGGTTGCCGCGCCAGTACAGGCAAATGCATTCCCGTCTGCTTGGGAACGTGTACGTGACGCTTTTCAGAAAGCGCATCCGCCAGAGTTTGCAGGTAGCTTAGATGTGGTAGTCTCGAGCCAATGGAGGAAGGATATATAGAGGCACTTAAGAATGTATGAATGCACGGACGTTCAGAAGCAGGTGCTAGCTACTTTCAAGCTAGTTGGATCTGCACTGCAGTGTGGGAGTCTATTACCACCGTAGAGGAGAGGGATACTCTCACTATTCAGTACTTTTGGGTGCGGTTCGACCGCAAGTACTTTCCATCAGCTGTTTATACGGAAATGAGGAGGAAACTGATGAATCTGAAGCAAGAGGGTAAGACCGTGGCCGAGTATGAGGTCGAGTTCACAAATCTGTTGAATATCGTTCCGGATGAGATACCAACAGAGAAGAAGAAGATTGAGAAATTCACCGACGGGTTGACATGAAGGATCCGTCAGCATCTATTAGGGAACCTTTCGTTGGCCACTTATTCTGATGTGGTTAATGCTGCTTTGTTACACTGCCAGGATCACCGCTTTCATATGGCTGAGGGAAAGAGGTCGGGAGAGTCTAGACATCAGGGCAGGACAGGAGGACATGGTGCCGGTGGGGCACAATTTGTTCAGGGGCAGAGACAGGGTGAGCAGGGTTCCCAGCAGGGGGATCAGAAGAGGTTCAGATCAGGGAATTATCGGCACGGACAGGGAGGTTTCCGTCAGGGCCATCAGGGTCCGAACGGCCATCAGGGCAACAGGGGCAGAATGGGCAGCAGTTTCAGCAGGGCCAGCAGGGCCAAGGGAGGAACGGTAACGGCCACCAAGGCCGGGGACCGCAGGGGCAGAGAGGAGGGAACTTCCCAGGGAAGTGTTTTGTTTGTGGAAAGACTGGCCATAAACGACAGGATTGTCCTGATAGGGGCAGGGCCCCACAGCAGCAGCAGCAGGGTGCTCGCCAGGAGCCGCAGAGGCCTATGTTTGTTGCCGCTCTCCCCGCACTGCCACAGATGGCAGCATTGCCACCCATTCCAGCAGTCCCAGTTCAGCAGGGGCAGCTACAGTATGGACGTGTCTACAACGTCCACCAGGCAGCAGCTCCGTAGGCACCACCCGCGATTGAGGGTACGTTTCCTATCCATGGCACTATGGGTCGGGTATTGTTTGATACGGGGGCTACACATTGTTTTATAGCTACACATTTTGCGAAAGCCTTAGGATTGTTAGCTACGGCAGAGAGCACAGTGACGTGTGTCGACTCACCATTAGGAAGTGGGTCACTAATCTTCTTTATATGCCGGGGAGTGGGGGTAGAGATTGGTAGTCTGGTATTACCTGCAGATATGTTGGTATTAGATATGCATGTTCACGATGTGATTATCGGTATGGATTGGCTCACTGATTATAGAGCCATGATTGATTGCTTCGGTGGGAGCATTATTTTTGCCATTCCGAGGCAAGAGATGTTTGTAGTGGCGATGCCTCGCCCAGAGGGAGGCTCGACTGCTCATTTGTATTACCTAGAGGAGGATACCTCTAAGGAGGTTGTGATTCCTTTAGATTCGATCCAAGTTGTCAGGGAATATTCGGATGTGTTTCAGGAGATACCAGGCCTACCCCCAGTCGTGAGATAGACTTTGTTATAGACCTATTGCCAGATACGAGACCTATAGCACGCGCACCGTACCGTATGGCTCCGGCAGAGATGCGAGAGCTACGAGATCAGATAGAGCAGCTGTTAGGTCAGGGCTTTATTCGCAGGAGTACCTCACCTTGGGGCGCTCCAGTTTTGTTTGTGAAGAAGAGGGACGGTTCACTGAGATTGTGTGTGGACTACCGAGAGTTGAATAAGGTCACGATACGGAATAAGTATCCGTTGCCTCGAATCGATGACTTATTCGACCAGTTGAGAGGAGCTTCTTTTTTCTAAAAGATTGATTTGAGATCGGGATACCATCAGTTGCATATCAGGGAGGAGGATGTCTCGAAGACTGCATTCTTGTCGAGATATGGTTCTTACGAGTTTCGGGTTATGCCTTTTGGTTTGACCAACGCTCCAACAGTGTTTATGGACTTGATGAACAGAGTGTTCAGGGATTTCCTAGATCAGTTTGTCATTATCTTCATTGATGATATTCTGGTTTACTCCCAGACAGAGGAGGAGCACGCCGAGCATTTGAAGCAGGTTTTGCAGACGCTGCATCAGAACGAGCTGTATGCAAAATATGAGAAATGCGGGTTTTGGCTGAAGGAGGTCCAGTTTTTGGGACATATTATTTCTGATAGGGGAATATCTGTTGATCCGGGGAAGGTATCCGCGGTGAGGGAGTGGGGACAGCCCACGACACCGACTGAGATTCGTAGTTTCTTGGGCCTAGCAGGATACTACAGGAGGTTCATTCGGGGATTTTCGAAGATAGCGAGTCCTTTGACACATCTGACTCGTAAGGGTGTGCCGTTCATCTGGAGTGATGCCTGTCAGTTGGCATTCGATGAGTTGAAGGATAAGTTAACCTCAGCACCTGTGTTAGCATTACCGAGACCGGGAGTTGAGTATTTGGTTTACACCGATGTGTCTTTGCAAGGACTTGGAGGTGTATTGCAGCAGGAGAGACAGGCCATAGCTTATGCTTCCCGTAAGCTTAAGCCTCATGAGAAGAATTAACCCACGCATGATTTAGAGTTGGCGGCAGTGGTATTTGACCTACGGATTTGGAGGCACTATCTTTTGGGGGAGAAGTTCCAACTGTTCACGGACCACAAGTCCTCACAATACCTATTCACGCAGAAAGAGTTGAATATGCGGCAGCGTAGGTGGCTTGAGTTTGTGAAAGACTACCAGTTCGATATCCAGTATCACCCAGGTAAGGCTAACGTGGTGGCAGACGCATTGAGCCGTAGGCCAGCAGATGAAGTGGCAGAGGTGTGGAAGGCAAAGTGGAAGGAGTTGGGACACCAAGATGCAGTGGCCCGATCTTTCATGTCTGTAATGACCGTTACACCGCAGATTGTCACGAAGGTAGTACGAGCACATGCTAATGACTCGTTCTGTCAGGAGAAGGTAGTTCGATTACTAGAAGAGGGAGCCGAGTCCTATACCGTTAGCTCAGACGGGGGATTACGCTTCAATGGGAGATTGGTGGTTCCGGAAGGGGAGGAATTACGGCACGAGGTGATGGCCGAGTCGCACGGCTCACGGTTTGCGGTACATCCCGGTGGGGACAAAATGTACCAAGACATGAGATGTCAGTATTGGTGGAGCGGGATGAAGAGATACATTGCCGAGTTTGTTTCTAAATTCGCCACTTGTCAGCTAGTAAAAGTGGATCATCAGAGACCGGCAGGACTGCTACAGCCGTTGGAGGTCCCGATGTGGATGTGGGAGAGCATATCCATGGACTTTATCACGGGATTGCCTACTTCCCAGAGAGGTCACGACTCCATTTGGGTAATTGTGGACAGGTTGACCAAAGTCGCTCATTTTCTACCCGTAAGGACAGACTACACTACGGGACAGTATGCCCATCTCTTTATTTCTGAGATAGTGAGACTTCACGGTGTACCCATAAATATCGTGTCTGACTCAGACAAGATATTTGTTTCACGATTTTGGGAGAGTTTTCAGGAGGCCATGGGCACGGAATTGCGGTTGAGTACGGCGTATCACCCGCAGACTGATGGGCAAACGGAGAGTACAAACCAGATGTTGGAGGACATGCTACGTATGAGTATCATTGATTTTGGGGGTGGATGGGAGCAGTATCTTCCACTGGTGGAGTTTGCTTACAACAACTCCTACCAGTTCACCATTGGCATGGTTCCATTTGAGGCGTTGTACGGTAGACCTTGTCGTTCCCCAGCTTGTTGGTTGGAGGTGGGGGACAACAAACTACTTGGGCCGGAAGTGATTCAGGATACTTCGGCGAGGATAGAATTGATTCGGAGTCGCATTCGGGTAGCTCAAGATAGGCAGAAGAGCTATGCTGATGCGAAGAGGTTCTTCAGAGAGTTCCAAGTGGGGGACCAAGTTTTGCTCAGAGTATCTCCTATGAAGGGGATTATGCGTTTCGGGAAGAAAGGGAAGTTGGCACCAAGATATGTGGGACCTTTTCCTATTATTGAGCGGATTAGACCGGTTGCGTATAGACTCGGATTACCGGTGCACTTACACCGGATTCACGATGTGTTTCAAATTTCCTCGCTAAGGAAATATCTTAGAGACAATTTGGCTCATACTCAT
This sequence comes from Sambucus nigra, assembly GCA_949130495.1. Taxonomy (NCBI): domain Eukaryota; kingdom Viridiplantae; phylum Streptophyta; class Magnoliopsida; order Dipsacales; family Adoxaceae; genus Sambucus; species Sambucus nigra. The sequence continues at coordinate 352,864,469 of OX422224.1, read as the reverse complement.
ATTGCTTTGGAGGACATCGATCTCCAACCGGATAGCTCCTACGAGGAGGGGCCGATTGCTATTTTGGACCGAAGTGAGCGGAAATTGCGGTCAAAGATAGTCCCGTTAGTGCGTGTTCAGTGACGACATCATAATGTCGAGGAGTCCACATGGGAGCGCGAGGATGAGATGCGCGAACGTTATCCAGAGTTGTTCTTACCAGGTACTTTCTAGTTCCGAATTTCGGGATGAAATTCTGTTATTAGGGGGGAAGTATGTAATACCCCGTATTTTTGGGATTAATTAATTAAATGCGTATTAATTGGAAATTAATTCGGGTTAAAATACTAGCGAGATGTGAGTTGGTATTTGACTATATTGAGTATATATGATGATATATGAATACTGAATTATGAAATCTGTCGTGAGATTGATATACGGCAATTTGGTCATTTTATTGGGACGCGTGTGACAGTCACGTCAGGATATAATTATTTCATTTATAAAAGTGAATTTAAATTCTATTAACCGTATGGTCGTTTTGAGTGCGCCAACGCGTCCGGAAGGGTCGAGATTGTCAGAAAACACTAGCCGGGGGTTTAGTTTGGGTCCCGGGGTATTTTTAGGCCATACCAGCATCTTATAAGGGTAGTTTGGTAATATTGTATTTTTGGGAATTAATAATGACGAAAATTAGGAGTCTTTATCTGATTGGGAATAGACCCACTAAACCCACTAACCAACCCTTAATGACCCAATAAGCTACGAGGGATATCAAATTAGTTTTCCAAAACTTTCCCTAAGAAAACCCTAGCCACCTTTGGAGAAGAAAGCTTGTAGAGAGGAAATTCTGCAGAGAGAGAGAGATAACTTCAGCAAATCAACATCAAAATCAGAGGTAAACTCAAGGCAAGTGATTTAATTTCGTTTAATTTCAGAGAATGCTTTTCCATGCGTAGGAATTTAATAAAGATTGAATTGTTCTTGGAGTGTTATGAAAACCCATGTATTTTGGAACTTAGAACTTGAAATCTTGAAGAGAAATTGCATGTAGAATGGTAGGTAGATGATTATTCTGATGATATTAGATATTGGATGAAATTAGAACGGATTTAATTGGGTAAATTCATGATTATAAATTCTAGGGTTTATATTCTTGAAAATTTGGGGAAAAGTGTAGAGACTTGAGGATTTAATGATGTTTAGGAGGAATTGATTTCTTACAATATGTTAGTATGTGACCTAGGTACGTTTAGGGATGATTAGAGACCTTAAACAATCGTTAGCTTGATGTTTAGATGAGTTTTGAAGAGATACAAATGGTGAAAAACGAAACTAGGGAAATCTGGGCTCGAAGCTGGTCGTTCGTTAGAAGACTTCCCCAGGTCGTTCGAACGAGCTCGTTCGAACGAGCTTCTAACGATGAATTGACACATCTGACTCGTAAGGGTGTGCCCTACATCTGGAGTGATGCCTGTCAGTTGGCATTCGATGAATTGAAGGAAAAATTGACCTCAGCACCTGTGTTAGCATTGCCGAGATCGGGAGTTGAGTATTTGGTTTACACCGATGCGCCTTTGTAAGGACTGGGAGGTGTATTACAGCAGGAGAGACAGGCCATAACTTATGCTTCCCGTAAGCTTAAGCCTCATGAGAAGAATTACCCCACATGATTTGGAGTTGGATTTGGAGACACTATCTTTTGGGGGAGAAGTTCCAACTGTTCACGGACCACAAGTCCCTACAGTACCTGTTCACACAGAAGGAGTTGAATATGCGACAGCGTAGGTGGCTTGAGTTTGTGAAAGACTACCAGTTCGACATCCAGTATCACCCGGGTAAGGCTAACGTGGTAGCAGACGCGTTGAGCCGTAGGCCAGCAGATGAGGTGGCAGAGGTGTGGAAGGCTAAGTGGAAGGAATTGGGACACCAGGATGCAGTGGCCCGATCTTTCATGTCTGTGATGACCGTTACACCGCAGATTGTCACAAAGGTAGTACGGGCACAGGCCAATGACTCGTTCTGTCAAGAGCAGATAGTTCGATTACTAGCAGAGGGAGCCAAGTCCTATACCGTTAGCTTAGACGGGGGATTACGCTTCAATGGGAGATTGGTAGTTCCGGAAGGAGAGGAATTGCCGCACGATGTGATGGCAGAGTCGCACGGCTCACGGTTCGCGGTACATCCCGGAGGGGACAAAATGTACCAAGACATGAGAAGGCAGTATTGGTGGAGCGGTATGAAGAGAGATATTGCTGAGTTTGTTTCGAAATGCGCCACTTGACAGCTTGTAAAAGTGGACCATCAGAAACCGGCAGGATTGCTACAGCCATTGGAGGTCCCAGTGTGGATGTGGGAGAGCATATCCATGGACTTTATCACGGGGTTGCCTACGTCGCAGAGGGGCCACGACTCCGTTTGGGTAATTGTGGACAGGTTGACCAAGGTCGCTCACTTTTTACCCGTAAGGACTGACTACACTACGGGACAGTATGCCCAGCTCTTTATTTCAGAGATTGTGAGACTTCACGGTGTACCCTTAAATATCGTGTCTGACAGAGACAAGATATTTGTTTCACGGTTTTGGGAAAGTTTCCAGGAGGCCATGGGCACGGAATTGCGGTTGAGTACGGCTTATCATCCGCAAACCGATGGGCAGACAGAGCGCACCAATCAGATGTTGGAGGACATGCTACGCATGTGCATTATTGACTTTGGTGGTGGATGGGAGCAGTACCTTCCACTGGTGGAGTTTGCTTACAACAACTCCTATCAGTTCACTATTGGCATGGCTCCGTTTGAGGCATTGTACGGTAGGCCTTGTCGTTCCCCAGCATGTTGGTTAGAAGTGGGGGACAACAAACTACTTGGGCCGGAAGTGATTCAGGATACTTCGGCAAGGATTGAGTTAATTCGGAGTCGCATTCGGGTAGCTCAAGACAGGCAGAAGAGTTATGCTGATGCAAAGAGATTTTTCAGAGAGTTCCAAGTAGGGGACCAGGTTTTGCTCAGGGTATCTCCTATGAAGGGGATTATGCGTTTCGGGAAGAAGGGGAAGTTGGCACCGAGGTATGTGGGGCCGTTTCCCATTATTGAGCGGATCGGACCGGTTGCGTATAGACTCGGGTTACCGGAGCATTTTCATCGGATTCACGATGTGTTTCATATTTCCTCACTGAGGAAATACCTTAGAGATAATTTGGCTCATTCTCACATTGCTGTGGAGGACATCGATCTCCAGCCGGACAGCTCCTACGAGGAGGGGCCAATTGCTATTTTGGACCGAAGTGAGAGGAAACTGCGGTCAAAGATAGTTCCGTTAGTGCGTGTTCAGTGGCGACATCACAATGTCGAGGAGTCCACATGGGAGCGCGAGGATGAGATGCGCGAACGTTATCCAGAGTTGTTTTTAGCAGGTACTTTCTAGTTTCGAATTTCGGGACGAAATTCAATTATTAGGGGGGAAGTATGTAATACCCCGTACTTTTGGCTATATTTATTTTTTGGGATTAATTAATTAAATGCGTATTAATTGGAAATTAATCCGGGTTAAAAATACTAACGAGATGTGAGTTGGTATTTGATTATGTGCATATATGATTTTATATGAATCTAGAATTATGAAATTTGTCGTGAGATTTATATACGGCATTTTAGAAATTTTGTTGAGACGCGTGGGACCGCCGCGTCACGGTGTAACATTTTGATTATAAAAAAATGAATTTAAAATCTATAAACCGTATGGTCGTTTTGAGTGCGCCAACGCATCCGGAAGGGCCGAGATAGTCAAAAAACACTACCCGGGGGTGTAGTTTGGATTCCGGGGTATTTTTAGGCCATACCGGCAACTTAAAGGGTATTTTGGTAATTTTACATTTTGAGGAATTAAAAGTGACGAAAATTAGAGATGTAAATCTGATGTGGATTAAACCCACTAAGCCCATTAACCAAACCATATTAACCTAGAAGGCTACGTAGGTTATTAGAAGAGTTTTCTAAATTCCCAAATCAAAACCCTAGCCACCTTAAGCCACCATTGGAGAGGAAGCTTGGAGAGAAGAAATTCTGCAGAAAAGTTCTACCAAACCTACACCAAAATCAGAAATCGAACCAAGGCAAGTGACTTTATTCCATTTAATTTTATATAATGTCTCTTCCATGTTAGAAATTGAGGAATTTTAATTGTTCTTGAAAGATGAATGAAAACCCATGTAGTTTGGAGTTTAGAACTTGAAAATTTTGAAGAGAATTGCATGTAGAATGATAGGTAGATGATTTCTCTCATGATAATTGTGATTAGAAGAAATTAAAACGGATTAAATTCTGGGATTTGATGATGATATAAATCTAGGGTTCATGTTCTTGATAAAATTGGGGAAAAGTATAAAATCTTGTGATTTAATGATGTTTAGGATGCGTTAATGTATTAAAAGATGTTAGTATATGACCTTAACATGTTGTAGTATGATTAGAGGACTTAAAACTCTGTTAGAACGAACTTTGGAGAAGGATTGAGGTGTTAAAAATGGTGAGAAACGTAACTTAGAAAATCTGGGACGAATCTGGTAGCTCGTTAGAAGCCCCTACCCAGGTCGTTCGAACGAACTCGTTCGAACGAGCTTCTAACGAGTTGACCAGTCGCTGCTAACAAGAAGGGATCTCGTTCGATATCTCGTTCGAACGAGATATCGTTAGAAGGTACAGTTCGTTCGAACGAACTGGAATCTCGTTCGAACAGCCTCGTTCGAACGAGACTTCTAACGAGTTGGCAGAGGAATCTCGTTTGAACAGTCTCGTTCGAACGAGTTGACAGTTTGGTCCTTTTTGGACTGTTTTGATTTTTGGAGTCCCGTAAACTTGTTCGAGGATATAGATGACCTTCCTTTGATGATGTAAGGATAGATTTGGGACTTTTGGGTTATTAAGAGGAGTAAACTATATACGCGAGTTATATTAAATGAACCGTTTGGGTTGAGGCGTGAGTGTCTACTACGACGTGAGAATCGATTATGGCGCATATGACGATAAACCGGAATAAAATAGTGTAGATATTATAAGTTAGTACGAGAAAGCGATATGTACTACGATTAAACTACGGGATTACTAAGACGTGTGTTTACTTAGTATTAGTATATGAATTGTGTGTATGACATACCTACCATACTTGCTATCACGGGAGGTTTGCGTTCGCTTAGGGCCCTCTAATCCTTGTGTTGCCCGGATTTAGACTGGTTACCTCGATGAACATAGGTCAGAGAAAGACTTATTGGGATGTTAATAAGTCCGCTGATCTTGGGAGCGTAGGTATGTACGTGACCCATGTGATGTGACTGTGTTCGCCTCCACTATTTGTGATTTGTATTATCGGAACTATTCCTGAGAGATTCGGAATATGTGATCCTTATGTACGTGATGTACCGGGATGGATAGCAGAGTATGTGTGCACCGCAGCTTAGATCTCGGGGTGCTTATATTGTATATTTATGATGTGAATAATATACACTTAATTAATGGAAACCTTCATGTTAATGTTGTGAATATAATTACGGTATTGCTTCGAGAAATATAGCAAGTTAACTGATAGTGATATATATTGCATATTGAGCATCTGAGTTTGCGTTAAACCCCTACTTAATTTCGAGCGTTATTATGTTAATAGAACCGAGTAATAAGGGTAAGACCTATGATAGTCTAGCTAGATACGTTGTCACTTAGCTAGTAGTTTGTATCACTTTAGATGGGTACTTACGTTAGGAGTGCACAGTTAGACGAGAGGTGAGAATATCATGTGAGTGCACGTCCTAACATGTACTTTGCATTTAATGTTTTAAATGTTTTTAAAGCACTTGCAGGTTTTTAAAATATAACTCCACATTCGGGCTCTGACCCGTTTGCTTTTCAAATCTTTTTCTTGTAAAACCATTTTAGGTGCCCAGCCACAGGGACACCAAGCATAGGATTCTCATTCAGGTGATGAGCTGTAGCTGTTTATGGAAGCTACAGGGATTTTCTTGTAGACGCTTCTATCTTTTGGATTCCAGAGTCACTATCTATCAGTTGTAGGGCATGTTGCCCATTTCTATTTAGAGACATCTTTTACATTACAGTTTTCAGACTTTGATTTGTATTGTTTTAGCATTCGGTTATTTATTTCAGTATGGGATTGTAGTGAGGAGTTTTCCTCCAGACTTTATTTACACTATGAGATGGTTATTCGTTTTATTTCAGTATGGTGAATGGTGTTGTTATTCGTTATTACACTTGTTGCATGTTAATCAGACTTATATTAAAATTTGGCAACTTACTTTTTAAATACTAGGTGGTTAGTAATAATAAAATGTTTTCGACAGTGATGCTATTAACTGAGCCAACTTGGCATCTTGAATTAATTTAATAAAGGAGTAGCTACCCGGTATTTAATTAGTCGGGGTGTCACACCTAGTGCTCCTTAAAGTCAAGTACTGCACTTCCTACACTAGTCATCCTATAACAACTGAACATCATGCCTAATCATGACACAAGCTTCCAATTTTCCTTAGAAGGATACATCACCCATTTGTGCTACTTCAAACAATAGAACCAAGGATGTACACTAGTCGACTCTTTAAAACTTTATTAATAACCTAAGATCATCACATTAACCTCAATACGACCATCGTTAGAACACTAGCAATCCATGATACCTAATTTGGTTGGTTCCCTAAGGAAACCAAGCTCACCCCAATGTAAAATTCATCAAAACCCTAACGAGATTCACCTATGATCCTTTTATCAGAGGTATGCCCTACCAATTTTCCAATATCTGTATCTTGACCATTAGGTACTCGCAAATATACTAGCCTACAAGTCTCCATATATGGTGTACTTTAACCAATGAAAACTTCAAGGTATCACAATGAGTCGATTTCTATTACTCAATGATACCACATGCAATCAGTCATGAGAATAATCCAAGTAATTCCTTAGATCACATTCACACTGAAACTACCTCACATTATGTCATCACTTAGGCTGTTAGGATGGGCCTTGGCATTTAGATAATAATTTTATTTCCTTTTGATTGAAACTCTGGTATAGGTATAACCTGCGACTCTCTACTCGAGATCCAATAAAGGTTTGAAAACCTTCTTCCAAATGGATAATGTCATAAACCACGTATCAACCACATACTGACACTACTAAGAATTCTGGCAGGATATAGGACGTCGTACACAACCTATAAGCCTTTAAGTCCACACTATCGACGTCACTAGGGATCCTATTCCTCAAAAGTTGCATCATATTCTCTAAGACCATATCATGGAAGACTATCTAAGGTTTAGTCCTACATCGTTTCAACCCATCATCGTTACACACATAACATACTCATCACCAATGGCCAGTAATACTCACCCTAGCTTGCGAGATACAACTTTTAATTGACAATTGCCATGACACTTACCATAATGATAGTATCCTATCAACTACGAACGAGTATACATCCTCAAGTAATAATCGACACGGGTCTACATGCCCACCGAATTGTCAAATGCTTATGACATGCAACTATCCCAAGGATCAAATTCGCCTAATCACATCATCATTATTAACTACCCATAAGTACCTGACTAAGGAACATAATGTGTCTTTATCACAAAATCAACACCTCTTAGACACGACACTCTAGTCACCTAATCTCCACAGTTGACTTTACACAATTCATGTCCCTAATTCAATGGACGCTATTTGCCTTTGTTAACATCTTGCTAGAACATCTTACATTGTCAAGGGTTGACATAAAAGCACCTCACACTAAATATCGCGGTGTTGCCACTATTAGCTCACAAAGACACTCGCAATTTCCTAATATATCTAAATCAGACGTGCAGAAGAGATTAATGACAACTAACTTTGTCACATATTTCCCATTATGCTAATCTCCTTGACTCTATCATCGAGAACAAGAATCGAAAATATTACCCATCTTGCGTAATATGCCCAAAACCAACACCGATGTCAAAAGATCTACTATTAACCTCACCATGTCACTCCCAAAATAAACCTTTAACCTTAATCTCTGATACCATTTATAACACCCCGACTCAGATTTATGGGTTATCCGTGGTTAACCTGGTTCGACCCGAGCGTTAGGTGTGAATTTCGATAAGACAACCTAAATAATATTGCTAATTCAATTTTATTTAATTAGCTTTTTACTTGTTTAGCATGCGATTCCAATTTACATTAACCTACGTGAGGGACCAGTGAAAGCGTCCCTAGAATCCAAGCATACACAGATACTAATGTAAGATAAAAGGATACTTACTTGTACAAATCACTCAAAATACAAAACAAAAAGGAGGGAATGAGTCGAATGACCAATGGAAAAATACAATAATGCAATATAAAATCAAACGACAGAAAAGAGCTCTAACACATTATGTCTACGAGCACATGCAACCAGCACACACATACACACACACACGTATATATATATATATATATATATATATATATATATATATTATTCCAATCAATTCACCTTAATCTTGTAAAAGAACCTATTTTTACTTGACTCGATATTTATTACTTGATTTAACAAGCCCAGTTAAGTAATTTAAACAAATACCTTTGTTTAAGGAAGAGCAATTCTTTATCGAATTTATCATTTTATATATATATATATATATATATATATATATATATATATATATATATATATATATATATATTATTCAGATCAATTCACCTTAATCTTGTAAAAGAACCTATTATACTTGACTCGATATTTATTACTTGATTTAACATGCCCAGTTAAGTAATTTAAACAAATACCTTTGTTTAAGGAAGAGCACTTCTTTATCGAATTTATCATTTTTCTCATACTAAATTTATCTTAGTATTTTCCTTAAAAATCCCCTTTCGAAATACACAAGCGCCGCGTTACAAAATACTTATTTTTCGTTGAAAACCTTTCATAAACACACTATTGTGTTACTTATTGGTTAAACATCTTTAGGTTGCTTAATTACCCATTTGATAACTTTACTTTACCATTTCTTTTACTTCATGGGCATTAGTTAATTTTTCACTTTACTAGTCCACGTTACTTTTTACCTGGAACACTTATCAATTTAATTCAAGTTAGGTTGCCTTTTCTTATTTTTTCAACACAATTCATTTCTTGACATGTTCCTATTTTCATTATCTTTTTCTTGAAATCTTCCAAATATCCGCATACTTAACGGGCTCCACACCGCCGGCTATACTACCATAAACTCTGGTAAGTGATTTTGAATCTTTAACCCTAGGGATCCAGACCGTTCTTAATTATTCCCAGTGTCATCCGAGCCTATATTAATGTGCCTTAACATTTTTCAAATGTCCACATTATTCCACTCCTTTATCGGTTGAAGCCAAATATCCTGGATTTCACCCCACTTTGTGTTTTTAAAATCATCGTTTATTGTACTCTAAACACTTACGGTTATATTATCCCCAAAATAACTTTTAATTAGGACTATTTAGTGTAACAACTTTTTCAATATTTTCATTTCATAAAAATGTTCCACGTTACGTAAAATTACCCTTTTACCCATTTGTTTCCAAACTCGTCGATTTCTCCATTTTCAGAAGTGTTATTTCCCAAAAATATTATTAAGTTACACGCACTAGCTTCTTAGATATTTCAACTCATTAACACTTATTTAACGTCTTGAAGTAACACATTTCTCAAGTTAGAAATCTCTGTATTTCATTACTTTCTTTACTAAGAAAAACCACTTTGACCTTTTGGAAACTACTTTACAAGAAAAATATTATTTTCCCTTTATTTTCACATTTAGTCTTAAAATATCTATTTATCACATTTTCTACGCCTTTTAACATACTTTAAGGGCTTAAATTTTTATTTTCTTTAAGTCATGTTGAAACCCAATAAAACCTTCATTAAACTTATTTGTATGCTCATCTTCAAAATGCTACAAGTTTATATACAATAGGAGACGAATTTTAAGTTCGAAAATCCTATTAAATGGATCTAACATATGGTGAATTCTAGAAATTTCATAATATTGGTATAAACATACTTGTCAAGCTAAAAACATTTTTGTATCTTCAAACTTGAGTAAATGTCTATTTATAGAAAAATCATAATTTTCACAAGAAAACCTTAAGACATTTGTGCATAAAATATTTTTAACAAGAGAAATGTCATTTCAAACATTTTATTCCATACAATATTTAGATATTAGGATTTCTTGAAATATATCATTTTTATCAAAACTCTTGGGATCTTTCATGAACCATAAGAAATTACTATCTTAAATCATATATGCATCCTACTCCAATAAACTCAATTACAAGACCAAAACCATGTCAAGATAGAATTATTAAGCTAAGAGTAAAGTTTCCTACCTCAAAGAAGCTTAAATAATGGTGGATGAAGTGTAGAAGAAGATGGAAACCTCTCATATCCTAAGGTGGCCTTAAAGAGGTTGCCTAACTCGACTAAACTTGTCTTAAACTCCATGGTTTTTGCTACCTACTTGTTCAAAACATCCCAAAAATATTTTCAGTATTCATAGATTTCCCAACAATGATGTAGATGGGTTTATAAGGATTAAATATGTTAGAAAATAGTTAATCCATTATGGTTTAAGGTGGAGGGGTGGTGGTGTTAGGGTGGTGTGGAGGACGAGATCCAAGAGCGAGAGAAAGAGAGAAAACTTGATTTGGGTTTTCCCAAATGAACCAAACTCACACTAAATACTTTAAAACCCCTAAGGATTATATTTCCTAAATGCTCGTACACTTAGCCCTTTAACTAAAGGCCAATTAAGAGTTTTATCCCACATTTTGATCTGAGCTACTAAGAGCTTGACATGCTGTCCAATTCGACGCTCCACATCGTGATAGAACATTAAAATGTGCAGAATTTCCTAAATTTTCTTCGATCATTCGAATGAAATTGGGCCTCATTCGAACGAGAACCCCTCTTCTTCGAACGATTGATCTAACGAGTCAAAATCGTATAGTTAAAAGGGTGGTGAGAAGCACTTCGTTCGAACGAATAAGCACCTCGTTTAAACGTGGACATCCAATGACATTCGAGAGAGAGGGAAATATACCATTTCCAAATCGTTAGAAGTTCGTTCAAAGATCATTCGAACGACTCATTCAAATGACAGAACACCTCGTTCAAACGACTTTCGTTTTCCACATATAAACTTTAGGCTATAAAACTTCGATTTGACAAGCACGAAAGGCACGAAGTTATCCAAATATGATTCAAAGTTCGCTTTACAGGGTCTAACGCCCAATTGGGTCCTACCAAGTTACAAAATCACATAGGTATGATCAAAGTCGCGGGGCGGGTGTTACAAATTCAACGGTGGAATCTCTATATTTGTAAAGTGGTAAGTGGATATCCCTTTATTTCTCTCAATTTTAAATGGGTCTCTCATTTGAGTTAATTTTTAATTTTTTCAAGGGTTTAATTGGTTGGTGCTTACTTTAGGGTTTGATTTTTTTTAATTTAGGGTTTGCTTTGAATGTTGTTATTTAGCTTAAGTTTTTTTTTTGTGGTTTGATTGGCCTTTTTAGGGTTTTATCTGATTTGGTTATTGTTTATGGTTTGGATAGGTTTTTGTTTACGATTTTGTAACTTGTAGTGGTGGGCTTGTCGATTTAAGATTATTGGATTGTTAATTCTATTGTAGTTGTTTCTATCGAGTTATTTTTACAAATTCACTTAATTAATTTAAAATTGAATGTATAGTTATTTAAATTTTATTATGTGTAAATTCAATTAAAAATGATGATACCAGTTATGGTACCACCAAGTAATATAGTAAGAGTTCTTTCAATTCAGGACAACCTTGAAGGTACAACAATGGTGGAAATTAGATATATATAAGTAAAGAAGGAGGTGAGGTAATGAGGAGAGACACTATAAAATAAGTGGTTTAGCCATCTCGCCAACTCCACTATGCATGGGTGTGTGAACTTCACTAGGAAAATGGGCTCTAATGGCCTGGTGAAATAATTCGCTCATCTTTATCTCTCTACTGTGATTGCAACAAAGTTATGGATAGGGTTTTAATTATCGATCATTTACATTGTTAAAGAAAACCCGTTTATATAGTTCTTGGGTGGTGTATTATACCCCCCAAGCATGTAATAAGCGTGTGTATTGTATATTAGTTAATAAGGTTAAGCCACCTATCATTAACATATGCAGATCATCATAAGGAAAATATTCCCCACACGTTCACATGAGATTCGATTATAACTATATCTCCATGTGAGCAGGCCATGATGAAGTCATGTATTACACAAGTTGGATATGTCGTCTGCAGTGGTCTCAGCCAGGCCAAGTAGGAGACCCCCGATGCTCTGTTAGTTCATATGCAGAAAGTGTTGGATAGGCTGCGCATGTCACTAGGATGAGATGATTCTACCATTGGACTGGTCATGTCTCGACTGAGCTTTTTTTAGGCTGAGACAAGCTAGTAGATAGTTAATGTCATCGAAGGATCTCATCCCTCAAAGATAGACTTAAGGGAGGTTGCGACTGACATAGTCCTAGTACAGGATAAGGGTATACTTGGGTATATCAATCACCCCCTAGCCCTTAGACTTTAATTTGAATAGGAGGCTGAGGGTTAAAATCATCTAAGAGTTAAGGGTTGATGGGATAATTCTGACTGACAGCTGAGTTGTCCATCCAATGTCAAATGTTAAGTCTGAGTTGGTAATAGTAATTAAATTGATACTTGGCAGTTTGAGATGACACATGTCTCAGTTTCCATAGTTTAGGATTTTCCTCAGGCATGACTAACGGCTGAGGCGCTTAAGGGTTCTGAGCCATAATGATGATTACCTTAAGAATCGTGCATAATCATTTGGTGGTTTAAAACCCACATTTGGCATTTTATCTTTCCTCCTTGCAAACTCATTCACGCTTAAGTTCTTTTGTGCAAACCACCATTAACGCCCTTTGATTCTCCATAGATTCTCACTGTTCGAACGTTTTCTGAGTTATTTATTCTTCCCAAGAGATTCTTCTCACCCAGGTAACTCATTATCATCACTCTTTCTTTGATTTTAGTTCGGATTTGTGTACTTTTTATGTTTTTTCATTTTTCGACAACTTTTTTATTTTTCGGTGATCTGTTTGGTGGCTTTGGGGCCAAGTCCTTAGTGTTTTGGGAGGTTATTAGGCAGTAGGAGGTGTTTAAGCTAAGTGTTTGGTTGTAAGCGCATAACATCTGAGTTTTATCATTTGGCCAATCTCCAGTCACCTATCCAACTACAGTTCTTGTTCTTGTACTGTTGTTGATGAAGTCCATTGAAAGCGATCGAGTTACACCCTTTTGATCCTACGGTCAAACATAGTCAACCTAAAAACTGGTTTGAATGTTAAAGACCCTTTACGAACTAGCCAAACAGTACCCAAACCTTAGGGAGAGATATTTTAGGTAGATACGAAGGATAGAAGTCGAACCCGCTGCTAAGTGTAAAGTCGAGGTCATCCCTACACTTCCAATCCATCCTGTCCTTTTAGCTCTTGTACCCACTCCCATCATTGAGTTTAGTGACTCAATGTTGGAGTCTTCTTCTTCTGTGAATGACAATCCTTTCGTCTCCCACACATTCGAGAGTGTGAATTCTTTAGAAGAGGCAATGAGACGATCAACATCCTTTTCCAGTGAGTCTGAGGAGGTGGTGGTATCTTCTCAATCCACGTCCTCTCATCAAGTGGGGTTGTCAAATAAATCATACTTTTCAATTAGAATCATCTCGAATACATAAGAGTCAAGAGTGGATGTTGAAATTCCACCTCCCCCAGTGGCAGTCCCTTTGATGGCCATTCCAGGCCACGAATTTGCCCGTCGTCATTCGGGTGGTGTCCCGTCTAATGCCCTAAATGACGAATCCTATTCAGTCGAGGACACATTAGATATATCCTATGACGAATCATTTCCCAACACAATCATAGAAGTATATCTTTTCGTGTGGAGACATATTTATGGGATAGGCCCCTGTATCAATATGAGGGTGCCTTATGAGGATGAGAGGGCATATGATGGCCGAGACAACGAGATTTTTGTTTATAAGAAGATATTTATGGTCGTCTTCAGGCTACCTGTCCACCTAATTATACGAGCTATTCTAGCCAGTTTAGGTCTCAACCCCTCTCAACTTTCTCCCAATGCCTAGAGGGTAATCCTTGTCTTTATATCTTCTGGAAGCTGGTTCATTATACCGACTGTGGGTGCCATTTTTGTCTACTGGAACCCATAAGAGTAGTCGGACTAAGGTTAAATAAGAATAAAGGGCACCCGACCCAAATTATGAGTTCCAAATGATGGTTAAAATGGAAAGATGCGACCAAGTCCATCCCTAAAATATCGGATGAGATATTCAAGGGATACTGGGTTAACGTGTTGCCCGCCAACACTCCCTCTCTCCTTTTTCAACTGAATATACATTATATCCCCGCCCGGGGCATGTAGAAAAAATAGTTTGAGAGATACTAAATAAGAAACAGTAGACCTCTCTATGGATGTACGCAATTTTTCGAACCACATATACTCTCGTGTTGTGAGATTGATGTTCTTTCTTTAATTCTGGTGATTGTTTTCTTTTGATAAATTGTTTTGTGTTGAGATTTTTGTCACCATAATTGGCGCCATCTGTGGGAAGCGATCGTTTCCTCTTAAAAAACCCTCACCAGTAAGAACCAGTAATGTCACATCACAGTAGTAACGTTCCTCAAGTAGGAGACATTCAACAACAGTTGAACCCCCTCAGGGTAAGGTCTGAAATATGCCATTTAAACCCGAGACTTCTCCAGAAGAGGCATGTCTCTGAAGAAATTTGAAAAGGCCCTTTAGTGTGTACTTTAGGTAAAAACAACTTTGTTCCAATTTTTAGTTAAACCCAATTTTAACTTCTTAAACCCTAAACATGCATCTAAGTGATTAAATCCATTTGAAGAATAAAGCATGCGGTAAAAGAAATAATTTCAGGAAAAATCCCCGAATGGCAAAACCTTTTTATTTCACTATAATTTGTAAGACACAATTTACACGGATTACAATGAAATATGGTGACATACGAAATACCCGCAAGTGTCGGTTCCGATGTCGTCGGCCGAAATCTCCTGCAAGAACTCCAAATGGTCAGCAATGGAAAAGAAATGGCTTATCCACAAGTTACTTCATAAGGACTCCCTCCACAATAGCACGCAGCTCTCCGGTTGTAGATTTCTCCCCACAAAGTGCAAAACGGTGTAGTGAATGAATTGTCTTTCGGTAAACGCGTTCAAGATCATAAACTTTGGAATTGAATAATTTGATCTTGAATAAACACCAGATGATGAAAAACTGTATGGGAATGAGTTTTTCGAAACTGTTCTGCTGCTAAAACTTTTGCAGACACTTTTTATTATATAACTGAGCAACACAAACTTCAAGAAACTTAAAACACAAAAATCAAGGTGGCAAGCTCGTTCGAGCGAGATGTGGATCTCGTTCGCTCGACATGGGTTTGTCATTTGAACAACCCACTGTCTCGTTCGAGCGACAGTGATTTAAAAATTATTTTTCTTTTAAATAATTCCTCGAATTTTCTTAAACTGTTTTAACTCGGAAATATTTTTTTTTAAGTCAGAAAAAGATTTAATTCCCAGATATTTAAATCACCCAGCATTTAATCAACATATTATATTACTCAAATGCTCACAAGTATTCATACCTGAGTGATCTTAAACATATGCAACACGTTTTGACTTGAAATCTTCTTCAAAGCTTTAAATTGCACATTCTTGGACTTGAACTTTATCGCAGGCTCAATTAAACTCCATAATAAAACAAGCCTAGACTTAATTTATTTTGTCCGAAATTAAGCAAATTAAAACAAATGGACACGATAATAATTATTTTCTTACAAATCTCCCCCTTTGGCTATTCCGGGACAAAACTAAACAGAAATGCTATATACCGTAAAATATACATGTCCTATCCCAAAACTCAAAAGTATAAAAATATAGGACATAGTGAAACTGAATAAACGGCAAGCATGTGAATCTGATTCTGTCTCTGAATGTCAAGCATCTGAATCTGATTTTGTCTCTGAATGTGATGTATCAATAAATATCCGAAAATACCTACACACACGAGACACAAACAAATACCCAAGTGAAGTATGGAGGAATAAATCAAGTATAATATCATAATAAATACTCCCCCTACATCACATATCTCTCCCCCTTTTTGCTTGGAATAGACAAAAGGTGGCACAGACACACCAAATCTAGCATGAATATATGAGAATGAACAGCATGGCAATGGATAACAAAATATAGCAGTAACTGACACATAATGAGAGAATCACCAAAACTGCAAACGAAACTATACATCCACGCCATACAATAAAATCAATGGTGATACAACTGTTCATAAGAGTACATCATATCTGAGAATAAATAAATACATCAGGAATCTCAATGTCTCATATACAATAAAAAATACAGTTAGACATCAGTAGGAGTATCACCATCATCATCATCAGTAGGATCATAAGTGTATGTAGATGAAATATGACTGAGTCTAGATGATCCTGGGCCTCTCAGCTGCTCTCTCTGCCGCATCTCATCAAAGAATGTTGTCATCCTGGATTCAGCACGAACACGTGCTTTGGCCTCAGCATCAAATAGGGCAATGATAGAGTTATACAACCTGGTCTGAGCAACTACCTCTGCCTGTAAAAGTATAAACCTCCTCTTCAATAGGATGTGTGGGTGCAGGTGTGGAGGGGAGTGGCTAAGAAAACTCAGAGGTTCTCGGAACAGTGTGATCAGCAGGCTGACAGGGATCAGCATCGGAGAAGGCTCCCTCAGTGCATGCAGCTCTAGCTCTCGTCGCCTGTGGCAAATGACTCTTAGAACGAGTAAAATTATTATGATTAATAATAGTAGGCGAAGGGAGACGTTGATCACCCTCTAAAATAGGAACCCCAACAGTAGTGCAAATGATGGAAATGAGAATCCCATAAGGAAGAGCAGGGCGGACAGGGGTGGTACCACTGATGGTGACAGAGGATATAACACGAAGGATGATAGTCGGTAAATCGATATCCCACCGGTAAGAGACATGGTACATAAAATAAATAATGCCAGACCCGATCTGAGTGTGATTTATCTGAGGATAAATGGATGCTGACACAAACCTATTAAGAACACGAAATGCAAGGAAAAACTAGCGATGATACATAGTAGTACTTGCTTGGGGAATCTCCCAGAAGTAATGACGCAGAATATCATCATAGGTAGGTCCATATCAGAATAACGAGGAAACATAATGTCAGGGACACAAGGAAGGTGCAGAAAAGTAGCTATGAGATCTGCTGTGATAAGAACAGGAACGCCACATACAGTAGAAAAGATCCCCTCAGCGTGGGGGAGAGCGCGAAAGAAGAACTCTCAGACAATGTTCGGATAGACAACCCCACGAGCCTCAAACAGATAATCCCAACCCCTACTAGACAACCAGTGCTGAATGCCTAACCCCTAAAACTTAGAATAATAAAACACCCACTCTGAACAACAAACCGAATGTGGATACCCAATAAGCAGTAATGATCATACTCAACACGGTTGGCGCATCTCACGGGGGAGTATGGGGGCTTACTGGCCTGAGCTCGAGCAGAGGGTGGTGGCGCATCGAGTCGGCCTGAAGGGGCACCATGATGTCTAGGCGGCATGACAAAAGAGTGTAAAGTGTAATATGTTAAAAAGTACCGTCACGAGGAACACACACCTAAGAACCTATCACCGTACAAACATCTAACCGAACCACCGCGAACACCAACCACAATAACAGTAAAAATCAGATAAATATACTCAAAACTAGCAACCAATTCCCCTCAACAAATGATTCCAAAAAAAATAGTCATGGTCAGAACATAGAAATACCTCGAAATCGCCGAAAATAGGGAACCATCTTAAAGAAGGTGAAAACTCACCGGAGGCACACAGAAAAAAATGAGGCCGTACCTAAATCTGGACGAACACACGTCGAAGAACTAATATTGTGAACGCCGGAGTAGTAAACCAAACAAAATGGCCGTCGATGATCCTTTTTGAACTAGTTTTGTCGTCGGAGAGCTCAGGAGCAACAATGGATGATATGGACAGATATATGTACTCACGACAGAGAAACGATGAATATGTGTAGTACTTGAGTAAATACTGAGATTAAAATCAAGATACCCGAAGCTTCAAATGCTAATCAATGGCGGGTTTATGAACAAACTAGTATCGTCGCTTGTGTGCAGAGAAAGAGATATGAGAGAACAAAAATGTTGAAAATGCTAACGAATAGTGTTAAGTGAAACCCTGATCTCGCTTGAAGTCGCTCGAATGACTTGGTTATGTCGCTTGAACGATTTTAGATGTCGCTTGAACGCCATGTTCACACGATATATGATGTCGTTCGAACGAGAAAATGAAAATTCCAAATATACCCCAAAAACAGTAAGGATTTTCCCGGTGAAAATATTATCGTAAAATAGTGCCTGGAAAGCAGAAACATACTTAAAACAAACTCGAAACAGAAAAGAAAATAGAAAACAAAGTAAAAAAGACCAACGAGAATTATATGTTAACATATGATGAATGTTCTCAAAACATGAATGTGGACTGAATGGGCGTGAGCTACAACAAATGAGTCACCATTTCAATACGTAGAACCTATCAAGAAGTTCTAATTGATAGCAAGAAATCATTAAGCTTCATCAAATCCATTTGTGACAAAAATAAATGTGAGTTTAATGAACTAAACTAACAACATGCACACAAGTCCGAATTATTGACGATTCTACGAACAATAGCGTCATGATATGCTGTTTCAACGTAGGATTCATGGTGCAAACCCGTTTAAATTTATCTCCAACCAAACTCCCTCATAAATATGAATTTTTCAAGATCTTTAGAAATATCTATCAATCTCAACTTAGAGAAAGTCCTATTGGCCCCAATTATTGGCATATAAATTTTTATTGCCTTGATTTTCTTTTGGGCTCTTTTAAACGGTGGCTTTCACGACAAGTCAATTTTATACTCTCGCAGCCCTTTTTCGTGAACACTCATCATTTTTTCAATATCAATTCTCATGAAAAACGGTTCTTACAAGCACACCTCCTCCTTAAGTTTACTAACGCATAGATGGAAAAATTGTGATAAGAACGTCTCACCAAACTCAAATATGCAAGAGAAGTCAAATATTCATATAAACTCATGCATGTGTGCAAAGATGGCAAATTAGTTGTAAATATTGTATATTTTGCGCCCGTTAAGTATGCATGCACGCACGCTTGTGACCATTATTTCACGTATTTAAGCTCTTGTACTATATAACCTTTAGTTTGCATATATATATGCTTTGCGAGGTTTATTTGAGCTTTTGTAGGGATTGGAGTGCTAAACGGTGCAAGTGTGCATTATCCGGGAACATTCAATGTTTTACGCAACTTCAGGGGTAATTTTGTCATTTCTACATTTGAGCTTTATGCCCGAACCCTTCACGAATGTTGTAGTTCTCCTAGCCAACTTCGCGTAGCCACCGACGGTTTGTCAATCCAGTTCACGAGGACCAATTTATGGTCATTTTCCCGAGGCCCCTTATTGGTGTATCAAAAGAGAAGAGGATCCAAGTTTTTGAAGGACTGGTCGATCGGTCCCAGACCAGCGATCGATCGAGGTTACACCATTTTCCTTCAAAGTGAGACAGTGTGCTCAGTCCCTGACCAGCAGTCGACCGGTGCCTCAATTTCTGCAAAACCCCCGTAGTTTTGGTTTAGTTTTTACCACCCTTTTTTTGTGGTTTTCTTCCACTTAGTATATATTTTGAGTGGTTTGATTTGTTGAGGAGGATTCGATCACAATTTTGTGTAAGGAAATATATAGAAGATATTTTGTTGCTTTTTCTCTCTCTCTCCTAGGGCTTGACAATTTCCTTGCCATTTTCATCTTCCACTTTATTTATTGCAAGTAAAGTTCCATCTTAGTTGTATCTTGTTGACTATTGGTATCATTTTGTGCAATTAATATTGT
The DNA here is from genome assembly GCA_949130495.1 of Sambucus nigra. Lineage (NCBI taxonomy): Eukaryota > Viridiplantae > Streptophyta > Magnoliopsida > Dipsacales > Adoxaceae > Sambucus > Sambucus nigra. The sequence goes on along the minus strand of OX422224.1, from coordinate 352,844,392 downwards.
GGTTATGTATTGAATGCTTGCTCTCACCATATTTATTACACTTACTATTAATTTAATGGTGTATTTTGATATGGTTAGTGTTATGAGTAGCTAATCTCCTTAGGTTGGGAGCATAAACCCCCTTGGAGGGTTCATTTCTTGGCTTATTCAATGATTAAATCCAATAAATGGGTGTGTGGGTTGATATTGGAGTTTCATAGGATTTTATCTTATCTTATCATGTAAGGGTTGTATTTTAAGACTTAACTCCAACATCAACGCATTTTTTCAATAATATATCGTTACCTTCATCTTATATTTTTGGGTTGACATCCTTCATGTAGGATTGTTGATATCGATATCTTATTCCCATTTGATTGTGATTTAATCAGAAGAACCCATTGAGTTGTGCACATCCGAGGTGGGGGAATGCTCCTTAACCTTTTGTTAAAGAATCGTTTCATAACCCTGTTTATAAATCTCGCTTGTTCCTGTTTCTACTTTGTTTAGAGTTCCATTTATCTTCGTTCTCTTTGGTTCGTTACAACACATAAAACCTAAATCATCTTTTCTTTTATCTTTTATTCTTGTTTATTGATTTTTAACTGGAAGAATATCCTCAGTACTTCATATAATTCCCTGCGAAAATCGACTCCGGTCTTACCGGGATTTTATTACTCTCGCGATTAGCGTACACTTGCGCTACACAATTTTCTGAGTGAGTCAAAGTTTTTGGCGCCGTTGCCGGGGAATTATTAGTAACGACTATATTGATTTAGTTCTTTTTCGATAAACCCTTTGCATTTAATTGTTTGAGCTAGTGTTATTTTGAAGGATAGGTCTTCTATCCTAATGAGCAATAATTCGAACCAAGGATTCGTCGGGGACTACAGACCATTATTGTCTTCTGAAGGTTCAAACAATCTCTACAATAACTTTGGGGGATCATCTCAACATCGTTACTCGCTTAATACGGAGCCATCACAGACAGATTTGTCGTCCATATCATAATACCCTAGTGCACTGCCCTCGGTACGATCTTTTGATCCTCCTATGGAGTATAATTATACACCCATGCGGGGTGCGGCCCCTGTGCGTCAATCATTTAGCGATTACCTCCGACCGGAGACAGTCTCCGTACTCGAATGTATTACATTCCCGTTTAACCACGGAGCCTTCCATTTCCTGAATGGCATGATTAATCTGTTGCTTTCCTTCCACGGAATGGAAAATAAAAACCCTTATCGGCACATTAGAGACTTTGAAGAGGTGTGCAACACTTTTTCTGACCAAAATTGCACACCCGATCTTGTGCGTCTTAAGTTGTTTTCATTTTCCATTAAAGACAAAGAAAAATATTGGTTGATTACACTTCCCCCCAACTCTGTTGGGAATTGGCAACAGTTGCAAGACCTCTTCTTAAAGGAATTTTTTCCTATACACAAGACAAATGAGCTCATGAAACAAATTCAAAATTTTTAACAATATGATCATGAGACATTTGACAAGTGTTGGGAACGCTTTAAATCTTTAAAGCAGTCTTGCCCGGGGGTCTAAACCCTTTAACCAAACAATTGGTCAAAACCATGTGTCAGGGTAGCCTTGTTGATTTGAGTAGTGAGGAGGTAGAAGCCCATTTCGAGTATGTCTCAAAGACATCTTAGGGATGGGACACATCGAACCCTTACGATTGCACTGTTCGTGATAACACAGTCCCTAGGGGCAAACCAGCGGTCTGAGTATCTTGCAGGAAAATCAAGATACCCAGACCAAATACGATCAGTTGTGTCGTAGAAACGATGTAATGCAACTCACAAAACAACCCCCACCCATGGAAGCCGTCAAAAAGGTTTTCGTTGTGGAGGAAGTTGTGTACGTTATATGTGACAACATTGGCCACCCAACGAGAGAGTGTCCTTCACTCCCTAGCATTAAGGGCCAGTTTCAAGAGAAATCTAACGCTATAGGAGCATATAGAAAGCAATACTCCAATGCTCCGTTCGAAAGAAACAACCCTCCCAACAATCCTAGTTGGAGGACGACACATCCTCTTATGAGTTGGAAGGATCATAATTCTAATTCCCAAATACCCCTAACTCCGAACTTTCCAGGCCCGTGTCCATCCCCTAAATTCCAACAACAACCTCCCCCATATCAATCGTAGCAACATCCGCCCGCGGGACCTCCCACTTCGTATTTGCCTCCTCAGAGACGGCATAATGAGGAACAATTTGTGACTGTTCAAAAACTTTCGCAACTTGAACAGTCTATCTCGCAAATGGCGCGGTCTATGCAAGAGATGCAAATATCTCTTGCTCAATTGGTTCAAAACTCCCAAGGAGTTGCGAGACCCCTTATACCGACACAACCTCAACCCAACCCCAAAATCCAAATGGGCAATGAGAGATCCACCTCGAATACATCGCACACCGAGCACGCTAAGGTTATTGCCACCCTTAGGAGCGATAAAACAGTTGACAACAAAGTTGTGAGACCCTTACCGGAGCCGCCCATTCACACTAAATCCCAAGGCAAAGCCATTGCTACTGAGGACGTGCCATTGCACTGTCCCGCTAACATAGACGATGACCTCCCCAAAGAGGGAGATGAGCCTATTGTTGCGAAGGAAACAATTTGTCCCATACCGACACCTTTTTCTCAACGGTTAAGGGAAAAGACCACAAAAGCCTCCGAAGAGGGGTTTCTCGAGTTGTTTGAGAAAGTGAACATGAACATCATCCCCTTACTTAAAGTAATCGAACATGTGCCCAAGTATACCAAGTTTATCAAAGACTTGTGTACGGTTAAAAGGACATAAAATGTGCGCACAAAGGCATACATGGCTGTCCAAGCTAGTGCTATCATAACTAATGAACTAGCCCCAAAATTCAAAGATTCGGGTTACCCCACCATTTCATGCGTGATTGGGGAGACTAGAATCGATTGTGCCCTCCTTTATTTAGGAGAAAGTGTAAACTTGCTTCCATATTCGGTATATATCGAGTTAAAGCTCGGTGATATTAAATCAACTCCTGTCACGTTACAACTAGTCGACCGTTCGACTAGGATACCTAGAGGAGTTATGGAGGACGTGATTTTCCAAGTAGATTTTTTTACTACCCAGCAGATTTTATCATATTGGACACTCAACCCGTACCTAAAGGGAGTGCACAAATCCCAATCATTCTTGGGCGACCGTTTCTCACTATCGTGAATACGAGCATCAATTGTAGAAACGGGGTGATGAAACTTTCATTTGGGAACATGACGATCGAAGTCAACGTGTTCAACCTCCTCAAGCAAACCCAATTTTGCAATAAGAGTGAGGAAGCGGTTGAAACTGTGGATTGCATCGACACTCTTGTACAAGAGTATTTTGACCTCTCCCATTTTTAAGATCCATTGGAGGCAATTCTTGCTAACTCCTTAGAAAGCAATTTTCTCCCCAACGATAAGGGCTATGAAGATGCCCTTTATGCAAATTATTTTTCACTGAATGGGGAGTTAATGGACATGTGTAATTCCCTCGAGTACTTTGAGGAGATGAATGAAGGTATGGAGGGTAATAGCATAGATGGTGGTGACGGTAAAAGTGACCTCACGCATGATGAAAGAGATAGGGTTATCAAAGACTCGATGTGGATATCCCACTTTGAGAAACTACCCCCACGTGACTCTTTTCGTTTCCCGTTGAGTGTTTCAATGCCCAACCTCGATCTCAAAACCTTGCCAAAGGAGCTCAAGTATGCTTTCCTAGGCGGTGAGAACACGTTTCCGATGATTATAGCGTCAAACCTTGACAATTGTCAAGAGGAGGCTTTACTTGAGGTGTTGAGAAAACATAAGAGTGCTATAGGTTAGTGCATTTCCGATTTAAAAGGGATCGATCCCTCCATTTTTACTCATAGCATTTACTTAGAGAAAGATTCCAAACCCACCCGTCAAATGCAAAGACGGTTGAATACGGTTATGAGTAAGGTGGTGATAGCGGAAGTGATCAAAATTTTGGATGTGGGGATAATCAACCCCATTTCTGATAGCGAGTGGGTGAGCTCGACGCAAGTCGTACCAAAGAAATCGGGTGTCACTGTTATTGAGAGTGTGAAGGGTGACCTTTTACCTTCGCGCATTTCGACCGGCTACCGTGTTTGCATTAATTATAGAAAGCTTAACGCGGTCACAAGGAAAGACCACTTTCCATTACCCTTCCTTGACCAAATTCTAGAACGGGTAGCCGTACATAGGTATTACTATTTTCTTTGATGGATATTCGGGGTACAATCAAATCGAAATAGCCCCCGAAGATCAAGATAAGACCACGTTCACTTATACGACACTTTTACCTTTCGAAGAATGTCGTTTGGTCTTTGCAATGCACCAAAAATGTTTTAACGGTGCATGCTTAGCATATTCAGTGACGTGGTTGAAGACATTGTAGAAGTCTTCATGGACGACTTCAGTGTCTTCGGTAATACGTATGAGGATTGCCTAGCCAATCGTAAAAGAGTGCTAGCGAGGTGTATTGAGAACAACCTTATTCTCAATTGGGAGAAGTGTCACTTCATGGTGACACGAGGGATAATTTTGGGCCATATCGTCTCCAACGACGGTATTCAAGTTGACAAGGCTAAAACTGAAGTTATATCCAACCTTCCCGCTCCGAAAAACCTCAAGGATGTAAGGTCCTTTCTTGGTCATGCCAGTTTCTATCGACGTTTTATTCAGAACTTTAGCTCGATCGCACACCCCATGTGCGCTCTTCTTGCTAAAGATGCTCTGTTTCTGTGGAGTAATGCGTGCCAAGAATCATTCGATAAATTGAAATCAGTGTTGACAACTGCCCCTATCATGTAAGTGCCCGATTGGACCCTTCCATTCGAGCTTATGTGCAACACAAGTGATTATTCCATGGGGGCGGTGCTCGGTCAATGGAGGGACAAAAAACCTCACGTGATTTCCTATGCTAGTCACATGCTAGACAGTACACAAATGAACTACTCCACCACAGAGAAAGTGCTACTAGCTATAGTATTCGCGTTGGACAAATTTTGGGTGTACTTGGTAGGATCGCCCATTGTGTGTTTCACCGACCATGACGCACTTAAGTACATTCTTTCTAAGAAGGATTCGAAAAGTAGGCTCATTCGTTGGGTTCTCCTCCTCCAAGAGTTACATTCGATCACGATCATATCGATCACATCCCTATTCGAGAGTGCTTTCTAGATGAGAAGCTCATGGTCATTGCTATATTGCCATGGTTTTCCAATATCGCCAATCTCCTTGTCACCGAGGCCTACCCATAGCACTTCTCGACCAAGGAAAAGGAAAGACTTTCGATGGTGGCCCGGTCATTTTTCATAGATGACTCATACATGTACAGGCTATGTCCCGATCAAATCATTCGCAAGTGTGTCCCAAATGATGAGATCGCAAGTATCTTGTTGTTTTGCCATGACGGTGCATGTGGGGGACACTTTTCTTCCCAAAAGATCGCCCTCAAAGTGTTACAATGCGGTTTCTATTGGCCGACAATCGTCAAGGATGCGCATGCCCTATGTAAAATTTATGCCCGTTGCAAATCTATTGGGAAGATAACCAAAAGTAACATGATGCCCCTTGCCCCTATTCTCATAATTGAAGTTTTCGATTGTTGGGGAATAGACTTCATGGGTCCTTTCCCTAGGTCCAATAATTTTGAATACATTTTATTCGTAGTCGACTATGTATCCAAATGGGTAGAAATCGTGCCTACAAGGAACAGTACCGCGAAGGTGGTGTTGAAATTCCTGAAAGAGAACATCGTGGCTGGCTTCGGCACACCCAAAGCATTCATAAGCGACCATGGCATCCATTTTTGTAATGATATATTCCGCCGCTTGACGTCGCAATATGGGTTAACCCATAAGGTCGCCACCACTTATCACCCACAAACCAACGGCCAAGCAGAATTGGAAAACAGGGAGATCAAGGGCATTCCTGAGAAAATTATGGATCCTTTGACCAAGGATTGGTCATATGGGTTAACCGATGCGCTTTGGGCGTATCAGACGACCTATAAGGCGCCCCTCAGAATGTCCCCTTATCATTTGGTTTATGGTAAAGCTTGTCACTTACCGGTAGATCTTGAGCACCGGGCATATTGGGCCTTCAAAAAGCTCAATTTTGACATTAACGAAGGCGGTGACCTTCGTAAGTTCCAACTCAATGAAATTGAGGAGTTGCGGAACGATCAATACGAGAACTCTCATATTTTCAAGGCTAAAACCAAGGCCTTTCATGATAAATGGATAGTACGCAAGCACTCTGATGTGGGCCACAAAGTCCTACTCTATGACTCCCGCCTCCAACTTTTTCCCGAGAAATTGCAATCCCAGTGGAACGGACCGTTCGTGGTACAAAAGGTACACGATCACAGTGCCGTTGACATACTGAACCCAAGGACCGGAACCCTTTCTAAGGTGAATGGGCAGAGGCTCAAGCCTTTCTTTGAGGGTTTCAATCCCGAGATAGCGAAAATACCTCTAGAGGATCCACCCCCTGTGGGGCCCCCAGAGGGTGTCACAACTTAAGCTTCGGATTCTCCATGTTTTTTTGGGGATTGCCTCACTTCTTATAGAATTCGAGGCAATCGTGCTTATGCACACTCGGTTATATATTTATCACCCCGAGAGCGTCCCTTATCTAGTGGAGAGATTTTATTAGTTTAGGTGAGTTTTTAACAAAAGGTGGGGAGGAGTTGAGGAAACAGAGTCGCGGTCGACCGGTCACCATACCGCGGTCGACCGCTGAATGAACCAAGAACACACTGTCTCCATTCCCAGGCTTAATTCCAAAGTGCGATCGATCAATCAAAAAACCGCGGTCGACCGGTGTTTGTTCTTAGAACACACTACCTCAACCCTTAGGCTTAATTATAAACAGTGGTCGACCGGTCCCAGACCCTCGGTCGATTGCACCTGTCAGTTATTAGGGCCAAATCGTTTCATTTTCCCCTCACTTCTCTTTTATTTCCCACACTTATCCCATTCTCTCTTCACCCGAAAACACCAAAAATCAGCCCTAGGTCCAATTTTCTCTCCCTCTTGCACTTCCAATACCCTTATTTAACTTCCAAGGTATGAATCACACTATTATTTTCATAATACATATGTTGATTGTGGGTATTCTAGGGTGTATTTCAAGATTCTAGGGTTGTTTATTTTTTTTGGGATTTTGTGATTGTTTTTGATTCCTTGTTGATTTTCTGGATGTTCTTCTGATTTTCTCTAACACACACATACTTTCCATTGATACATTATGCTGGTTTTTGTGTTACTAAAATGTATGAACATTGTATTGGTTATGTTCTTTCCCCAATTGTGTCCACACCCATATCTGTTCAACTTGCCAACTTTTTTTTATATTAAAATCCCATTCATGGCAAAATGTTAGTGTTTATTCTTGAGATTGCCATGAAAGGGGGATCCTTGTTGGTGCAAATTTATCCCACACCCCTGTTTTTCTACTTTGCACGCCAAGTGTTTGTTCAAATGCCTCAATGAACCAATTTTCATCTCTTGGACATTTTCTTGCTTGCAATTTCATTCCTTGCCATTGCGATTTTAGTTTCAACTACACTGTTGTACTAATTTCTATTTTGCAAGTATAAATGGCCGAAGTTGACACATATAAGATGTCTCGCTGCGTGCCTCCTAAGGGCATTAATGGGTTTCGTTGTGCCCAAGAAAAATAGTGGTTTGAGGCGTACTTTGCAACCTCGAAATGCCCACTTGCAGTCAACCTGTCGTGGAAAATGGATGACCTCCCTCATGCAGTCTTGGCCATTCTCAAGCGTTACAATTGGGACTCTTTCGATCAATGAAGAACTTGTCCGCATATTCTATGCCTCGTTGATCAAATGTAAAGGAGAGAAGGGTATTTTCGAGGCTTTTATATAAGGAGTAAGGATCACGTTTTGTCGCAAGGACTTGGCCCGACGGATGGGCAATATGGAGGACCCGTTCCCATTTGTGAGTCTCTCAGATGAAACAACTTTCGACCTGGACACGGTTATTGAATTTCTAGCCCCGGGTGAGGTATGGGCAAAGAAAATGTTCCGTTCGTCTACTATGGTAGATTTGTCGAGGCTCTTACACTACGTGAACGTGCATTGCTTGATGGGGACTAATAACAGATTCGAGGTTCGCCACAAACATGCCATCTTCCTCTACACTCTACTGAAACAGTCGGGAGACATCAACCTCCCTCAATACTTCCTGGAGCAGATGTACTTGGCGTCAAAGGAAAAGGTGTGGAACATCTCCCTTCTGTTGCTAGGTATCGTGACTCAGATTTGCCTTCAAGCCAAGTGCCTTGAGTACCCTTCTGACAGAAAAGTGGACCCTAAGGGCGTCCTAACCAGAGACAACATCAGGAGGTGCTTGCAGCACTATTGGGGTGAACCGGCAGTCCAAAAGAGGCCGAGGGTGGTTGTAGAGGACGTGGACGAAGAGACCGAGTTGAGGAGGGATGAGCAGGGATCAGGATAGCAGGGGTCAGGCCAGCACGCTGAGGTGCCTATCGCACTTATCGACATCCGCTTTGCGGCATTCGAGGCATGACATGAGCACATATGGGATGAGACCCAGATGCAGTTGGCTACTTTGGAGTCGTGACTTGACCAGTATGGGATTGATCAGCGTTAGGACCGGACCAAGCGGCGTCAGGAGTTTTATATGGTCCAGGCCATAATGCGTGATTTGTATATCCGGTAGCATGGCCCTGATGCACCGATTCCACCGCATTTCCAGAGTCTGTACGACCCAGCTTTTCGGGGTTTGCCCAGCGATTCGGATCTCTAGACTGTTTTGTGGTGTGGGTTATTTTTTGTGGCTGATGATATGTGTCATTTTTTGGGACGATTATGAGAACTATGTATTTTCTATTTTGCTTCATTTACACTGATTAAGCTGTTTGTATTGAATTCTATGAAATTAGTAATGATAATTTAGTAGTTGTTGATTTATTAGATCTTGATGTGTATACATTTTTTTTTTCAAATCCTATGTCCACCATCAATTATCTAGTATCTGCATTTACCCCTCTAAATTATTGCGACTCATGGCATGTTTCTTTCTAACTTAATCATTGTGGTACATATTTTTGTTTTTCTTATGTTGGTATAGGGCGCACGTTGACAACCTCGGACTTCACTCCAAATTGGGGTGATTTATTCTACTCCCTCTATTTCTCATAACGTCTTTAATTACATTGAGGACAATGTGCGATTTAAGTTAGCGTGTGTGTTTAGGCATATCAGTTTCTTTTCCATCCCTCGTGTGCCATATATAAATAAAATTCAAAAATTCGATATTTTTAAAAATTATTTTCTTTATTTCTTTTCCCTTTCATGGGCATTTTGCCCTAATTTCGTATGATAAATTTAATAATTGTCCTATCCAATTGCTAATTCTATAATGCATTTTCTATTTCTTTCATGTTATTAAACTCTAATCCTTATATTATTCAACATTGGGGATAAATGCATGAATTAAACCTTGAAAACCCATGAGCACTTGAGCATATTTTCTAAAATCATTCGGTAGGACAATTATAGCTTGGTATCTTGTTGTTGCTTTGTGAACACTAAAAACCTAGCGAGTTTCGTGCTTTTCCTCATTTCAGAGTGTTTATACATTACTCTTTTTCTTTCTTGAATAACGTATCTTGATGACAATCTCATTTTATTTTCATTGATTGCATATTAATTGAAGTATCACATGAGCATGATTTTCAATGGTATTGAGTATCGAGAATCACATGAAGCTTTAGGAAAGGATCATAGGCCCTCTTTGTTGTTAACCCATACGACCTTAACCTTACCCTTATACATGTCCCTAGTCAACCCCGTTGGGCCCTATTATGACCTTTCTTTTCGTCCCAAATCCCCTAACCAACTCCACATTGGAGTTTAAACCATACACATTACCTTTCTTACCTATGTTTGGAATGATATTTGGGATTTAATGATGTTGTATAGTGTGGTTGCAATTTAAGCATGAAAAGAGTGAGAAAAGAAGAAAGTGTAGCAAAAAAAAAGAGAAGAAAAAAAGAAAGTTAAAAACAAAAGAAAACAAAAGAGAAAGTGTAGTAAAGAAGAAAAGAAAAATAAAGAGAAATTTGTATATGTTGTTTAGAGTGATTCAATAATCCTTGTTATTCTCTCAATTGATTTATTTAATGCTTGTTTGGAAATCATTTTCTAATTTTGAAATTACCCGCTATTTTCCATTATCCCATATTGTTCATCTCCGAACACTTTTCGTATTCGTAAATACATCCTTTCATTTCATTCCCCTAACCCCAAACCTACATTACAGCCCAATAAAGTCCTATTTGATCCTAGGTTAACGTGATTCAAAGGTCGAACATTAGTGATAATCTGTTTATGTGCATTTCACATTGATTAATATGCGACATCCTTTCATGTGATTGTATTCTTCACTTTTATATTGCGTTCTTAATCAATGACATGTGCGCGGCTTTGTTTCCTTTTACAATTACTCTTTATGCCCACATGTCCCGTGTATTACACCCTTTTTCGAGTGCTTCTATTTATTGAGTGTGATATTCGAAGAGGATTGAGTGGAAGCATGCTTTAATGGTTATCCGGGTTGTAGGCATTTTTCCCGAATCAAAACACTTTACATGTGCATGCACACCACTCACATTTGAGGTTTCAATTCCAAGTAGTTATTCTTCTAATGTTAATAGTTTTAGATTATTGGGCAAAATCTCTCCTTTGATTTGTTAATAATCTGTTGAAATATCTAATTGTTGTTGAGTTTATCATATTGGTTGTTTAGCCATGCATGTTTTGAGGAAATTTGATGTTTGCGGGTATCATCCCTGAAAATCCTCACGAGACAACACTCGTCCACTAGGGTAACCTAGCGGTTTAACGGTTTATTGCATTCGCTAAATGCAATCGTGTGCCCGCGAAAGTGGCACTTTGTTTGTGTACATATTGTTGCTACACTTAACGCTCTTTGAGGCGTTGTTTTGTTTCATAGCCAGGGACTAGCAATGTGTAAGTTAGGGAGTGTGATTAGTTGAAAATATTGTATATTTTGCGCCCGTTAATTATGCATGCCCGCACGCTTGTCATCGTTATTTCACGTATTTAAGCTCTTGAATAGTATAACCTTTGGTTTCCATATATATATGCTTTGTGAGGTTTATTTGAGATTTTGTAGGGATTGGAGTGCTAAACGGTGCAAGTGTGCGTTATCCGGGAACGTTCAATGTTTTATGCAAGTTCAGGGGTAATTTTGTCATTTCTAAATTCGAGCTTTGTGCCCGAACCCTTCACAGATGTTGTAGTTCTCCTAGCCAACTTCGTATAGCCCCCTACGGTTTGTCAATCCGATTCACGAGGACCAAGTTATGGTCATTTTCCCGAGGCCCCTTGTTGGTGTATCAAAAAAGGAGAGGATCCAAGTTTTTGCAGGACCGGTCGACCGGGGTTTCACCATTTAACTTCGAAGTGAGACAGTGTGCTCAATCCCTGACCAGCGATCGACCAGTCCCTGACCAGCGGTCGATCGGTGCCTCAATTTCTGCAAAACCCCCGTAGTTTTGGTTTAGTTTTTACCACCCTTGTTTTGTGGTTTTCTTCCACTTAGTATATATTTTGAGTGGTTTGATTTATTGAGGAGGATCCAGTCACAATTTTGTGCAAGGAAATATATAGAAGATATTTTGTTGCTTTTTCTCTCTCTCTCTCTCTCTCCTAGGGCTTGACAATTTCCTTGCCATTTTCATCTTCCACTTCATTTATTGCAAGTAAAGTTCCATCTTAGTTGTATCTTGTTGACTATTGGTATCATTTTGTGAAATTAATATTGTGGTTCTGTATTGAATGCTTGTTCTCACCATAGTTATTACACTTACTATTAATTTAGTGGTGTGTTTTGACATAGTTAGTGTTATGAGTAGCTAATCTCCTTAGGTTGGGAGCATAAACCCACCTTGGAGGGTTCATTTCTTGGCTTCTTCAATGATTAAATCCAATAAATGGGTGTGTGGGTTGATATTGGAGTTTCATAGGATTTTATCTTCTCTTATCATGTAAGGGTTGTATTTTAAGACTTAACTCCAACATCAATGCATTTATTCGATAATATATTGTTACCTTCATCTTATATTGTTGGGTTGACATCCTTCATGTAGGATTGTTGATATCGATATCTTATTCCCATTTGATTGTGATTTAATCGGAAGAACCCGTTGAGTTGTGCACATCCGAGGTGGGGGAATGCTCCTTAACCTTTTGTTAAAGAATCTTTTCATAACCCTGTGTATAAATCTCGCCTGTTCATGTTTATACTTTGTTTAGCGTTCCATTTATCTTGGTTCGCTTTGGTTCGTTACAACACATAAAACCAATATCATATTTTCTTTTATCTTTTATTCTTGTTTATTAATTTTAACTGGAAGAATATCCTCGGTACTTCATATAATTCCCTGTGGAAATCAACTCCGGTCTCACTGGGCTTTTATTACTCACGCGATTAGCGTACACTTGCGCTATACAATTTTCTGAGCGAGTCAATGGCATATAAGACAATTCGAATCAAAAATCATATCAAGTTCGAAACATCCCCATAATACAATGGTTAAGATCATTTGAAGTATCAATAACAATGAACAAATGTCCTAGCCACATGAATAATGAAAGGAAAGGGGGGGGGGGGGTCAAGCACACTAATATCCCACGTCAACCATGTTACCTCACGACTCAAAAGCCAAAAATCTTTTTGCATTTTCAAAAGTTTTTATAAAAAGCAAAATCTTTTTGTATTTTCAAAAGTTTTTATAAAAAGCAAAATCTTTTGAATTTTTGATAAGACTCAAATACATAACAAGAACTAGAAACATGCCATAACTCTAGCAAAATATAACGCAAGATGTAAATACTAGAGAATGACAAACCAACGAACAACCTCAATCGAAAGATGAAATATGAGGAGAACCACGAGCAATGACCCAAGAATCACCAAGCATAATACCTAACGCTTCTAAATCCGACTTCTAAACCCAATTAGGTGTGAACCGACGAGTAAGGGCATTAGGAACCGAAATGGCTTTAGACTTTCTAGGAGCGTTCTTAAGATCATAGCAAAACCGTCCAAGATGACCTCTCCTAACGCAATGAGTGTAAGTGTAGATATGGTGAGGAGCGTGTCCTATAGGCCGATTATACCTCACGTTCCTAGGTGGCTCTCTCCTAAAGTTCCTAGGAAGATCTCTTGTTTGCATGGTTTTGGCTTTGGGTGCAGGTGCAACATGATTATTAAATCCCACACCTCTCCGATTATCTTTGATTTCGACGGTGCCTAAGATTTTGTCAAGCTTTTCAGACCTAGCCTCCAAATCAAACTTAACTTTACTTGAATCTCTCAGTTTTCTCTCAATCCCACCTATCCTAAACTCAAGTAAACGTGTAGAATTCTCAAACTCAAGAAGTTCCTTTTTCATAATCTCCATCAACCCCCAAAGACTATCTCTCTCACCCTCGACATATTCTTGTTTCTCTCGAATTTTCTTTTCACGTGCCCTAAGATCCTCAATTAAAGCATTGGAATTATTTATTTCTATGGCACGTTCTTTCAACATAGCTCCTAATTTCACGTTTTCTTTCTTTGCTTTTAAAGTTTCTTTATACAATTCTTTGAAAGCAGTTTGCAAATATCTCTCGTCTTCGCTCTCATCCTCACTCACCTCACCCTCACTCTCAGGTGTATCAAATTTTGTGGCTGCGGAAGAGTCATGCAAAGGTAAGTCTTTATCACTTACATGACTAGCCACAAAGGTGGGAAGTTCACGCTTACTAGCATAAAAGTTTTCTTCTTATGGGTCACTATCACTAAGGGTAGAAACAGGATTTATCGGTTTATTAAAACTCTCCCTAAGTTTAGTGGGACACTCATCTATCCTGTGACCAAACCCTTCGCAGCAAAGACACTTTTCACAATCACCCTTATTTACCAATTTTTTAAGAGCAGTTTTCATGTGTGATTTCCAATTAGATGATTCAAACAAGTGAATTCTAAAATCATCAAAACCACAGAAAGGCATACCTAAAGACACGGGATCAGAAACACAATAAGATAGTGCAACAAGCTCTGAAGAAATTTGAAAAGGCCCTTTAGTGTGTACTTTAGGTAAAAACAACTTTGTTCCAATTTTTAGTTAAACCCAATTTTAACTTCTTAAACCCTAAACATGCATCTAAGTGATTAAATCCATTTGAAGAATAAAGCATGCGGTAAAAGAAACAATTTCAGGACAAATCCCCGAAGGGCAAAACCTTTTTATTTCACTATAATTTTTAAGACACAACTTACACGGATTACAATGAAATAGGGTGACATACAAAATACCCGCAGGTGTCGGTTCCTATGTCGTCGACTGGAATCTCCCGCAAGAACTCCAGATGGTCAGCAATGGAAAAGAAACGACTTATCCACAAGTTACTTCATAAGGACTCCCTACACAATAGCACGCAACTCTACGGTTGTAGAGTTCTCCCCACAAAGTGCAAAACGGTGTAGTGAATGAATTGTCTTCCGGTAAACGCGTTCAAGATCACAAACTTTGGAATTGAATAATTTGATCTTGAATAAGCACCGGATGATGAAAAAGTGTATGGGAATGAGTTTTTCGAAACTGTTCTGCTGCTAAAACTTTCGCAGAGACGTTTTATTATATAACTGAGCAACAAAGAGTACAAGAAACTTAAAATACAAAAATCAAGGCGGCAAGCTCGTTCGAGCAAGATGTGGATCTCGTTCGCGCGACATGGGTTTGTCGTTTAAACGACCCACTGTCTCATTCGAGCGACAGTGATTTAAAAATTATTTTTCTTTTAAATAATTCCTCGAATTTTCTTAAACTGTTTTAAATCGGATTTTTTTTTTAAATCAGAAAAAGATTTAATTCCCATATATTTAAATCACCCAGCATTTAATCAACATACTAAATTACTCAAATTCTCACAAGTATTCATACCTGGGTGATATTAAACATATGCAACACCTTTTCACTTGAAATCTTCTTCACAGCTTTAAATTGCACATTCTTGGACTTGAACTTTATCGCAGGCTCAATTAAACTCCATAATAAAACTAGCCTACACTTAATTTATTTTGTCTGAAATTAAGCCAATTAAAACAAATGGACATGATAAGAATTATGTTCTTACAAAAGTCAAGGGCCACCCAGGTCCACACAAATCTCCAGGCTAATCGATGGTAATGAGTCCAGGATCCAGGAGCAGGAGGAGGCCATTCGCTAATGGGAAAACGAGAATGCCCACCTCAAGAGGAGACTAGATAGACTCGATAGAGAGATCCGTTGAAATACGAGGAGATGCCACAGTAGGACTCCTAGCCCTCATGCGAGCAAATCTAGCAGCTGAGGAAGAAGGCCAAGACGTGGTTCGAAAAAAATGGAAAGACCAAGGTCAGGCGACCACCGCTCTGAGCACTCGCGACCAGTTCACCAGTACAGAAGTCCTGATCGAAAGAATGATGATATCCAAAGTTTGGTCCAGAGAGAGATGGACCAGCACCCAGCTCACCGTGGTGCCAGATCAACAAGGGAGTTACCAAGATAAGCTCTCAAAACTCAGATGAAGTCCCATTTTTCAATGGAAATAGAAGAAGAGGAGGCCCCAAAGAAGTTCGTGATCCTTAGGTTCAAGATTTACGATGGGAAAACAGATCCCATCGACCATGTTAGTCAATACAGACAAGTAATGACACTATCGAATCATAATGATGATGCACTCATGTGTCAAATCTTCCCCTCGATCTTGCACGAAGTGGCCCAGAAATGGTTCGAGAAGTTACCTCACCAATCCATTAAGAGTTTCAAATCCCTGGTCGAGATGTTCACGGATATCTTCATCACGAGCATCTCCCATCCAAATAGGATGGATTCTTTGATCACTATGAAGAAGAAGACACATGAGAGCCTCAGAGAGTACATAAAGAGGTAGTGGGAGATATTTAATGAGGTTGAAGACTGCTCGAAGCAAGTCACTGTAGCATCCTTCAAAATTAGACTACCTAACTCTTGCCTCTTACATCAGTCCCTAACTAAGAAGGAGGCCCAACCATCGATGACTTAATGGCCCGTATTAAGAAATACGCTAAAGTTGAGGATGTTACCCATCTTAACGTAGGGGAAAATGGTCGTGCGAAGATAGGCAAGGGGGCGAGAAGGTTGAACCATAAAAGAAAGGGAATAAGAACGTGAGCAAGAATGACTACAAGAATAGGAACTGGAATGATGCCTCAAAGGAATTTCAAGTTGTAAACACATTCTTCAAAGAGCCGATCTATAATATGCTAGCAAAGATCAAGGATGAGTCATTCATCAAATGGCCAAGGAAGATGGGAGGAGACCCCTCCAAGCAAAATAACGCATTGAGATGCGCATTTCATAAAGAAGGCGGACATAAAATTGAACATTATAAGTCCCTGAAGTCTCACCTCAAGGAGTTGGCCCAGGCCAAACACCGCAATGAGTTCATGGAAAAGAAGACAGATAAAGCGGTGGGGAACGACGAGTAGCAAATGGATAATGTCCTCAAGGAGGATGCTGGTCATGAATTTGCAGTAACACATGGGGCATCAGACCTTAAAATAATTCAAGGGAGCGCAGCTCGAATGGAATTTAAGAAGCTTATCGCAATTATGCTGGCCTTCCAGATTGACCCAACCAAGTTTCAGGCAGGGAAGCGGTGACCGACAGAGGACATTGATTATAACAAATGTATCATTTTTTAGACGAAGATTTGGTGGGAGTAAGAACCCCTTATCACGACGCATTGGTCATTACACTCAGGATAGCCAATTGGTACATCGATAGGCTACTCGTCGACTATGGTAGCTCATCCGAACTAATAGACCTCGACTTATTCAGGAAACTAAACTTAAGTACATCAGATCTATAGGAAGCCACCGTCCCATTGGTCAACTTTGCTGGGAAGGTCACAATCCCTCTGGGAAAAGTTGTCTTGCCAGTCAGGGAAAGAAACATCTCCAAATTAATTGAGTTTATTATTGTCGATATCGAATCACCGTACCAAGCCATCCTCGGATAGGAGTGGCTCCATGCAATAAAGGTCGTTCCATCGACCTATCACCAGAATTTAAAGTGTGTAACTGATCGAGGAGTAGTTGAAATACATGGGGACCAAGCTGTGGCGAGGAAGTATTTCATCGCTGCCGTATGCCCCAAACAGGAGAAGAAAGTAGAAAAAATAAAAGGCAAGGAATAAGGATAAGAGGCATTGATGCCCTCCAAATAGCATCTAAGGTATGGTCGACCAGGAGTGGAGGAAACCAGGCTCCTCCCCTCTGAAAGGGTCATTGAAGACCTAGAAGAGGTCACAACTGGAAGTGGATTGACTGAAAAGAATTTATTAATTGGCTCCTCCTTGACTAATGGCGAGAAAAAAGAACTAATTACGTTACTCCGGAGCAACGTGGATGTTTTTGCGTGGGAACCCTACGAGCTACCTGGGATTGATCCCAATATCACATGTCATCAACTACACGTGGACCCAGTTTTTAGGCCAGTGGCGCAAAAGGCTCGCCAAGCAGCCCCAGAGAAGGCCAAAGCAGTAGCGAAAGAGGTCGAGAAGCCACTCGACACCAGGTCCATACGAGAAGTTCAGTTCCCTAAATGGTTATCCAACCCAACAGTGGTCCCTAAGAGCAAAGAAAAGTGGAGGGTTTGTATTGACTTCACCGACCTCAACGGGGCATGTCCCAAAGACAGTTTCCCCCTTTTGAAGATCGATCAACTAGTTGATGCCACGACTACACACGAGAGAATGAGCTTCTTAGATGCATACTCAGGATACCATCAAACCCCCTTCACATGTAAGGTCAAGATAAAACATCCTTTATAACCATTGTTGGTTTATATTGCTATAAGGTTATGCCTTTCGGCCTTAAAAACAAAGGAGAAACCTATCAGCGTCTAGTCATGAAGATGTTCAAAGACCTTGATGCGGGATACCATGGAAGTTTATATCGATGACATAATCGTTAAGCGCAAAATCAAGGATGACCACCTCTCTGACCTGGCTAAAGCCTTTAAAATCCTCAGGAAGTACCAAATGGAACTTAATGCAAGTAAGTGTTCCTTAGGGTGTCCAGTCAGAAAAATTCCTTGGATACTTAGTCAGCAAGAGAGGGATAGAAGCAAACCCCGACCAGATCGACACCATCATCAAGGTCAAGCCGCCCCAAATAGTAAGAGACGTACAGAAGCTAAAAGAATGCTTGCCGCACTCAGACGGTTCATTTATAAGTCTTCAAAATGATGCCAACCATTCTTTCAATTATTGAAAATTAATAAAGGAGTAACATGGGACGAAAATTGCTTGAGGTCCCTAGAGGAGCTCAAAGTCTAGCTGAGTAGGACCCCTTTGCTCATAATTCCTAGGTAGAACGATCCGTTATACCTCTACCTAGCAGTATCAGACAACGCGATAAGTTATGTCTTGTTAACTGAAAGGGAGGGAAACCAGCATCCAGTCTACTATGCGAGCAAAACTCTCTTCGAGGCCGAATAATTATACTTGCCGTTGGAAAAGCTCGTTAACACGCTTGTGGTAGCCTTAAGGAAACTAAAGAATTATTTAGAGGCTCATTCCATCTTCTTAGTTACTTCACACCCCCTTAAGGTCGTTCTAAGGAAAGCAGATCTCTTCGGTTGACTATCCAAATAGTCAGTCGAGCTTAGAAGGTTTGATATCCACTTTCAACCAAGAACAGCCATCAAATGGCAAGTATTGGATGACTTAATTACCGAATTCATAGGGGATCAACCTTATGATCACCCTAAAACTAGTCACCCAAAGAAAGGTTTAGGTGTTTGGACATTATACGTTGATGGATCCTCCAACTCAAGGGGGCGGGAGTGGGTATTATGATAGTGACTCCTGAGAACACAGGGCTCAAGCATGGATTTAGAATTGGATTTGAAGCCTCCAATAACGAGGCATTGATCGCCGGACTATGCAAAGCAAAGCTACTAGGGGTAAGGAATTTTCAAGTCTTAAGCGATTCACAACTAGTTTCTAACCAGGTAAGTAGGGGATCAGCCTTACGATCACCCTAAAACTAGTCACCCAAAGAAAGGTTTAGGTGTTTGGACATTATACGTTGATGGATCCTCCAACTCAAGGGGGAGGGAGTGGGTATTGTGATAGTGACTCCTGAGAACACGGTGCTTAAGCAGGGATTTAGAATTGGATTTGAAGCCTCCAATAACGAGGCATTGATCGCTCGACTATGCAAAGCAAAGCTACTAAGGGCAAGGAATTTTTAAGTCTTCAGCGATTCATAGCTAGTTTCCAACCAGGTAAGTGGCGACTTCAACGCAAAAGACGAAAGCATGGTAACTTATCTCGCCATTGTAAAGGGATTAATGGACGAATTTGATCAAGTCAATGCTCATCGATTCCCTAGGGGACAGAACAGCCATGCAGATGCCCTAGTATCCCTAAGCTCAATAATAGACTCAGACGTGAGAAGAACAATTCAAATCGATTTCCTTGCGCAACCCAGTATTCGTAAGGACGCTGAGTTACAAATCCTCCACATTGAAAAAGATCCTAGCTGAATGGATCCCATTATAGATTATTTGTGAAATGATAAGTTACCTAGTGACAAGAAGATAGCCCATCAGATAAGAGTCAAGACTGCTCGCTTTAACTTATCTCTTGAGGGCAAACTGTATAAAAGATCTTTCAGTGGCCCCTGCCTCCAGTGCATTCACCCACAGGACGTATAGCAAGTCCTGCACGAGCTCCATGAAGGGATTTGTGAAAGTCATGCAAGAGGAAGATCGATAGCATTTCGAGCAATAAAAGAAGGATACTATTGGCCATACATCCAGAAGGATGTTGGAACCTATGTTCGAAGATGCGAGAAATGCCAAAAACACTCGCCCTTACCCCACCAACTCGCCAGTGAATTAAAGTCCTTAACTAGCCCCTGGACCTTCGCCCAGTAGGGCTTAAACATCATGGGCCCTCTGCGTACTGTAGTTAGAAATAGGAAGTATCTGTTGATGGCTACGGACTACTTCACAAAATGGATAAAGGCAGAGCCACTAGCGAACATGAGGGACGCTGACATGATAAGGTTTATATGGAGGAATATTACCACGTCCTTTGGCATACACAGGATGATCATTATTGATAAAGGTAACCAGCTCAAGAGTGTCCCCTTCTAAATATTTTGCAATGATCATGCAATCAGGCACTACTTCAGCTCTGTAGTGTACCCTAAAAGCAATGGCCAAGCCGAGGCCTCTAACAAGACAATAATCGATGGGTTGAGGAAGCGCCTTGAACGAGCTAAAGGTGCATGGGAAAATGAACTGCCCCACATCCTCTGGGATTTTCACACCACCCCGAGGCGAGAAACTGAGGAAACACCTTTTGCACTCATATACGAAATAGAAGCAATCATCCCCTTAGAAGTTGGTCTTCCTACCATAAAGTCGACGTTGGTCGACCAAGGCCAAAATGATGAAGCGTTAATCACCGAGCTTGACTTAGCAGACAAATGACGAGATTTGGCTCTAGTTAAGGTGGCATCTTACTAATAATAGCTAGCCAAAAAATACAATCAGAAAGTCAGCCCAAGGAAATTCCTGGTCGGAGACTACGACCTAAGGAAAGTTCTTAGCAGTGCGGTGAAACCATCATATGACAAGCTTGGACCTAACTGGGAGGGACCATTCAAGGTCATAAGGAACGACCTATAAGGAGCCTACCACTTAGAATTGCTGGAGGGCAGGTAGATATCGAGTGCCTGGAATGAAGCCAACCTAAAGAAATTTTACTTCTAAATTTCTTTATACACCATTAGTTTAGTCAAATTTTTAGTTATAAATTAATGTTGCAGTTTGGTTTCTGACTGTTATCAATAAAACTCAGTTGGTCTTGGCATTCTGTATATGTTGGTTGTCTCAAATGTATGTTATTTTATGCACCCTTTCCAAGTTATAGGATTCACTATTTTAATATATATAGCCTCTTGTGGTTACATCACAATAGTCGGGTTTATACCAGTTCGACTTCGCCATAGCGAAGTAACCAGGGTTGATACATAATCACCCTCTTGAGGCCCTTATTTCTGACACAACTAGCCTCTAAGGTTTCTCCTCCAATAAGTAAATACCTATATGGGATCCTCGGGAAATATGGACAACCCAGGTTGGTCGCCAACATAGTTTGGATTCAAAATCTTACCCGGGTGGATTGCCCACTAGTCAGGTGTATCCTCGCCATCGTCTTACTTAAGCCTAAGGAAGTGTGATAACACGAATTAAAAGGTAAAGAAAGGTGGAACGGTACGTATATGACATACTGGACTGGGAGAATACTCATTCAAAAATAAGCTCGTGATTAGTCAACTGAGAAGCCCAAAATCACTAGAGATTATCAATCAAAAACATGTTTAGTCAGCAAACTGCCAAAAACATAAAAAAATTATTGCTAAAGGTTACACATACAACAGTGATAAAATATAGAAATAAGAAAGAATAAATTGGATCATAATAGAATAAATTGGATCTTAAGAGGGACTAGGTCAATGAGCGAGGTAATCAGCAACTCGTGCCCTTCAACTATCGTCTGGATAAGGGGCAAAGTCCTTATCGATCTCTTTCGGTCTTGACTCTAACAGTTGCCTTGGGATTGCGTCTATTGGGATCTAGCGATCATCCCTTCTGAATGGATTTTGATCCAGAGATAAAGGAGTGATCTCATATTTATACCAAAGGACAGATTTCTTAGGCACCTTTAACTCCCTAAGGGAACTTAGCCACCCTCTGATAAAGGATAGCTACTCGACCTCCTTTAACCTCATGGGAGCATCTGTCCAGCCCTGGTTGTACCCATATGTCCACACTTACCGAGGACCTTTCTTGAACAAGTGCCTCAGTAGGGTGACATCCTTTTGAAGCCCAGCAGCTATCATGTATGCCCTATGAACATCTCCTCGCAGTTCGACAATCTCCCTAGTTGAACCACTATCATTAGGCCTAGCTCGCTGCCTAGTTGATGAAGAAGAACCTTATATGATTAGAGGGGAAACATTCAATGCATTCTCCCTGAGGCACGCGACTTACCTCCTTAAGGCATCATTCTCCTATTGCAGAACTCTCCAACCTGATTGATCTCGAAGGCATCCAAGAGCTTAGCCTTTAGAGCATCCATCTCTTCTTGAATGGAGGCACCGACCTCCTCCATTTATGTAAGTCTATCCTTCAAGCTGGCTACAACCTCAGATTGATCATTATAATATTGGTTCCTTATCCTGAGGGATTTACAAATCTTAACGAATGCTCGGCGAACTTGGTCATTTACATTGGAACCAAGGATTTGGCCTAGGCGAGAAGAGGCAGGAATATAATCATCGTGGTCAACAAACTATAAGACATGAAGCGAGAATAACAAAAATATATCAGTAAAAGCACAACCAAATCCTTTCATTAAAAATTGGCATCAGCGAGGTACAGGTACATGAAATGACAAGGAAAGAGAATAAAAAAGGAGAAAATACAAAGATAGTCCTAAGAATATATTGGTCGACCTCAGCCTGCTTTGTGGCAGCTGGATCTTTCCCCTTGCTAGCAGCGACCTCACTCGGCTCTACCCTAAGTGCTGGGGCATCGATAGCAGAAGTAACAGGAACATCAGAAGAAGGAGTAGCAGGATGGGTCACAGCTGGGGCTTCATCTACAATAGGTTTTGGTCCAGGATTGTGCTAACTAAATAGGGGGAGTCATCAGAAATGCAAGCAGTAACCAAGGCTCAATTCCTTCCTTTCTTGAAGTTCGCCCGATAGATGTATTCAATTTACTTCTAGGCATCTTCATAGGGCGCTTCCTAACCCTCATTGTAGTTGTTCTCCCTAGCCATGTCCGCCTCTGCCTCCAAGCTCATCACCTTCTTAGCAAGCTTTGTGTTCTCATTGGTGATGACGAACTTGCCAGTTACTACCAACTGGTAAGCCTCGTGGAGCTTCTATAGCTCCTTAGACATCCTGGCCCACTTCTTGGCAAATGAGGCCTCAGCTATTGCAAGAGCTTCCTGGGACATCTTTAGGCTCCCCTCAACCTCATAATTTTTCCTCGCTATCCCGTCTCTACTGCGGCGAAGGACAAAATAGTTAGACAGAAACTTAAAGAAAAAAAGTATAAGGCAAGCGATAAAAAGAACCAGGTAAACAACGGAGCAGAAAAGAAATATCCTTTCCAAAGTGAGCCCCTAATCTGCCTTCAGGGCTAACTGGTCTGGACTCATCTTTGAGGACCGCTCCCAGTCCGCTGTCAATATTGCCCTCTCGATTATCATAGGGGTGAGATGAGGGGACAGAGCCACAGAAGCCCCCTCAGATGGAGCAACAACAAGCACCAGGGAAGCCCGTGCCTTCTTTTTCGTTTCTTTTCCTCCTCTTCTCTATTGTTCCTTCTTCTTATCCTCTTCTCGTTTTCTCTCTTACACTTTTTTCTCTCCCTCTCCTTCTTTTATTCTTCTATCATTTTCCTCTCTAGCTCCTTCTCGTGAGCTACTGTCTGGGAACCACTGGCAGTATCCCAAGACCTGGTCTTTTGTATCTTCAATCTGCTGGATAGTAAGACGTCATCATCATCATCAGGGATCAAATTCTTTCTTCTGGGAGGAGCCATGTCTTCCTTGCTAGAACTCTCTAAACCAGAACCACCGTAGCTAGATCTTCCCTCGTTGGATCTCTCTCCACCAGACTCCTCTTTGCTGGATTCCTCCCCACAAGATCCTGCCTCACCATTACCTCTAGCAGCACCAAATTATGAACTTCTCTCCTCCTCTTTGTCTAGGTCGATAGGTTGAAGAGCAGGTTATTCCTCCTCTTCTTCCTCTGGGATATCAAGATGAGGAATGGAGTCAACTGGATGGGCGATGAAGCTGGAGGTAGCGTTCATATATTCCAATAAGAAAGCATCCGACCTGGGATGTTCACCTTCTGCAATAGAGTCTTTTATATTCCAGGCCTTAAGTAACTCAGCAGCATAGATCTCCTGGAGATCGGGCTCCTGGTTTTTGGACTTTGTTATAAAGGAAAATGAAAACATTAAATGAAGAACACATTATAGTAGCAATGAAAAGATAAAGAGATTGAACAACAACCTACGTATTCCTCCCCATAAGTAGGAATTCGAGGTCCTATGTACCTCGCACCCCCTACCTGAGGAGGGAACTGACAGTTCCTAGTTATGAATCCTTCAAACCAGAAATCCTTATGGGAACAAGTTAGATTAACTACCAACACCCTATCCGGACTCCTCGCTTTCAAGTAAAGAAGGCCATAACTGGTACGTGAGAAGGGATAACAAAAATAGATTTCAACTAAGCCTAACTTAGTGACGTAGAGTTGGTTTATTCTATGAATGCCATTAACAATCTTCCAAACGTTTGGAGAACATTGGGCTAGGACTATATCGAAATACTGGAAGAAGTGCAAGAAGAGACGATTTGGGGGAAAAGTTAAACCCCTTTGGGACAATAAAAGAACATGAATCTAGTGGCCATCCTCAACGTCGCGAACATTACGAGGAACAGGGGCACACTTAATATCCACCCAATTAGGGATGTTGTAACATTTCCTAAACTCTACTAAGGATTTTTCCTTTATCATTGTCATAAGAAAAACCTTATCTACAGTAGAATTAAAAATTCCGAAAGGAAATACATAAAGAGAGAAGAATGAAAACTTACAGGAAAAAGAATGAAGCTTGAAACGATGGAAAACCATGGGTAAATGAAGATGATTGAGGCTAAAAATAGCTTGTAAGTAACGAAGAATAATCTTGAGAACAAGAGAAATCTTGGAGAACAAGATATGGCTTGAAAGTTAGAGAAGGAAGAAGTTGAAGTGACACTAAAAATTGTCCAACACCTTGGTTTAAACTCTCAATGATAGCGCACGACAACCAAAGAAGATTTATCGTAAAAAATCATTGGGAAATGACGATTCACTCCCCTTACAATTTGAAAATTGCGCCGGTACTATCAAAAGTAGGCTGGAGACACCATTTAAAAGTTTTGAGCCCAAATTGCGGCACCTAAACTTTTAGGGGCAATTGTGGGTGCCCTTTTTGTCTACTGGGACCCATAAGAGTAGCCGGACTAAGCCCAAATAAGAATAAAGGGCACCCGGACCAAATTATGAGTTCAAAATAATGGTTAAAATAGAAAGATGTGACCAAGTCCATCCCCAAAATCTCAGATGAGATATTCAAGGGATATTGGGTTAACGTGTTGCCTGCCAACACTCTCTCTCTCCTTTTTCAACTGAATATACATTGTATCCCTTGCCCGGGGAATGGGGCTTATAGAAAAAATAGTTCGAGAGATACTAAATAAGAAACGGTAGACCTCTCTGTGGACATAGGCAATTTGCTGAACCAAGTATATTCTCGTGTTGTGTGATTGCTGTTCTTTCTTTAATTCTGGTGATTGTTTTCTTTTAATAAATTATTTTGTGTTGAGATTTTTATCACCACACCGACCTTCAAGTAAGTATCTTAGGGGGATGTAATACTGAAGTTGTAAGGTTATATGTACTTAGGTTATTTTGTAGAATACACACACACAATGCAATTAAAATTTTGCCAAGTAGAGATATATTCCAATTTTAATTGCCTTTGCAAATTTAAAAGTTAGCATGAACAATTAACAGTTAAAGCGATGGGATTGATAACTTGATTAAGAAAAGTAAGATTATCCAATTTTATCCTTTTTATCCTACACTTACATCTATATGATTTAATAAAGTAAAGTGTGAAAATCACAACGCGCCAACGTACGAGGAAAACCCAAATGGAAAAAAGCTCGGACGGCTGGGCCTAGACAAATCCACTACAAATAAGTTTTACAAAGGACTCAAAAGACTTACAGACTTTGACTCACTCAAGACATGTTGATGTCGTCCTCTACCTTAGAATTTGTAGTACGCGAAGCTCCAACGCGTTGCTCAACACTACTCGTGTCACGGTATCCACCGGAGCCCAAACTACCGTCTCCAATAAGCTTGAATGCAGAAATCCACCGCAAGTGTGCTTGTTGAATTTCAGGTTGATGGCATGGGGTTTTGGTTCAAAGGTTAAAATTGTGTTAGAGAAGGATTTTTAATCAAAAAGGGAAGATAAGAAATATTTGCTCTCAAGAGTATGTAAAACTTCCTTATAAAAAATAATTGATTTTCGTCCATATATTAAACTGGAAAAGTAGTGGACCATGGCAGTTATGTAAAATAAATGCAGGAAAATAGTTTAGAAATATTTCAAAACTGACAGATATCGTTCGAACGAGGTCGTTCGAACGAGTTATCTAGCGATAATCCAGTGTTAAGTTAGATAAGTCGTTAGAAATCTTGTTCGAATGAGGTCATTCGAACGACATTTCTAACGAGCTTCTAACGAGTTACTAGTGTAGTATGGGCAATGTCGTTAGATTCAGGTCGTTCGAACAACCTGGAGGAACTTCGAATGAGATTTCCTGTTTTCTTTTAAAAGAGGTAAAATTAATTTTAAAATTGGTTTTTTATGAAAATTAATTTTCTACGAAAATTACTCTTTATGAAATGAAAATTAATCTTTATGAAAATTACTCCAACACATAAAAATGATTTTGGTCATATAACATTTTAGGAGAATGGACTTGAAGTGCATATTGATGTCGTGTAAACTTTGAATGCTCGATTCTTTAAGGTTGTATGAAGCTTGATGAGGAATGACCCAAAAGCGTTTTGTCCAATGGAATGTTGCCAATATTACAAATGACTCGATTGGAAATTTGTCCATACAAATCTCCCCCTTTGGCTATTCCAGGACAAAACCAAATAATAAAAAATAAACAAAAAAATTGAATTTGCTAAGCCAATCGTCAAGCCAATTCTAAAGCCTGTCCTAAAAACCCAAATAAAAAGAAAGACTAAGTAACGCGACTGACAGTGTGCCGCATAAAAGTAGGTGATGTATCCTACACACATGAAACAATAAATTCATAAAACACATGGGGAAATAGAGAATATAAAAGAGTTAACTAATCATGAGAATATAAAGCAAGTTAATTATAATGAGTGTGACATATGTTAAATTTTAATTAACTCCCCCTAAATTAATGAATTATGAACTCCCCCTATTAATGTTTCTCCCCTTTTTTGTTCGAAAAGACAAAGGGATAGATATAGCCTGCATGGTTAGAATGAAAGTAATAGAAAAATAGGCAACACAATCCAAGAAACATATGTGCAACATTTGAAGAAAGAGGAGAGATTGCATTAACATAAATGGAAAAAACAAATATCCATACATTAGAAAAGAGAATGTAACCAAAGCAAAGAAGGATCTACAAGTGAGAAAATGTAAATACAGATGTTTCGCTCATCTTCACAAGTACAAAAGAAAGAAACTAGAACATAAATGAAATCAAGGAGCAGGGGCATCATTTGGTGAATCATCTGGAAGGGACCCTGTGACCGATGAGCCAACTCCATGACGTATCTCCATGCGACGGATTACCTCAAGGTGATCAAGAAGCATAGAATGTTGACGCGCTTGAGCTTCATCCCTGTGTGCTTGAGCCTCCTCATGGAGAGCCTGAACCTCCCTATCTTGCTGCATAGAAATCAGAAGCTCTTGCAACATAGCCCGGTCTTGACGCCTATATTCTTAAATTTTCTCCACCTATGAATGTACAAACCTAATATCCTCCGATTCAATGGGTACGGGAGCATGAGAAGAAGATGGTCTATGGGTGGCATGAGAGGGTGTTGGCCTACTAAGGGCAGCAGTGGAGGAAGTGGCGGATTGAGAAGATGCGGAGTGAGAGGGAGAGAGTTGAGGAGTATCGAGGGGTAAGTGACCACGAGACCTACCACATAGGACATATCAATGGTTTGGTAGCGGGTCACCAGGACATCGGTGGGAAGACGAGGGCAGCCGACGGCAAGACAAAAGCAGGTAATAATAACGACAAAGGGAAGGGATTATCTACCGGGACCGTAGGGAAGGATTCTAACAGATTTAATGACAATATAAAGAAAGGTTGGAAGGTCGATGGCAACCCTAATGCTAATGGAAAACATGAGGTCCACGTGTATCTTTGCGATTTGGGTTGAGTTTGCACGTGGAATTAGACAAGCACACACAATCTAATTGAGGACCATAAAATCAGGATGTAAATTTTTATGGAAGATTGTAACAGTGCCGGGTTAGGTAATCCTACAAACAGTGCTCATAACCAAAGTAGGGTCAGGACGAGAAGAGGGAGCCCAAGGGTAGGATGGATTATTGACACGGGGCAAAGAGATGAGATGAGCTATGGAGTCAGGACTGACATATAGATCTCCCGATCTCTCACACGAGAGAAAATATGATCCTCCCGAACAGGCATAGCAAAATAAAATTCCCTAATAAGGTCGGGAAAGATAGTGTCAGTGAGGGAGAACAAGGAATCCCACCCTAAGTCAGAGATCTAGGAATGAACGGTGGTGCCGGCTAGAGATGTGATATGGACAACTCTTTCGCGGACAATGGCCCTAGTTAAAAAAAAACTTGTGTATGGTATAGTGTATGGCTGGATAATGTCCCACAACGCAGTTTTAGATTAGGTAAGGACGCAGTGACACTGTTGTCCTCATCGGAGGAGAATGAAGAAGAGGAGGAAGAATGTTCCTCGGGTGAGTTGCTAATGTGACGAGTGCGAGGACTACGAGGGGCCGTGCTAAAAGGGGCTAAATTAGAACCTACCCAAACAAAGAACTAGCCAAGCCGCCAAACACACCAACAAACCAATCAACAACAATCCCATCCGCCGTTAGAGATAAAACAAAAAAATAAAAAATATTTAAGTGAAATTACATGAAATTAAAAAGAATTTTAATTTAGGAAAAATGATAATGTTCATGGAATTCAACTTAAATAGGGGCAACACAAAAATAATAAGGATCAATAAAATAGCCCCCCAAAAAATGTAGATATATACACATATATGTATATGAAATTGGGTAACAAAGAAGGGATTAAAATGTAGGTGTAGAAATCATACCCAATAGCATATATATATATATATATATATATATATATATAGAGAGAGAGAGAGAGAGAGATAACAATAT
Source organism: Sambucus nigra (assembly GCA_949130495.1). NCBI lineage: Eukaryota > Viridiplantae > Streptophyta > Magnoliopsida > Dipsacales > Adoxaceae > Sambucus > Sambucus nigra. The sequence continues at coordinate 352,815,173 of OX422224.1, read as the reverse complement.
ATACAGATACATATACATATAAGGAAGAGAAACAGAAAATACCTAGAAAGGATTAGAGATAAAACTCCAAACTTGGAACCCTAGCGTGGGAAAGATGAGATAGAAGAGGGATGAGTGGTGTAGGAGGATGAAATAAGGTTAATGGAGGTGACGAGGAGAAAATCGTAGGAAAAATGGAGTGTGGGAGAGTGGGAAAATGGGTAATGGGTAATGGGTAAAGGGTAGTGGAAGAGGAAGAGGAAGAGGGGAAAATGGGAGAGGAGAGAAATGACAAAATTTTGGGGAATGGGAAAATTGTGGGAACGATGAGAGAGAAAAAGTGAAGCGGCAGAAATTTTGGGAAGAGAAACCTCCCACATTAAACCCAAGTCGTTCAAACGAGAAAAGTCATTCGAACGACTTCTTTCGAACGATGTCCCAGAGCCATTTAATGAACCTCGTTAGAAGTTTCGTTAAAAGTTCATTCGAACGATATTTTCGTTCGAATGACATTTTCGTTCGAACGATGTTCCAAACTTCAATGAATTTGAACGAGTTTTACTGTCGTTCAAAAACTCATTTGAACGAGTTTTACTGACGAAATGCAACCAGGTTTAAAAAGAAGAAAAATAAAATAGGCTTCAAAATAACATATAAGGATGAATTGGGAAGGCCAGAAAGTTGCTAAAATGAAGTTTTTAGTTGTCCTAGCTTGTGAAGACATATCCAAACCGTGGGAGCGGAAATGTAGGGGTGTGAATAATGCGAGTGAGAGTTTTTACCCAAGACAACGCATAAGTGCGGAATGCCAAACAATATATAAACGTAATATGCACTCACATTGGCCTTGTGTTAATAAAGAAATGCCATTGGACACTCAAACACTAAAGCAACACGCATATAAGATAGATGATTCTCTCGATAATGTTGTCACAATTAGAAAGCAATAATCGAATAAATGTGCATGCCCATTGATCTTCAACTTATCACTCCCATTAGGAACTTTAGATTGAGACTTTTCTTTTGAATAATCAATCAAGCTAAATATTTTTGGCCTTGGCATTATATATCATTTTTCAATGCTTTAATTTAAGGCACTTATACTATTATGCAAATGGAGGCTATTCACGCAAAAACTTTTTATTTTTCACAGCCCAATTCCATTGCTAGAAACAATAAATAATCGGATGAATATAATTACTTTTTGTTTAAATTCGGGCAACGGATGATCATGCACAATTTCGATTGCTTATAAGAGACGTGACTAAGATTGAGAAGACAACACCAAATCTCACCTTACGAGTACAATGTGAAAAAGATATCCACAATATTTCGTGAAAAATGTGTGCAAGAAGGCAAATAGATGAGGCAATCATAGAAATACATATCATAAAAGAGCATTTTTGTGCACAAGAGAAAAGAAGTCCGGCTTGACTACTCATCGAAAGCCACGTGGACATAAAATAGAATAGTGCTCCAAACACATCGAACATAAAGCCATATGGATAAAAATTTGTGAAATTTTTTTTAACCATTCCCGTTTTCCTTGAAAATAAGAAAGAAAAAAAATATTTTTGAAATTTTGAATAAAATATTTACAAACATAATCGAGTTCATAGGTATAAAAATATACATGAGAAATAACCTAAACAAAATAGACGGCTTCGATCTCAATCAATGGAGAAAACCCCAATTGATTTCCTAAGGTTTTCAAACCTAAGGGCATCTAAAGGTTTGGTGAAGATATCAGCCAATTGTTGATCGATACAAACGAAGCTTAGAGAAACGATTTCCTCTTCAACCAAGTCATGAATAAAATGTTCACGGATTCGAATATGCTTGGTTCTAGAATGTTGAACGGGATTAAGGGAAATGTGAATTGCACTAATATTATCGCAATAAATAGTCATAGTGCCTTGAGAAATACCGTAATCTTCCAACATTTGTTTCATCCAAATAAGTTGAGTGCAACAACTCCCGGCGGCTATGTATTCAGCCTCCGCCATGGACAAAGAAATAGAATTTTGTTTCTTGCTCATCCATGAGACAAGTGCACTTCCAAAGTAGAAACAACCGCCAGATGTACTTTTGCATCCATCAACATCTCCTGCCCAATCGGCGTTCGAATATGCCGATAGACAAACATTTGTGTCGAAGGAATACCAAATCGCAAAAGATAGGGTCCCACTAACATATTTGATAATACGTTTAATGGCAAGTAAATGGGACTCTTTTGGGGCGACTTGATAGCTGGCACAAACTCCTACACTAAAGGAAATATCCGGACAATTAGCGATTAGGTAAAGTAAACTACCTATCATACTCCTAAAGAGCGTGTGCTCTACATCCTTTCCTTCAGTGTCCTTACTAAGTTTAATCGAAGAACTCATAAGAGTACGTGCATGCTTAGCGGATTCGAGTTTAAATTTCTTAACAAAGTCTTTAGAATACTTGGTTTGGGACAAAAATATTCCACTTTCGAGTTGACAAACTTGAAGACCGAGGAATAAAGTAAGTTCACCGACCATACTCATCTCAAATTCATCTTGCATTTCTTTTGAAAAGAATTGAGTATATTTATCACACGTAGAACCAAACACTATGTCGTCGAGTTACACTTGTGCAACTAGAATAGCTTTCTCATCGTGATGAACAAATAGTGTCATATCTACTCCCCCTCTCAAAAAGCCACGAGAAAAGAGATAAGAAGTGAGTCTTTCATACCAAGCATGGGGTGCTTGTTTCAAGCCATATAGCGCTTTCTTTAGGAAGAAGATGTGATTAGGATTATTTGGGTCCTCAAAGCCTTTAGGTTATTCAACATAGACTTCTTCTTGAAGAATACCATTTAAAAAGTCACTTTTTACATCCATTTCATATAATTTAAATTTAAGGTGACATGCTATGGCTAGTAAAAGGCGAACCGATTCTAACCTAGCAACTGGAGCAAAAGTCTCTTCAAACTCAACACCTTCTATTTGGGTGTATCCTTGGGCAAGCAACCTAGCTTTGTTACGAACAATGACACCATTTTCATCCATTTTATTTTTGAAAATCCATTTGGTGCCAATGATGTTTGTATTAAAAGGCCTAGGGACTAATTCCCAAACATCATTTTTCTTAAATTAAAATAATTCTTCTTGCATGGCATTAATCCAATGTTCAGCTTTTAATGCTTATTTGAAGTTTTTAGGTTCAATTTTATAAGTATAGTACAAATAGGTAACTTCATTTTCTAATTGAGCCCTAGTCTTGACACCTACCTCGGGATCTCCTATAATTTTTGAAGGGTCATGACTTTTACGAACCCAAGGAGAAGGATCCTTTTTCTCAGTAGTGGGAACAACCAAGTCATTGTGAGACTCAATATTTTTAACACCGGAAACAACATCACACTCACATGACAAATCTTCCTCATTTTTAATAGATGTGGCCGGAGCATCGTCTTTTATTACAAAATTTATTGATTCCATGACTTTAGAGCTACTTAAGTTGAAAACTTTAAAAGCTCTACTGTTTTGAGAATATCCTAGGAAAATACCTTCATCACTCCTTGAGTCAAATTTACCTAGAAGTTCTCTATCTCTAAGTATATAACAAGGACTACCCAAAACTCTAAAATAGGCCAAATTAGGCTTCTTGCCCGTCCACAATTGATATGGTGTTTTGTTAGTATTGGGACGCAAGTAAACCCTATTTAAGGTGTGACAAGGGTTGTTAACCTCTTTGGCCCAAAACCTACGAGGCACATTTCTTCCTAGGAGCATAGATCTTGCCATTTCTTAGATTGTTCGATTTTTCTTTCAACTATACCATTTTGTTGTGGAGTTCGAACGACCGATAATTCATGCATAATTCCTATTTCATCACAAAAGGCATTTACACTGGATTCCCTGAATTCGGTTCCATTATCACTCCTAAAGTAGTTTATGGTAACACCGTGATGATTTTGAAGAACTCTACACTTAATAGCGAGAAAATCAATAGTCTTAGATTTTTCTCTCAGATATCTAGAAAAATCATCCACCATTACTAAGATATATCTGTTTCCTCCTATACTCTCGATATGAGTGGGACCTATAAGGTTCATGTGTATTAATTTTAAGACACGAGAGGTAGTTATTGAGTTTAACTTTTTATGAGGATTCTTAATTTGCTTTCCTAATTGACAAGGCTCGCAAATAGTGGAGGTTGGTTTTCCTAGAGATGGTAAACCTCGAACTAGCTCTTTTCTCACTAATCGATCAAGATATCTAAAGTTAACATGACCTAACCTTTGATGCCAAAGATCGACAGACGAGGATTTTGCACTATTGCAAACCAAAGAGGATTTAGGAACTATTCCGTAGCAATTGGCAATAGTTCTCACACCTTATAAAATAGATTCACCCAATTGATCATATACGGTGCACTCCGATTGACTAAACTTAATATCAAGATTTTCATTGCATAATTGGCTAATATTGATCAAATTAGACTTGAGATCATCAGCATAAAGGACATTTTGAAGTTTAGGAAACCCGGAGATTTCAATAGATCCTCTACCCATGATTCGAGATTTGCTTCCATCCCCAAAGGTGACCTTACCATCTTTATAGTTTTTAAGAGTGGTAAACAAAGATTTATCACCGGTCATATGTCTCGAAAAACCACTATCAAAGTACCATTGGAAGGTATTTTGAGCCTTAAGTGAAACATGAGCAACAAAAGCTTTATTGGTATGATCTTTCTTAACCCAAGTTTGAGTTAAATTCTTTCCTTTGTTGGCTCTAGTGTTATGATTGGAATTATTTCCTTGGACTTTAGAAAACCTAAGAAAATCTTCCATTAGACCTTTAAAAGTATTAACTAGATACTCAACTTGGATCTTAAGACTAGCTAAGGAGCTATAGTGTTGCTTAGAAGTTGTGAAGTAAGAGTTCTTCCCAAGATTGTAACAAAAATCTTTAAGATGACCCCATTTGTGACAGTAAGTGCACACATAGGGTTGTTTTGGATTTTCTTTTAAAGGTTGATTAGGAGGACTTATTTTAGGTGGATAAGGTTTAGGAGAATTAGATTTGGTAACAAACTTAGCTACAGATTCGGGTTTGATTTTGGATGACTCTCCTTCTTTATATCCTATACTCTTTCTCTCTTGATAACCTTTCTCCTTATATCCCAAAACAAGACGTAGAAATAATTTTCCCATTCTTCCTAAATTATCTTCGAGTGTGACTTTGACTTCAGGAGAGGACTCGAGGTCTTTTTCAAGTTGGAAAATTTTAACTTCAAGAGATTTTCTAATCTCTAAAGACTCATGAAGATCTTTGTTTGTACCTTCTAAGAAGTTAATTAAATCGCATTTTTCTTTGCCTACCAATATAAGTTTCTCACGGAGGGATATCTTAATTGCCTCGAGTTGACTAACTAAAGCATGCTTCTCCTTGAGGCCTTTCAACTCTTTTTCTAAAGTTAAGACTTTAAAGGTTAATCTTTTGTTTACTTTTTGAATACGAAGAGACTCAGTGTATAGTTCAGAATAGTTTCAGTTCACTTTCATCTATTTCACTTTCACTTCCCTTTTCATCACTACTAGTAGAGTGAGTGGAAGCAACCTCAAGATTTTGCTCGGAATTATCAACATTAGGGTGTGACTCACTTGAATTACTAGCATGGCTTTCTATAAAAGCAGTGAAATTAGTTCTAGACGGGATAGAATCATCAGAGTCTTCAAACTCATTATCACTGTCGCTTAGAGTGGCATTGTAAACTGCCTTTTCTCTGCCTTGTCTCTTAAGTTTAGTAGGGCACTCAAATGCTCTATGACCACGTCCCTCACACTCAAAGCATCTCTCTGAGTCATCCTTTTTAAAGTTGTCTCTGTTGAACTTCTTAGGATCCTGATTATTGAATTTTCTATTACCTTTGTTTTTGTTGTTATCAAATTTCGATTTTTCAAATTTTGAGTTTTGCTTTTTGAATTTGAGAATTTTTTTAAACTTTTTAGCAAATAGAGCTATATCATCAGGATCTATATTAGACTCATCAGATTCAGACACTTCTACTTTCTTTACTTTCAAGGCAACACCTTTATCTTTGCTTTTGTTATCTTTAGGAAACATATATAATTCATATGTTTGAAGATCACCAACAAGCTCTTCAAGTTTCAAAGTATTTAGATTTCCTAATGAATTAAGAACGGTGACTTTAGGAATGAAACGCTTAGGAAGGCATCTAAGAATTTTCTTAACAACATGATCTTCAGGTATTTTATCGCCTAAGTTAAAGTAAGAATTAACAATATCAGATATACGAGCATAAAACTCATAAAACGTTTCGATTTCTTTCATGGTGATGGTTTCAAATTGAGTTGTTAAGTTTTGAAGTTTTGAAGCTGTAACTACACTAGTTCCCTCATGAGTAACTTGGAGAATATTCCAAGCTTCCTTTGACGTCTCACACGTCATTATACGATGAAATTCATCGGGAGTCACCGCACCAAACAAGGCATTCAAACCTTTAGAGTTAAAGTTACACCATTTCAATTCTTCCTCACTCCAATGTTCTACAGGTGTTATCCTCAATAATTATAGTAGGAGCGGACCATCCTCTTTCAACAGCAACCCAAACACGTTCATCAATTGATTTAAGGGCATATTTCATATGTGCTTTCCAATAGGTGTAATTAGTTACATCAAACATAGGTAGTCTATTCAACGAAAAACTTTCCATATAACCTCCAGGATTCATCTAAATACCTTTTAGAGACTAGCTCTGATACCAATTTGAAGTTGTAAGGTTATATGTACTTAGGTTATTTCGTAGAATACACACACACAACGCAATTTAAAATTTACCAAGTAAAGATATATTCCAATTTTAATTGCTTTTTGCAAATTTAAAAGTTAGCATGAAAAATTAACCGTTAAAGCGATGTGATTGATAACTTGATCAAGAAAAGTAAAATTATCCAATTTTATCCTTTTTATCCTACGCTTACATCTATGTGATTTAATAAAGTAAAGTGCGAAAATCACAACCACAACACACCAATGTACAAGGAAAACCCAAATGGGAAAAACCTTGGATGGCTGGGCCTAGACAAATCAACTACAAATAGGTTTTACAAAGGACTCAAAATACTTACAGACTTTGACTCACTCAAGACATGTTGATGCCGTTCTCTACCTCCGAATTTATAGTACGCGAATCTCCAATGCGTTGCTCAACACTACTCGTGTCGCGGTATCCATTGAAGCCTAAACTGCCGCCTCAACAAGCTTGAATGCAGAAATCCACCGCAAGTGTGCTTGTTGAATTTTAGGTTGATGGCATGGGGTTTTGGTTCAAAGGTTAAAATTGTGTTGGAGAAGGATTTTTAATCAAAAAGGGAAGATAAGAAATTTTTGCTCTCAAGAGTATGTAAAACTTCCATATAAAAAATAACTGATTTTCGTCCATATATTAAAACTGGAAAAGTAGTGGACCATTAGGGGTGGCCGTGGGCCGGGCCTGGGCAGGCCCGGTCGGGCTCGGGCAGGGCTTGAAAAATTAAGTGTTATCCCAAGCCCGCTCAGGCCTAGATCGGGCCTTATTATGAAATCCCAAGCCCGCCCAGATTTGAAAGCTCTTTACCCAGGCCCGCCCGATCGGGCCCTATTATGTTAATTAAAAGATTTTTTAAAAAAAATTAAAATACCTATTTTTTTATTTAAAGACCAATTTTTTTAATTAAAAATATGTTTTAAACTCCATATATTACAAAGTCCATATATAAAGTTTCTCACTTTACATGAAAAGACTTGGTATACGTTTTTATATTTATAGAAGTCCCCCCCCCCCCCCCACACACACATATATATATATATATATATATATATATATATATATATATATATATATATATATATATATATATATATATATATATATATTTCGGGCCTCGGGCCGGGCCGGGCCTCATCGGGCTTAAGAACTCATGCCCAAGCCCGCCCGAAAAAAAATCGTTTCTATAAAATTTTGCCAAGCCCGCTTTGCGGGCCTATTTACCTTACCCAGGCCCTATTTTTTTATTGGGCGGGCTTGGCGGGCCTCGGGCCTATGGCCACCCCTAGTGGACCATGGCAGTTATGTAAAATAAATGCAGGAAAACAGTTTAAAAAAATTTCAAAACTGACAAATCTCGTTCGAACGAGTTATCTAACGATAGTCCAGTGTTAAGTTAGATAAGTCGTTAGAAATCTCATTCGAATGAGGTCGTTCAAATGACATTTCTAATAAGTTACTAGTGCAGTCTGGGCAATGTCATTAGATCCAGGTCGTTCGAACGACCAGTAGGAACTTCAAACAAGATTTCCTGTTTTCTTTTAAAAGAGTTAAAATGAATTTTAAAATTGGTTTTTTATGAAAATTACTCTCTATGAAATGAAAACTACTCTTTATGAAAATTACTCCAACACATAAAAATTATTTGGTCATATACCTTTTTAGGAGAATGGACTTGAAGTGCATATTGATGCCGTGTAAACTTTGAATGCTCGATTCTCTAAGGTTGTATGAAGCTTGATGAGGAATGATCCAAAAGCATTTTGTCCAACGGAATGTAGCCAATATTACAAATGACTCGATTAGAAATTTATCCTTACATATACTATATCGTATCCAAAAACCCAGCCTGGCTACTATCATCCCGTAGCCAAGAAGCCAACTAAGAAGGTTTTATGGGTAAACCAGACTTCCAATCACAACTGGATGCCTCAGTATTTCTTCATATATGGATCCTGGAAATTCAGTCCAGACATTTCGTGCAGTGCCTCTTAACCCAGGGTTCCCCAAAAATGGGCCAAAGCATCAATGTTGGCCAGGCTTGACCCGGGTCTTAGGGTCGATGCCAGTGAGAAGGTTGCCAAAATTAGAAAGAAGGGTAAGGAGGGTGGTCTCGTAAAGTTTGAATAGTTGATGATCCCTTATCTTGGGGTAGACATGTTTGGGAATGGACCCCCTCACTGAGTTATGTAAGTATTTTTCTTACAACTATTGTATCGTCTTGTGTTTTCTTTATGACTAACCTCATCTTATTTGCAGATCGTCCTCCTAATACATCAGAAACTGTGTGGATAATGGTTGCACCAAATTTCTCTAGCTTGATGAAGCAAGTGGGGAAGAAGTTTGTTCCCCCGCCTCAGACAAAGAAATCCATTGTCGTCAACCCCAATCAGATCGAGGGGTCAAAAAAGATAAAAGAGGTCCCTAGGGATCTTCCCACCTCTCACCAGTAAAAGAAGTGCAAGGACGACTCATCCAAAATTACGTCGACACAGGAGATCCCCATATCCTCTGAAGATGCCCTTGTATCTCGTTTGGAGAACCTTAAGATCAGCTCAGATTCCCTAATAAGAAATAAACAGAAAGTTTTTGAGGCACTGGCTTCAATAACACCTGAGACTGATGATCGCTTTTTAGAATCCATGAAAATCTCACTCCTAAATGATTTATGTTTGCACAGGGCTATTAAGGTGAACCCTTATGCCTTTATTTAATTTCTATTTGAATCTTCAGTGTCGTCTCGTACTAATGTGTTCTCTCCCTTGCAGTCTGTCATAACTCTACAGAAGGTCCACCAATGGGTTTGAGAAAATCTCACTGAGATTCGTCTTAGCCCAGATGCTATAAAGTCTGAGAAGCATATGAAGCAAAAGCTCCTAAACCAGGAGGACAAACATAAGAAAGAGGTGGAGAGTTTGAAGAACCAACATGACAAAGCCATCGACAAGCTGAATACCGACCATGATATTACGATTAAGGCCCTAGTCGAAAAGCATGCGATCGAAGAAAAAGACAAAGTGAAAGCTGTTGTAGATGAAGCCCTTGAGGAGGCCAGGAAAAAGGCAGTTGATTAACCGGTGAAAAGTAGCGCAGTGTCTGTACGACAGTTGTTGAATTCGTTTCATCGCCTCAATATAAAAACTTAAACTATTGACCACACTCTTTTAAGGGAGTACAACGGCTAGTCCGAGAATCGAATCCATGGAGACTAGTTGTTAGAATCCTATTAACTTAATACTTCACGAATAAAAGTGTAAAAGATGATAAATGAGAAAATAATTCAACTAGGCATGTATTTAAGGTTAGATTAACAAAACAAGTAAAATTAAAGGTTGAGAATAGTCTCCCTCACATGGGCTCAATAGCAAAAATGGTTACATGAACGTAAAAGCTCTAACAAGATTAATCACATTTGGACAATTAATTAAGCCTAGAGTTGTCACCCTCTAAATTCTCATAAAAGTTTAATTTGAGTTCAGTGTCAACGAATATTCTCGAAATTACACATGAAAGGTCATAAATATGGAGTATACGTAGTACACCTCGTTAAATATCCTAGGCATAAAATCAAGAACAACCCAATTGAAATAAACTCATGAAAACCCATCACCATAGCAAAGCAACCAAATCAACCCAAAGTGAGTTCAATTAATCACAACTTAGATTAAATTAGCTACTCAACATAATTAAAGACGTGTATTTAATTACAAGAAAAAAAATGAAAGACATTAAATAAACCAATAAACCTAAGTTACAAAGCAATTAAATAAGCAACAACAAGCCAAGAAATAAATAATGGAAATTTGGATTGATGGAGAAGATGATGAATAGTGTTCTTACACAACCTATATGGGCAAAACACAGGAGGAGGGAGAAATGGCATACCCAAGATCAACCTCCAAACCCTAGCTCCCTGAACTAAAAATAGCTAAAAAAAATGATATCCTACAAAATAAATAAGGGTTGATATTTATAGTAAGTTGGAAAAGAAACAAAAGGAAAAGAAAAGAAAAGGAAAAATCGCACAATATCTACCACTACCGATCGACCGCGGCCAGAGAGTCGATCGAACGGGTCCTTGGTTTGAGACCCCCTGTTTCCTTCGTAGGCTAAAATTTGAATCATCGGTCGACCGGGGGCTCAGGGCCTATCAATCGGTCCCCTGTTTTCAGGCCTCATTTTGTCTTCACATGAGAGGAAAAGTACTTTACGAAAATGGCTCTAACTTCTTCGTTCAAACTCGAAATGACGTGTCGTTCGTGGCTATGCAAAACCAACTAAATGAATATGCTTCTGTGGAATCCCATTGAGAAAGAGATGAAGTATGAAATGAATAAATTGCCCTTGAAGTAGCATTCGACGACCAAACTTATCCGAAATGCAAACAATCCTCACTTTAAGCGTTTCAATACCTACAAAAGCTCAATTAAGCCCTGCAAAGCATATATATATATCCAAAACTGAGATTTTTTGGTTAACGAGCATAAATATAGGCATAAGGAACACAAAGAGTGCTAAAATTCATAAAGATAATGGGTGAGAATATTCAATATTCATGACTAATCACACCCCCTAACTTAGACATTGCTAGTCCCTAGTGATGAACAAACAAAACCAGTCCACAGAAGGCGGTACAAAACATATATATGCAAAAACTATAAAATCCACTTTCATAGGGAACACGATTGCATTTAGCATATGCAACAAGACATTAAACCCCTAGGTTACCCTAGTGGACATTTTCAGAGATGAAACCCAGAAACATCAAATTTTCCTCAAAATATGTCCAACCAACACGCGACAAGCCCAATAACAACGAAAAAGATTTCAAACACGTTATTAGCAAAGTGAAAGAATTCACACAAAAGTCTATAATATTGTAATAACCCATTATTTCGAGGGTTATTTATGAATATTATATAATATTTTAGTAATATTATTATTTTACTGATCGGGGATAAAATAATTTATTTTGGTTTGAAATCGAATCAAACATTTAAATTTAAATTATTTTTGGACATTTTATAATGTTTTAAATATGTAAAGTTGATAATTTTGAATTAAAGGGCAATATAGTAATATGCATTAGCTTAGGCTCCAAGCTAGGGTTTGAGAGAGAGAGACTATATAAGGAATATTATTGGTGATTATAAGGAAAGGGAGATGAAAAAGAGAGGCCAAAAACGAAATCCAAAGAGGCAAAAACGGGTGGAATGAGAAGAGTCAATTTGGAATGTTTAGATATTCTTTTTGAGTGCATTCGGATGAGATTTAAGAAAAACTCAAAACACACACCTCACTCAATTTTTCGTGTAGAATCCAAATCTGAAGTCAGATCGGTGATCCGAATAATTTTTGGATCTGATTTTTCTAGATTTTTAAAATATGACTATTTGGGGTTATCTTGTGTTGGGGCGAACATGATTTGATTATTTTCGCGAGAGGAACACGATGGTACGATCAGATTTTGAGGATGAATTTATGTGGCAATTTATGCAATGATTTTAAGGTATGAGGTTTTACACAATATGCTCTTTAAATCTCTCAAGAGTTATTCCGTTGATTTCATGTTTAATTGAACTCATATTTGAATTGTTAAATTCTTTGAAATCTGGAGAAATAATTGTTGAATTATTTTGATTCATATAGAATCATTATATTTTTGTTGAGAATGTTGTCATGAGATTTTAATATGGCACGGATGTTGGGCACCTGCCAAAATTCCTGCTTCCCGGACTATGGCTTGATAAAGCATATGCGGATGGGGTGAGGCCTAGTAATCCGGTTAGTATGTTGTTGAGAAATTTATTGATAAATGCTATTGAGATTTGCATTTGATTTGAATATTCGAACTCGTGTTATTACGCTTTATTCATCGCCAATAAATTTGTTGAGCATCTTTCCTGTTGTATTGTGTACTTCCCCATACTTTCTTTTAGTTGGCAGGTTAGCGTGGATTGGGACGCTATGGATTAATTGGACATTGATTTTTAGCTTGGATACTTTGGGAAGAATATTCGAGAGAGAAGATTTGTATTTATTTATTTTTATGTATAGAGCATTGGAGATTTACTTTAGTTATATTTATTTCGAGAGAATATTGGTGTATTAATTTGAAGAATTGAGATTAGTGGATTTATATTATTGTTGGATTCTTTTAGATGCTCTACACACATTGTTATTGTAGAATTAGTTTAGTTTTATCGATAGTAGTGCTCCGTTCTCTCTCTCCGGGCGGGAGGGGTGTTACATAATGGTATCAGAGCTTAGGTATACAACAACCCTCGGGTCCTAGGTATGTGGTCTAGCATGCGGGTTAGACATATTTTCTTTGGAGATAGAATTTTTTTACAGACGTATTAGTCATCGTGGTGAGGATATTTATAATTAATATGAGGACTTTAGTGTGTGATTTTTAGGAAATAGAATCGAGTAGAATTTTATTTCGAGTGTTAGGTTTTGTCGAATTTCGAGGACGAAATTCCTTTTTAGGGGGAGTATGTAATAACCCGTTATTTCGAGGGTTAATTATGAATATTATACAATATTTTGGTAATATTATTATTTTATTGATCGGGGATAAAATAATTTATTTTGGTTTGAAATCGAATCAAACATTTAAATTTAAATTATTTTCGGACATTTTATAATGTTTTAAATATGTAAAGTTGATAATTTTGAATTAAAGGACAATATAGTAATATGCATTAGCTTAGGCTCCAAGGTAGGGTTTGAGAGAGAGAGACTATATACGGAATATTATGGGTGATTATTGATAATACAAATATAGCACCATGTCCCGGCCCTTATCAACCTAGGGCGCGGCCCTACTGAACTCGGTGTGCGGCCCCTGTACTGGGCGCGGCACTTAACCACTTGCCCTAATATACAGGCCGCGACCCTACTATGTACAGGGTGCGGCACCTGAGGCACTAGCCTCATATAGGGTGCGTCACTTTGTGCTTGCCTTATAGGCCGCATCCCTTTCGACTACAGCAACTCCGGACTTACGTCATGTGCTCAGGACACGTGACAACTCATATCTCTTATAAATAGAGGACTACACCTTGAAATAAGGGATCGATTCCACACACACTCGGGGCAGGTACTAAAGTACCGATTCTCTCTACACAACCTCAGCATATACTTTGAGGACCGTTCATCCACATCGCAACTACCTCTATGGCACACCGGAATCCTCAATCATCATGTATTCTCCTTTATTCTCATACTTGTACGCCTCTTTAGGCATGATTATATTGTACAATACCACATATATAATGAGAATGGAGCAACACAGTGGACGTAGGCCCATTTTAGGGGTTGAACCACTCTAAATCTTATTTTCTCTCTATTTACTTGCTTGGTTTATTCATTACATATTTTGCACTCTGACTTGTTGATACGAGAGCGACTAATGGACGATTTCTCGTATCATCAATCTGGCGCTGTCTGTGGGAACGAGGTATTCTAATCTTGTTTCTCTATTTTTGAGTTCTTCAATGCCTAATTTTATTCGTGGGGATCCTTTGGATCATTGTCTCACAAGTAGATTCAGGTTATTGAGCTCTATTTTATAATTCACACCCTTAAATGGGTAATTTGTATATCCGGATCTATCTTACGTGCCCCTCTGATATCATTGCATCTAAATAGTGCTGAAAAGCATGATGGGTTTTACCCTCGAAAAGATGAATGGTTAGGGAAGAATTATGTTTGCACCCTTTTTGTTGTTGTTTGCCTATGAACTGGGGTTTTATCATTAGAATTGTGCCATTATGCGCACCCAGAGGTTGTTCTCTCATGGATAGACCCTAGTAGGCATGCTCTCCCCGTGTTTTCGGAGAAAAACTCAGTTTCTGGGTTTCGATTTTGGGATTTCTCTTCCCCCCTGCTAGAAAGGGATGCGACATATAGTTAAATACCTTTATGCCACGGATGGGACTAGTGTGAACATGTGTTGTGTTATACTGGTCGCGGCACCTTTCAACAGTGCATCAGTTCGACCCTTTATCCATATTTTTTACTTAGTTACTCTGTTTCTGTGATTACTCACTTCTACTACTTTGGTCTCAGATTATATACTTTGTAAAAACTAGCAAAATTAAAAAATGGAAGGAGAGTCCAGTCAGAGCATAGAAATCAAAAATGAGATTGTGCTGCTGTATAATCACCTCAACCACCTCTACGACAGTCATGCCTCACTCCAGACCCAGGTCAACTTCCTGACTCAGAGGGTACTAATGCTCGAGGCCGCGGCGTCTCCCAATGGGGGTGCGGCACCCAAGATCATAGCTTCAGTAGCTTTTGATGCCACGGCAGTTCAAGAGGATCTAGTCGCGGAAGCAGTCAGCGGGTGCCAAAAAAAGAGAGTTGAGAAGGCAAAAAAGAAATATGGGCCCTACACTCCGTTGGCCTTCCCAATTGAAGAGATATTTGGGTTCTTCAAAGAAGACAAGTTGTTGAGGTGGCCAGAAAAGTTGAGAGCTCCACCCCACAGGAGGAACAAGGCTACTTGGTGCAGATTCCATCAGGACACGACCATGACACTGAGCAATGTTTTGCTCTCAAGGACGAAATTGAAAGGCTGATCGGGCAAGGGATGTTGCGGAGGTTCCTCAAAGATGTTTTAGGGGATGCAGCCTTATCTCACATGCTGCATGCTTATGTTTTCATGCTTATGTCTTACATTCCATCTGTCTCTACTTTACAGATACAACTTCTGCTTATGTTGTTTTAAACTAAAGCTTGTATTATCCTTACAAAGTCATATATACATATATATATATATATATATATATATATATATATATATATATGAATAGTTATAAAATCAAATTCGCTTTTAGAGTGTTATATTTTGATTTCCATTTCCATGAAATGTTATCTTATAAAGACCATTTTCATCTTAAATAGATCCCGGTCCGAGGCAATATGTTATCTCGAGAATGATAATATCCAAATGGGCAATGACGCCCAACAAGACGCTTGATTGTCCAAAATTTGATGATAATCAGAAAGGGCGATAGCAAATATTGGAAGCATTTTTACAAGATTGGACTGCGACGTCTCTCATAAGGGCTTCCAATGCCTGCTCTTAGCTTTCCGGATGCGTCATTAAGTCGAGAAACCTGTCATATCCAGCCTGAGAAGGCTTGAAAATATCCTATATGTTAGCTGTGGGTGGCTTAATAACATAACCCAACCTGAGGAGGCTTGAAAATATCCCATGTGTTAGCTGTGGGTGGCTTAATAACATAACCCAGCCTGAGGAGGCTTGAAAATATCCTATATGGTAGCTGTGGGTGGCTTAATAACATACCCCAGCCTGAGGAGGTTTGAAAATATCCTATATGTTAGTTGTGGGTGGCTTAATAACATAACCCAGCCTGAGGAGGCTTGAAAATATCCTATATGTTAGCTGTGGGTGGCTTAATAACATAACCCAGCCTGAAGAGGCTTGAAAATATCCTATATGTTAGCTGTGGGTGGCTTAATAACATAACCCAGCCTGAGGAAGCTTGGAAATATCCTATATGTTAGCTGTGGGTGGCTTAATAACATAACCCAGCCTGAGGAGGCTTGAAAATATCCTATATATTAGCTGTGGGTGGCTTAATAACATAACCCAGCCTGAGGAGGCTTGAAAATATCCTATATGTTAGCTGTGGGTGGCTTAATAACATAACCCAACCTGAGGAGGCTTGAAAATATCCTATATGTTAGCTGTGGATGGCTTAATAACATAACCCAGCCTGGGAAGGCTTGATAATATCCCACTTACATGCAGAAGGGTGGTGCTAATGAAGTTGAAGGACATACTTCGTGAAAATCAATGAAAGCGACCGTCAAGCAACCATGGGTAAAGAGTGCAGTAACCCTGATAATACAGCTGCAACCGTTAAAAGCAGCTTGCGAAAAACTTCAGATAACTAAAGCGATTAAAGGGGATGAAAAGATAGCCTACTCTATATGTTCCATTTTTGTTATGGGATGAAAACAAACAAAGCTGCAGAAGATGGGTTTCAAACACTTGAAGGTGCCGCGACCTTATTCAAAAGGACAAATGTGTATGTTCAGCAGGAACTGTCGAGGCCTTATTCAAGAGGCAGCAGTTCCACGCTTTGGTGGTTCATGGCCATTTCTCGAGGGTGTCGATGCAGTTCAGTCAGCGATTATTGAAAAAATATGTTATAGTGCCGCTGACGTATTTCTACAAGTTCATCAAAAAGTAGGTTGTATTCAAGTCATAAAAGGCAGTTGTATTCAAGTCATGAGAGGCATACAGAAAGTATTCAATTAGGCATTGAAATGAGCAAAAAGAAGATGCAAAAGATACAAGAGAGTGAAGCCAATATAATTAATGTTTAAAAGGTGGCCGCGGCCTTGATATTATCAGTTAAAGATTATAAGCATATGGGATGCAACCACTACAAAAGTAAAGTAACAGAAGGGACGCAACCCTCTATCAATGATCAAAAATGAAAAAAAAAGATCACGAGGCTGCGTCATCCTGATCATCACCCTCCTCTCCATTCGCGGCAGTTTCAGTTTTCTTGTCCGCTGCCGCTGCATCTGCTGCTTCCCTGAGCCTGGCTTTCTCCTCATTCACGGACTTTAACTCAGTAATGCATTCTTGGTGTTCAACATCGCTGAGTCTCCAGGCAAGAACCTTCTCCTTGGTCTCATGTAAGTTCTTTATATTCATATGCCTTAGCTCCTGGTAGCCACGGAGATAGGCTCTATTATTCACAAGGAAGAAGTCCCTGGAGCCTTTGAATGACTCTACTGCGTGGTCAATGGCCAGCTGGAGGGCATCACCATGATCTGCCTCTATTTTCTTTATTACCGCGGCATGGTCTATGGCATCTTGAACGAACTTGGCCTCCAGGTCCTCGTACTTCTTTTTTAGAAGTATGAGACTATTATTTGAAATTTCCGCGGCTCGTGCAGCTTTCGCGGTCTGAGCCTGGGAGGCCTTGAGGGATTCTGCAGCCTTTTTAAAGTTTTCCTCCGCCTCTTCCCTCTTATTGTAGGCAAAAGTCAGGTCCATTTGGGACGCCTTAAGAGCCGCGGCAGAAGACTATTTCCCGGCCTCAAATGATATAGTCCATGCAGTTTCCATATCCGCGGCATACACCCTCTTCTCTACCTCTTTCAATTTGTATAGGGCCTCATACTTCCTTTTCTGGGCTACAATGACGTCCGCGGCTTGAAATTGAAAAGTTAGTAGCAACATGTACAATGCCAAAGGAAAACAAAGCAGCACTAAGAACTTACCCTCGGAAGACTATGGAGGCCGCAGTCCTTCAGGTCATCATGGTCTTCCCCCACCAGCCTGTCCAGATCCGCGACGTCCAGGGCCCTTTTCATTCTTCAGGCGGCTTTCTCAGTGGTGTACCATGACGACTCAGGGTCGGGTTGCCTCAATTGAGGCCGCGGACGACCATCGGGACAAACTTTGCAGTGGCACTGTGGGGGTGCCAAGTTTGCATTTACTGCAATAACAGGTGGCGGTGGCGAAGAACCTGTATTGAGGGGAGAATCATCCGACATCAAACCTGTCGCGGCCAGGTTAGCCCCTATATTTTCATCAAATTCAGTAGTTGGATGGGCGGCAACATCAGTTTTATCCGCGGTATGGTGGGCGGCAGGAGTTGAGTCCGCGACAGGAGTGCCCAAATCATTGGACGGACCCGCGGTAGGTGCCTTAGCTTTGGACCTTTTACTCTTCCTTCTCTGTGCAATATTGTTTAGAATGACTGCGTCGTCGTCCATCTCTACCAGTTGGGCGGCCAACAGTTCTCGGTCAACCTCCTCACCTGAAAAAGCAACAACAAATATTAGAAAAGGAATTGAGGGGAGCATAAGTTATCGCGGATTAAAAATATGACGGTCAGGGTATTACCTTCCGCGGCCATCAGTTTAGGAATGGACTTGTTGGGAAAAAACCCTACTTCGAATACGGCCGCTGATGTAACAAGTGTGGTGAACTTTTTATGTTCAGCATGAACTTCCGCGGCCTCAGCAACTCTCTTATCTTGCCGCTTGTTCAAATCCAAGTTATCAAGGACTGCAGAATAATAATCCAAAGGTTAGTGGAAGTTAATATGCAAATATGAAGAAAGGACGCGGATATAATCTTAATACCTAATTTGGAGGGAGACCCCCATTGCCGTGGCATTCTATACGACCTTTCCCTCTCGTTCTCCTCGGGGTGAATCTCCCAGCCTTCTTCGGAGATGTAAAAATACTTCCCCTTCCAGTTCTTCACACTGGTTGGCCTCCCAGTGTAAAGGGTCTCGTCCTTGTCACGGACTGACAAGTAGTAGTACCCAGCGAACTTCATCGAGTTCTCCTTTGGGTGGTAGAAATGAAAGAACTTCGCGGGAGTGATGTCCCTTTTGAATAGCTTCTCCCAAAGGACAATCGCAGAAAGAATGGCTCTCTAACCATTAGGATCTAACTGGGCTGGGGCTAATTTTATTTTCTGAAAAAGGCTACGGATGGGAACGGGAATAGGCATCCGTAGCTCGTAAGTAAAGGCATGAAGTGTGAAGCAAACTCCATCATCATCCAGAGCCGTGCAAGGTCTTTGGTTTGCGGCAGGAGCCGAGCACATCAAATTTTTTAGAAATTCAAAGGCCTCAACCACCTGCTCAACCTAGTCTTGGGTCATGGCGCTGCGGATATCAAGTGCATCTAAGGGTCTCTCAGCCCTCCCAGATGTACCGGCTGGGGTATCTCTGACTTCTGCGGCATCGTCTCCTACACCCAATGGATGATTACTTGAATTGGCTTCTTCTTCTATTGGCATGGATGGAAAATCCTTCTTGCAGGTAGAGTCTGCAGAGTCTGAGTCTAGTATCACTCAGTTGGGGCAATCCCTCAGTTGGCAAGGCCCTATTGATCTCAGAGGGGGCACGTAAGTGAGTTCAGGAGGAGAGGTTCCAAAGTGCTTTTCCCAAAAGCCTCTCAGAAACTCGTCTGGGTCAAAGCTCCTATGGCTGCAGCAATACCTAAAAAGCAGAGTCCGCAGTTAGGCGCCGCAGCCAGTATTGTGTGGAAAAGAATTTAAGAAGCCGCAGGAAGATTATATATAAATAGTAAATATTTTCTTGTTGGGAATTATTTCCCTAACGTAGTTATTAATGGGCCAACTCTATTACTTGAACCTAAGGGATCCTCCTCTGACCCTACTGGACGTCAGCAAAGGAACTTACACTGCCGCGTCAACGATCTAAAATGGAATTAGAGATCTTGTGCCGCAGCCATTTCTTAAATTGCTAAAGGGTGAGGATTCAAGGCCTTAAAAAACCCCAACGCCGCGGCGGATTAAGTGGATATGCATCAAAGTGCCGCGGAGGATAAATCTCAGAACTTAAAAGACCGCAGCCTGAGCCCACAGTATTCTACAGATAAGGACCAAAACAGTTCAAAGGATTAGATTATTGAAATTCTATCATGCCTCGGCCTCTCTCCTAAATAGTTCAAGTGTCTAACGATTAATCGTTTTAAGATCAAATTCACAGAATACGAAGAGTTTGTTTATGAACAACAAGAACAGTTATATAATTTTCATGGCATCTCGAGAATCAGGGGTTCAGTTCAGTATATGAAGATTAATCCTAACAATTATTGATGTGCCCAACATTCATGTGTGTTCAGTTCAGCATTCATGTGTGTTCGATTCTAGGGATATAAGCAGATTTGTCAATTTTAACCCTAGTTTTCTATCAAGAAATGAAGAAATTTGTGTATTTGTGTATTCAAAGAGGAAGTACGAGCTATGGGTAAAGTGTTTACAAAGATTGGTTGAAAAGTTACCTGGAAATGAAGAAGTCAGCGATGCTCAGCCTCTCACCACCTTGGAACCGCCACACAGAGCCGCAAAGGGTCGCTGGAAAGTGAATAAAGATGGATGCACAGAGATTCGCTCTCGATTTTCACTCAAAGTTTTGGAAACGTAATGAAGTCCACGGCCCGAAAACAATTTATATAAGAGAGCGCGAAAGATTAATCGTCGCTTTGGAAGTACCGCAGCATCTAAGAAGACTAAACTAAGCTGCAGCCCCAATCAAATTCTTTTGGCACTACGACTTGGGGGCTTATTGATAATACAAATATAGTACCATGCCGCGGTCCTTATCAACATAGGGCGCGGCCCTACTGAACTCGGTGTGCATCCCTTGTACTGGGCGAGGCACTTAACCACTTGCCCTACTATGTACAGGGTGTGGCACCTGAGGCACTAGCCTCATATAGGGTGCGGCACTTTGTGCTTGCCTTATAGGCCGCATCCCTTTCAACTACAGCAACTCCGGACTTACGTTATGTGCTCAGGACACGTGACAAATCACATATCTCTTATAAATAGAGGAATACACCTCGAAATAAGGGATCGATTCCACACACACTCGGGGCAGGTACTAAAGTACCAATTCTCTTTACACAACCTCAGCATACAGTTTGAGGATCGTTCATCCACATCGCAACTACCTCTCCGGAACACCGGAATCCTCAGTCATCATGTATTCTCCTTTATTCTCATACTTGTATGCTTCTTTAGTCATGATTATATAGTACAATACCACACATATAATGAGAATGGAGCAACACAGTGGACGTAGGCCCATTTTAGGGGTTAAACCACTCTAAATCTTATTTTTCTCTCTATTTACTTGCTTGGTTTATTCATTACATATTTTGCACTTTGACTTGTTGATATGAGAGTGACTAATGGATGATTTCTCGTATCATAAATTATAAGGAAAGGTAGATGAAAAAGAGAGGCCAAAAACAAAATTCAAAGAGGCAAAAACGAGTGGAATGAGAAGAGCAAATTTGGAATGTTTAGATATTCTTTTTTAGTGCATTCGGATGAGATTTAAGAAAAACTCAAAACACATACCTGACTCAATTTTTTGTGTAGAATCCAAATCTGAAGTCAGATTGGTGATCCGAATAATTTTTAGATCTAATTTTTCTAGATTTTTAAAATAGGACTATTTGGGGTTATCTCGTGTTGGGGCGAACATGATTTGATTATTTTCGCGAGAGGAACGTGATGGTGCGATCATATTTTGAGGATGAATTTATGTGACAATTCATGCAATGATTTTAAGGTATGGGGTTTTATACAATATGCTCTTTAAATCTCTTGAGAGTTATTCCGTTGATTTCATGTTTAATTGAACTCATATTTGAATTGTTAAATTCTTTGAAATCTAGAGAAATAATTGTTGAATTATTTTGATTCATGTAGCATCATTATATTGTTGTTGAGAACGTTGTCATGAGATTTTAATATATCACGGATGTTGGGCACCTGCCAAAATTCCTGCTTCTCGGGCTATGGCTTGATAAAGCATATGTGGATGGGGTGAGGCCTGGTGACCCGGTTAATGTGTTGTTGAAAAATTTATTTATAAATGCTATTAAGATTTGCATTTGATTTGAATATTCGTACTCGTGTTGTTACGCTTTATTCATCGCTAATATATTTTTTGAGCATCTTTCCTATCGTATTGTGTACTTCCCCATATTTTCTTTTAGTTGGCAGGTTAGCGTGGATTGGGACGCTATGGATTAATTGGACATTGATTTTTAGCTTGGATATTTTGGGAAGAATATTCGAGAGAGAAGATTTGTATTTATTTATTTTTATGTATAGAGCATTGGAGATTTACTTTAGTTGTATTTATTTCGAGAGAATATTGTTGTATTAATTTGAAGATTTGAGATTATTGGATTTATATTATTGTGGGATTCTTTTAGATGCTCTATACACATTGTTATTGTGGAATTATTTTAGTTTTATCGATAGTAGCGCTCCGTTTGCTCTCCCCGGGTGGGCGGGGTGTTACAATTATTATAGAATGAACCTCTTGGAATTGAAACCTTAAGAGTGGGGGGGGGGAGCAAGCACATGCAAAGTATAATTCATCAAAAACTTATATAAATCGGATAAGCGTTAAAGTATGCATATATGTCAATCCTCACCGCTGTATACACTCAACAAACGAAATCACTCAGAACGGGAGGTAATACATGGGACATGCGGGCAAAAAGAGTAAATGTAAATGGAAACTAGGCCTCACACATGCCTAAAGAAGAACGCTATATATAAAACGAAAAACATGTAATCTCAATGAAAGATACCATCATTAAAGGAGGAAAAATATATTTTCATAGATTATCGTAATTATTTAAACTTTTTAATTGAATTCACCCCAGGACCACATAGGACTTTATAGGGTTGTAATTTAGGTTTGGGGTTAAAGCTATGAAAGGAAGGGAATTATGTACGTACTCAAAGTGTTCGAAAATGAAAACTTGGAATAATAGAAAATGTGGGAAAAAACAAAATTGGAATATGACTTCCATAACAAGCATTCAATATGAAATAGGAGAGTAATAAGGATTATTGAACACTATATACATGAATGAAACTTTCTCTTTTTTTTCTTTTCTTCTTTTTCTCACTTTTTCTTTTGTTTTCTTTTGTTTTCTCTTTCTTTTTCTTTTCTTTCACACTCTCACGTGCTTAATTACCACCAAGAAAACAAAAGTATATAGTGTTAGCACCAAGTCCAATGATTCTAAAAAATGTGCACTATATACAGGTTGTAAATGTGCAATTTTTCTTTTCTTTCACACTCTCACGTGCTTAATTACCACCACGTAACAAGAACATCATTAAATCCCAAGTATCATTCCAAACAAAGGTATGAAAGGTGATATATACGAAATGAAGGACTATAATAAGGCTCAAAGGGGTTGATGAGGAAAAACATTTAAGGTGAGGTCAAGGACAATATGGGTGGCCTATGATCAGAGTCAAAACAAACTTTAAAAATAATGTTCAAGTGATACATTTCAAAAACCACTCAATTAATGAACGATCAATGAAAGAATAATGAGATTACCAACGATTGTAACGTTTTTAAGGAGGAAAGAGTAGTGCATAACACTCACAACCGAAGAAAATCATAAAGCTCACTAGATGAAAGTATATACAATGCAATAAAAGATTACCGATTTATAAAAATCTTAAACCAAATCATTAAAACAAGAAAAGCGCATGTACTCATGGGATTAAAGTTTAATTTGTGAAGTTATTCAGAATATCAATAATTGAGGACTAAAGTCTAATAAATTCTAAAATCGAGAACGTGCATCATTGTGTTGTCTATTGGATCAGGCATTTATTGAAATTTATCATCGAAAACAAAGGCAAAAATGCCCAACAAAGGAGAAAAAAGAAAGAAAATATTTTTGAAATTTTTTTTTTTTTTACAAGAAACGCATGCTTGGGAAGAACATATAATCGAATCAAAGAAACTACCAATGAAAAGATAGAATATCCCACACCCGCTAACAAAACCTGACATTGTCCTCAATGTGAATTAACAACCAAATTATAGAAAGGAAAATAGTGATATTATCCAAAATAGAGCAATCTTCATGACGGTACAAGTCCAATGATTCTAAAAAATATGTTAGCACCAAGCATAACAAAAACAAAACCAAGTACACTAGAAAATAAAGAAGAAATAAAGAAAAATAAATAAAATAAAAGGAAACTAACTATTTACAACCTGCAATTTTAAATTCTAACTAACTATACACTAGAAGTTGAAATTTTTTAAGGTCCAACCAAAAATTGATTTGACTTCGGGGGAAAAACAATGTACCCTTATTTTCATGAATACCTTCTGAAAAATCGAAATATTGTTCAAACAACGGAAGGTATGTGTAAGGCAGAAGAAATGGACCATTACTAATTAAAAAAAATTACGGGGGGGGGGGGGGGGGGAGGAGGGGGGGAGACGGGGGACGGGGGATTTGGATTGAAAGGATGACGAATACACATGGTAATAAAAAAACTAAATTTCCTCCCAAATATTTTGAAATTGGAATGGGAGGTGGAGCACTTAGAGGAAAAATTGCCTTCTTGAAAAGCAACTCGAGCAAGTACTCCTCATCTATGAAAGGGTTAAACTTTTTAAAATTTGGAACCAATTCATCAGGTACTTGTATCTGTTTGAAACTATAGAATAAAGATGGGGAAGAAATAAATTCAAACTCAAGAGATGAGTCATCATCATTTGAAGATTGAGTTTCGAAGAAAATAAGATCATTTTCAATAAAATATTATTTTTTTGGGACCAAAGAAGAAATCATTTCATTGCAAATGGATACTATGTCCATTTCTTCCTCACTTTCATTCTATACTATACCATGGGCATGGAGAATAATGCTTTATTCCAAAGTAGGCGTCGACTCCTCATTTTGTTCAAAACATTCCTCAACTTCAAGAATCTCAGAAGAAAAATCATCGTCGGATTCAAATAATAAATCCAATTCATGCTCCCAACAATGATTTTCTTCCCGATAACGGTTTTCAATTTTATCATTTTCAAGCATGCCCAAGCCCTCACGCAACACATAGGTGGAGGCACGGATTCTTAAAAATGAGGTGCTTGGAAAATGGGACGCTTTGAAAGCTATTAGAATTCGTTTCAAAATCCTTATCATAAGGATTTTGATGCCCAATTTCGGAATGATCATTCTCAAAATTCCCATAATCCATAACTTGACTTTTGTAATAATCACCCAAAGACATTTTAGATGTTTCAATTTTTTGGGCTTGTGAGCATTGACCAAAAGTCATAGGTTTAGGGGGATTTTGAGAATTATCATCACGATTACCGAAAAAATTGGAATAAGACAAGCTTACCCCCAAAAAAAGTCAAGATATCAAATTCCACAAAGTGATGTGCGTTCGAAAAATTCAAGCGTTTCTTGGCGCTCAAATGTAGAAGTCCTAGAAAAATAGTTAACAAAAAAATATAAATAAATAAAAAATACTACGAAATACTAAATTAAATAAATTCTAAAACAAACAAGTCCCTGGTAACTGTGCCATCTTGATTAACCGGTGAAAAGTAGCGCAGTATCAGTATGCCGGTCGTTGAATTCGTTTCACCGCATCAATACAAAATCCTAAACTATTGACTACACTCTTTTAAGGGAGTACAGCGGACAGTCTGGGTATGGAATCCACAGAGACTAGTTTTTATAATCCTATTAATTTAACTAAACTAGGCATGTATTTAAACTTAGATTGACAAAACGAGTAAAACTATAGCTTAAAAATCATCTCCCTCACACGAGCTAAATAGCATAAATGGTTACATGAACATAAAAGTGCTAACAAGCTTAATCATATTTGGGCAATTAATTAAACCTAGAGTTGTCACCCTCTAAATTCTCATAAAAGTTTAATTTGAGTTCGGTGTCAACGAATATTCCCGAAATTACACATGAAAGGTCAAAAATACGGAGCGTACGTGATATACCCCGTTAAATCTCCTAGGCGTAAAATCAAGAAAAATCCAATCGAAATAAACTCATTAAAACCCATCACCATAGTAAAGCAACCAAATCAACCCAAGGTGAGTTTTATCAATCACAACCTAGATTAAATTAGCTTCTCAACATAATTAAAGATATGTATTTAAATGTAAGAAACAAATGAAAGAAATTAAATAAAGCAATAAACCTAAGTTACAAAACAAGTAAATAAACAAAAAGAAAAGAAACAAACAATGGAAACTTGGATTGATGGAGAAGATGATGAATAGTATTCTTACACAACATTTATGGGCAAACCCTAGGAAGGAGAAATGGCACTCCAAGATGCATCTCTAAACCCAAGCTCCCCTAAACTAAGAACTAAGACTATCTAAAAATGAAGATATCAGACAAAATAAATAAGGGTTATTATTTATAATAAGTTGGAAAAGAAATAAAAGGAAAAGAAAAGAAAAGGAAAAACTACCCAATATCTGCTCCTACCAATCAACCGCGGCTAGGGGGATGGTCGAACAGTTCCTTGGTTTGAGACCCCTTGTTTCCTTCCTAAATTAAAATCTAAATCACTGGTCGACCGGGGGATCAAGGTTGGACAACCAGTCCCATGTTTTCTGGCCTCTTTTGGTCTTCGCATGGGAGGAAAAGTGCTTTACGAAAATGGATCTAACTTCTTCGTCCGGGTAAGGACATTATTTTTATTATCTGTTCAAAATTGAGTATGTCGTATACCATTACAACCGTCGAAGAAATATTCAAGATCATTCAAGCATCAAGACGGATGATCTGAATATCAAAGTTCTTCAGCATTCAAACCTTGGCGAGATTCATTTTTGGTAAGGTTCTATTTAAGTACTTTAACTGTTCACTTAGAGTGTTGGGATATTTTTTACAAAATATTTTCTAAGTGTTGGAGCAAAGTTTTTCGTCAAAAATATTTTTCTAAGTGTTGAGGCGGATTTTAAAGACGAAATAAAAAATTAATTTTTATTTAATTTCGTTTGAGAGATAAAGGCTCTCGTTCGAGCAATATCCTCATGTCGCGTGAAGTTGTTTGAACTACATGTGTCATCGTTCGAGCGACACTGATATCTCGTTAGAGCGACGCGCCACTTAAATTTTTTTTATATAGCGTGTTAAACAGCTCTATTTTTCTTAAGAAGACCTGCATTTTTATTAGATACAAAAACTGCGTTGGCAGAATCATTGTCTTCTTACTTTTAGGGTTTTAATCCTTTTTTTTTCAATTCACAAGATCCCAATAGTTTATGTGAATTTTTTTAGAACCTAAGAACACATCTTTGTTAAAGTTTCTCTTGTAGAGAAGATATCTACTACTGATCTAGGTGCCACTTGAGGGAGGTCATGGGCTGACATCGACTGCGTGTCATAGGGAGTAATCATGGGTATTCCTGGGATGAATTGGAGCAACAGTTCTTCCTGACTCTAGACTGCGTGTCTATGTGATTGTTCCAAGGAGTAATCATTGCAGATTTCATTGTAATTATTGTAAGTTGCGATTTACATCTTTATAGTGAAATAAAGGTTTTTCTTGAAATGGATTTTTCCTGAAATCTATGGGTTAGCAAATTTATTTGTGATGGTTTGACACACACACACACACGTAGTTGCATATTAGGGCTGAATAAAATTGGATTAAAAATTAACACCGATTAAATAAGGTTAAATTGAAAATTTACGAATTCGATTTAATCAGTATCGTGCACTCTACATTCTCAAATTGGTATTAGAGCAGGTTAAACTAATTTATTGTATATTCCTATTTCTGTGATATTGATTTTTTTTTTTAAATCAATTTTGTGAGAAATCACAATTTTCCCAATGGAGCACATATATAATCGGATGCCCATTTTTGACAAGTCTAATTATGCCTACTGGAAAGCACGTATGAAATCACAGTTAATGGCCATTGAGGAGCGCGCTTGGGTAGTTTGTGAAAGAGAAGGTAGGAGACCTCCAGATGTATGAAATTAACATGTTTCCTGACACTATCAAGCCTAAGGATAGAGGGATAGCACTTAAAGCCTAGTCTAGGAAGGGAGAGAAAGTGTCCACGAGAGAGAAGAAAATAAAGTGAAAGTTTGTGAGTCTGACTCTGAGGGTGAGGTTGATTTTGATACGATCATGCTTGTGAAAAATTTTAAAAGTTTCTCAAGTTTTCAAAATAAAATTCTTCCAATATAAGATTTTTTGAGAAAAATAAAAATAAGGCCAAAGTGAGCGGTGAGAAATAGGAAGAAGAGAAGTGTTTTGACTGTGATGGTAGGGGGAATAGAGATTTTGAGTGTCCCATTTGACTAAAGATAAAGGGCAAACAAACTGCCATGACAGCCACGACAGCCACTCTTAGTGATAGTGAGGAAGAGGTGAAGGATTCTGGGAATGAGTCTTCACATGGAAAATTTGTTGCTATTTTAGCTAGCCACGTGAGCACGCCTAGTTTGTCCCACGATGATGAGGATACTTGTGCACGTGAGACCCCCGAGGAGGAGGATAGTTTGACTGTTTTGAGTGAGGGTGATAGTGAGTGTGAAAGTAGAGATGAAAGTGAGATCCAAATTGCATTTAGAGATTTATACGTCGAGACCTTAAAGACTAAGAAATTGAATAAGTATTTAGGTATTAGGGTAAGAGATTTGGAGAGAGAGTTTGATAGTTTGAGGGTGTCTAAAGCGAAATCAAGTCAACTCAAGAAAGGGAAGGTTTCTTTGAGTGAACAGTTGATTGCTTTAGACCGAAAAAAGAGTGATTTGACCAACAAGGTGTCTAGTCTGACGACACGTGTATCCCAACATGAGTGTGCCCGAGAGGTCAAAGTCCCTTTAGAGAACTCATCTAAGAAGGTTGGAAAGATGATTTTCAATCCCATTTTGGGTGATGTTGAGAGACAAGGAATAGGTCATGACGGTGCATCCACTTCCCATGTTGCACCCAAACCGGTTCCCGAGTTTGTGATTGATCCATATGGCTCTCAACCCAACCCACCTAGGTATCTCGTACCTGATAGGAGAGCGTGTAGGAGACATTTTGAGAGAGGTGTACCTGTTTATGTTTGCACACACTGAAAGAAGAGAGGACACCTTAGGGAGTTTTGTTTTAAGTTGGATCATGTGTCATATTTTGCTACTACACGTGTTCACACACACACACACATGATGCTCTGGATGATTACACGAGAGATTTTGCACATCTTAGTGAGCAGGTAAAGTTTTTAGTCAGGACTTCACACGACTTGATGGATGTTTTTCATAGGACGTCACCACCTTTGGAAAACTCCACCGCACCTAACGGTTGAGGTCTAGACTTGTTTGCTAACATAGGATGTTTTTCATATTGATATTTTATGCCTATTGCTAGTATGTGTCATTTTTGTATTAGATTTTTGTTTTTGAAATTTTTTGAAAAATACAAAAAGATTTTCATTTTTTTTAGAAAATTTGAAGAAGCCAAAAAGATTTTTTTTGATAAAATTTTTAAAAAAGTCAAAAAGAGTTTTGTATTTTGTTTTGTACCGTATATCAATGGACATTTAGGATGACCGAGTCACAATTACATTCCATATCATAATGACGATTTGATAGTGTTTTGATATGCGTCATCATTTTATTTTTGTGCTTTACAATGTTTGGAGTCATTGAGATGTACTTTGTGATTACTACCTACATGTTTGACTCATAAGTTCCTTTATGCACAACTGCTCACGTTTGTTTGATTATTGTACTTGTTTATCACATATCATTCAGAGTGTTGTCATCTCAATTCTGTCTTTAAAACGAACCATATGCGATAAAACTTGACAATGAAAGTAGTGCATGTATGAACCATTTACCGTGAGGATTTAATTGTAACAAAAAATTGATGAGTGAAATATGGGAAAGGGCTACGAAAGTTCAAAATCAACTCGTCGTGAAATCCACCGTTTGAAAAGAGCTTGAAAAAATTAAAAGACAATAAAAAGATAAACATTACAAAAAGGGGCCACCTCAAAAGAAAATATAGATAATTATTATTTATGAGGGAGTTTGAATGGAAAGAAATGAAAAACGGGTTTACACGTCCTGACAGCATCATGGAAAAACATTACATAGTTTTATACGTTATTGGTATGGGAATCATTCTTGACTTTGATGTGGTTATGGATTGAGTCGATGTCATATAAATTCAACACTTTCGACACCTAAGGATGATTTTGAGATTCATTCTTTAGGAGTATACATATTCATCGTGCACATATATATGTTTGATTTCTTTGATTTGCCTATCGAATATGTTCACACCCATTCATTCCGTTTCAATAATTTGGTTGTCTTAGTGTAAATTCATGGTGTGTGATTTTTGTAAAATTATTTTTGCATTTTTGTTTCAAAAAATTGAAAAATCAAAAATAGTTTGTGGAAGCTTTTGAGCTACTCTTTGCATGAGCGTAGTTTGATTCATATTTTCTATGCATATTTATCGTAATAACTCCATGTTTATTTTGTTTATTCATTTCCTTGTCTATTTCGGTCAAATAAAAAGGGGGAGAACGAATTATGTGGGAGTTTTTGCATTATGGGTGAGATTTGATTATTGATTGATTTATTCTTAAATCATTTCTAACTCGATATGTCACGAAGGTATTTGCTTTGTATCATGTGTGCAGGTACAAAATTAAAGATCATTATTTTTGCACACCCTGATGAGAAAAGCTTAAAGATTTGAAGTTGAAGATTTTGAAGAACAGTTTTGAACTTGCATGTTTAGTACCATTCAGTTTTGGGTTCATGGGAGGGTATTAGATTTGTATAGGCTTTTTTATTTGTTAATTCAAATGTTTTTATTTTGTACCGGCATAGACATAGGGGTAGATTTGTAAGGACATTATTTTTATTGTCCGTTCACAATTATGTATGTCGTATAGCGTTACAACCATCGAAAAAATATTCAAGATCATTCAAGCATCAAGACGGATCCGAATATCAAAGTTCTTCAACATTCAAACCTCTGCAAGATTAATTTTTGATAAGGTTTTGTTTAAGTATCTTGATGGTTCACTTAGAGTATTGGGATATTTTTTACAAAATATTTTCTAAGTGTTGGAGTGGAGTTTTTCGTCAAAAATATTTTTCTAAGTGTTGAGGCGGATTTTTAAAGACGAAATAAAAAATACTTTTTATTTAATTTCGTTCGAGCGACATCCTCATATCGCGCGAAGTCGTTTGAACTACACGTGTCATCGTTCGAGCGACACTGATATCTCGTTCGAGTGATGCGTCGCCTTAAATTTTTTATATATAACGTGTTAAACAACTCCGTTTTTCTTAAGAAGACCTGTGTTTTTATCAAATACGAAAACGGCTTTCATCGAATCACTGTCTTCTCACTTTTAGGGTTTTAATCCTTTTTGTTTTTAATTCACTAATCCCAAGTTTATGTGAATTTTTTTGGAACCCAAGAACACATATTTGTTAAAGTTTCTCTTTTAGAGAAGATCTCTACTGCTGATCTAGGTGCCACTTGAGGGAGGTACTTGGCTGACGTTGGTTGCGTGTCATAGGGAGTACTCGTGGGTATTCTTGGGCTGAATTGGAGTTGCGATTCTTCCTGATTCTAGACTGCGTGTCTATGTAATTGTTCTAAGGAGTGATCATTGTAGATTTCATTGTAATTATTGTAAGTTGCGATTTACGTCTTTATAGTGAAATAAAGGTTTTGCCCGAAAGAAATTTTTCCTAAAATTTGTGAGTTAGCAAGTTTATTTGTGATGGTTTGACACACATACACCCACCCACCCACACACACATAGTTGTATGTTTTAGGGCTGAATAAAATTGGATTAAAAATTAACATCTATTAAATAAGGTTAAATTAGAAATTGCCGAATTCGGTTTAATCAGTATCGTGCACTCTACATTCTCAGTTTGAACTCGAAACGACATGCCGTTTGTGGCCACGTGAAGCTAACTCAATGAAATACGCTTCAGTGGAACCCACTGAGGCAGAGATGAAGTATAAAATGACTAAATTGCCCTTGATGTAGCATCCGGTGACCGAACTTCTACGAAATGTAACCAATCCTCACTTAAAGCGTTCCAATACCTACAAAAGCTTAATTAAGCCTTGCAAAGCATATATATATATATATATATATATATATATATATATATATATATATATATATATATATATATATATATATCCAAAACTGAGATTGTTCTGTTAAAGAGCATAAATATAGGCATATGTAACACAAAAAGTGATAGAATGTATAAAGATAGCGTGCGCGGATATGTAATATTCGTGATTAATCATCCGTTGAAGACTTTATATCTTGAGATAGGAGTTTTTGGGATATAGCCTCCAATACCTTGAGAGGGGGACTTAGAAAGATTATTGCCGGTCTACATTAAAGCTCCCAGACATCTCTTATCTGACTTCACAACTCGAGGCCTTTAGCTTCTTTGACCCTTTGGCTATGATAGCCTTGTTTGAAATTGAGGGGTCGGCACAACCTGAGTCGACTGTATAGATAGTTAACAATGAAGATGCGGACGACTATGAAGGTGATAATGAGTCGACTGGTGATGAGGTCGAGATAACTATATTGATAAGGATAACCATACTAAAGCTGAGAAGAATGACGCCGCTGATGGATTGGCTCAGGTGGAGACTGAGTGAAACCCATTAACTTGAATTTTCCTGTTAGGGCGATCGCTTGTGGCCTTTTTCTGATGTAACTATTGAACGCCTTTCACTTTTGATAACTTAACTTACTTTTTCTTGAACAATTTAAAATGTATTCCCGTCTGATGAAATTTAATGTGATTATGTATAAATATTTTCATCCTCCATTTCTACTAATTTTTTCATTGTGTTTTGTCTGCTTATAATTTTAAGCAACTTTGCAACCTTCTAATTGTTGACATATTCTCGTATGAGCAGAGAAGTAACTCAACTAACTTAATGATTTCTTAAACTATATATCACCACATAATGATGTTTAAAGGAACCATAATTAAATGGTATTCAAATTTCAATTCACCAAATTAATGGTGTTTAATTGCAAGTCCCCTCTCGTCATTTTGAGAGTGTATGGATGAGTATCGTCTCATCCTACACTATCGTCTTACCAAGAGAGTTTGACTCTCATACCACCAAATTAATGATGTTTAAAGGAACCATAGTTAAATAATTTTCAAATTTGAATGCACCAAGTTAATGGTGTTTAACTGCAAGTCCCCTATCATCATTTTGAGAGTGTATGGATGAGTATCGTCTCGTTGTACACTATTGTCTTACTAAGGAAGTTTGACTCTCATACCACCAAATTAATGATGTTTGGAGGAACAATAGTTAAATGATTTTCAAATTTGAATGCACCAAATTAATGGTGTTTAATGCAAGTCCCCTCTCGTCATTTTAAGAGTGTATGGATGAGTATCGTCTCGTCCTACACTGTCGTCTTGACGAGATAGTTTAACTCTCATACCACCAAGTTAATGATGTTTAAAGGAACCATAGTTAAATGATTTTCAAATTTCAATGCACCAAATTAATGGTCTTTAATTGCAAGTCCACTCTCATCATTTTGAGAGTGTGTGGATATGTATCATCTTGTCCTACACTGTCATCTTGTCGAGAGAGTTTGACTCTTATACCACCAAATTAATGATGTTTAAAGGAACCATAGTTAAATGATTTTTCAATTTGCTTTGTGTTTTTCACCACCTTGGTGATGTTATCACACTGTTTCCCCCTCTCGGTGGTATTGAGAATCTATGAACGAGGTGAACCCCGTCTAGATTCTTGTCTCATCGAGAGTGATTTAATGTTGTTTCATAAATAAGTGATGTTTTGTAGCTTAGGATGACTTGTATCATGCAATTCGATTAATTCATACTGATATGCCCCAAGTGTGACTTCGGCTCTGAGACACCAACCTCGGCCAAGGTTGTGGCCGACGCTGGAAAAACCGTAGGTCCGTGAAATCAACCCTCGGTATAGTAAGGTCGGCCCAGGCCGACACTACCACCAACTTCATCAAAGGGACACTGCATGTATCATATGGGTCAGCGGCACATCAGTTCAACTGGGTATGACAACCTCGTCCAGGGGATGGCTAAGGTCGCAGGAAGCCATACGTCTACCAAGGTCAGCCTCATCAAGATATTAGTCGATGTTCCAGGCAGGATCCAGCTCAACCTCGGCTTTACCCGACCTCAATCTTGTCTCGGCTTAACTTAAGCCGAGACCTTCATGGCCCATCTCGGTGTGCTCGGGCCACTAGTCTTTATCAACCTCGGCTTATCCCAGGCCGAGGTCATGACCAAGCACGACGGTCGAGCATCTATTGACATTTGGATAAGGACACGTGGATATAAGTCAGTTGTAACAAATCATTCCCCACACGTGGGAAGAATATTTCATCATCATTCTCTACATGTGACAGTGACAAATGTCTTCCTCATATTGGATAGATCACATACACACATAATCATTGCATGAATGGGGGTACATTACACCCTCCAGGTACTATATATAGAGGTCATCCTCTACCTTGCAAAGGATCCCCGAAACTAGCAACCCTAGCTGAAACCCTGTTCAAATACACAGTAGCGAGAGAAAGCTTGAGAGATTGTATCTATGGCCATTAGTGCCCTCATATATTGATACACATCATACACTTGCACAGTGGACGTAGGCCTAATTGGCTGAACCACTTATATTCCTGTGTAAATCCTCTTCTCCGCATCTTCTTCTACTATGTGTGTATATACCTCATGCTGCCATTGTTAACATTGAATTGATCTCACAAACACCTTCAAGGGTTGTGCTATTTCCAGCATCATCATTTTGGCGCCGTCTGTGGGAACGAGAAGCTATCTCTCCCTCTTCTTCAGCTTAACCTCACTGGAGACTCTGGTGGTGAACTAGGCACCACCCCTTGCGTGGAGCTGTTTCACCATTGAAAGAGGTCCTTTAAGGTATTAAGCACACCTGATACTTAAGCTCTTTACTAAGCAACACATGGCACCAGAGTTGCCGCCGCCTCTTCCGCCACCTAGTGGTGGGGGGCTTAGTTCCAGTCAGGCACCGCCCCAGTCCGAAATGGAAGAGGTAGCTGCAGCCTTGAGGTCTTTGGCCGTAACACAACAAGCTATGCAGGAACAATTTGCACATCTCAGTCAAACTATGATGAGGCCACCTGGAGTCTCACCGGATATGATCACTTCGGCGGCTGTCCAGCCTCATCCTGATGCTAGGGGACCACCCCAAGCACCAATGAAGGACCAGCCTGCACCCCAGCGGAGAAAGGATGTTGCTGACCCTAGGCGCTTACGCCTGGGGAGGCAAGGAAACCCTTTTCCCGGAGGACAGGTATGATGATCTAGAGGCGAAAGAGGCCCCGAAAGATTGTTGGGATCCATATGAGGTTTCGAAAAATACGGTTCGTCCTCTTCAGCATAGCCAAGGATGTGCTGGCCGAAGAGCTGAAGAGGCCCAACAGCGAGGATCAGCTTTTGATCGATTGAGCATAGGGTCAGCCTTTGAGAGGTTGGGCCCAGTGAATGACCTAAGACAGAGGTTATCCAGGTCAAGAAGTGCCGCCGATTCGCAAAGAGGGGACAGACAAGGTCGGCCTGACCAAGGCCGACCCCGTGAAAGAAGGGGCAGAGACCAGGAAGAGGTCATCATCCGACGCTGTGCAGCGGTAGGGGAACCCTCAGTCCATCCCTTAGAGGTGGCTGGGGACAACCTCGGCCAGGTCGATGGCAGAAGACTGTGGAATGACTCTATCCAGCGCCTTGAGGATAAGATAGGAGACCTCATCAAAAGTAGGGACTTATTACAAAGGGGTTACTCAGAAGGCTCTCCATTTGTGGCTAAGATAGTGAGCTTCCCGACTCCTGCTAAATTCAAACCTCCCGTGGTGTCTCCCAAGTATGATGGCAGCACCAACCCTGTACATCACATCGAGATGTATCAGTTAGCGACAGACATTTACTCAATACCTGATGAGCCTTCTCTGGGACCTTAACAGGAGCAGCGCACAGCTGGTTTACTTCTCTTCTAAAGAACTCAATTGAGAACTTCAAGGGCTTGGCTGAATGATTCATCCACAACTTCTTCTTTGGGGTGAGACCTCAAAAGAAGACTACTCACCTGCTGTATGTCAAGCAGGGCAAGGACGAGAGCCTAAGAGACTACATCGCCGGGTTCAACAAAGAGAAGCTGGAGGTCGAAGATTATGAAGAGAAGATATCCATGACCGCCCTCATAGGAGGTCTTCAGAAAGGGAAACTGTTGTGGAAACTCGTGAAAGACCCTCCTAGGTCTATGGCAGAGCTATTGGAAGCTGCGGGAAAGGTCATGAATGCCGAAGAGGCAATGGCCGCCAAGTATGAGGATGAGAACCACGGTAATGGCGGGAAGTCCCAAAGAAAGAAAGATGGAAAGAAGAGGTCAGTCGATGACAAGTTCGCTCACTGTACTCTTCTCAATGTGAGCTGTGAGCATATCCTTAACGAGATCAAGAATGACAGGACTCTGAGATGGCCAAAAAAATTAAAGGCTCCGCCACATAAGAGGAACAAAAACTTGTGGTGGGTTCCACCAGGACCATGGCCATGTCACGGACAGATGCTTCGCCTTGAAGGATGAGATTGAAAAAATGTTAAAATCTGGAAAATTGAGGAGGTATATAACCCTTGTCACAATTTGAACCTAGGAGACTCGTGGATGGACCCCCTCGTCAGATATATCAGAGAGGGAGAGCTAACTGAGTCCAAGATAGAAAGGAGGAAATTGAGATATAGGGCTGCCAAGTTCTCGATGATAGGAGACGTCTTATACAAGAAGGGATTTCTATTACCTCTCCTCAGATGTGGGCATCCCACGAAAGTTCCCCGGGTCTTACAGGAACTTCATGAGGGTTCTTACTTAAGCCACATAAGGGGAAGACACTTGGCCAAGAGAATCATCACATAGGGGTACTGGTGGCCAACCTTGTCCAAAGACGATGTAGCCTACATGAAGAGGTGTGATAAATGTCAAAGACTTGCCACTATTCCCCATCAACCTCATCAACCTATGACCTCAATCACCTCTCCATGGCCATTTACAGTATGGAGGATTGACTTAGTAGGACCTCTACCAAGAGCTGCCAACAGTTATAGATTCTTGATAGTTGCCATTGACTACTTCTCAAAGTGGGTGAAGGCAGAGCCAATGATAACGATCACAGAATAGAAGACCTTCCAATTTATTTGGAGGAACATCATATGAAGACATGGCCTCCCAAACACTCTCATCTCGGACAATAGGACCCAGCTCAAGAACTCCTCTTTAGAAAAGTACTGCCTA
This sequence comes from Sambucus nigra, assembly GCA_949130495.1. Taxonomy (NCBI): domain Eukaryota; kingdom Viridiplantae; phylum Streptophyta; class Magnoliopsida; order Dipsacales; family Adoxaceae; genus Sambucus; species Sambucus nigra. The sequence continues at coordinate 352,777,646 of OX422224.1, read as the reverse complement.
AGCGTTGGGATAAATCAGTTCTTCTCATCTCTTGGCCGACCTCAGGCAAACGGTTAGACCGAGGTCACGAACAGGACAATTATCGATGGAATCAAGAAGAGGTTAGAAGATGCGAAAGGAAGATGGACTGAGGAGGTCTACGCTGTGTTATGGGCCTATAGACCCATGACAAGGACACCTACAGGAGAAACCCCGTTCATGCTTGCACATGGCTCAGAGGCCGTCATACCAACAGAGGTGGGACTCCCTACTCACAGGGTACAGACCTATGACCCTGATAAAAATGGGGAAGAGAGGAGGCGAGATCTAATTGAAGAAAGAAAAGAAGACACGGAGTTCAGACAGGCAGCCTACCAGCAGAGAGCAGCAAAATTCTACAACCAGAGGGTGAAGTCAAGACCCATCGCAGTGGGAGACTTAGTGCTAAATAAGACCTTACAAAAAATAAACAAGCTCCACCCAAACTGGCACGGTCCCTACAAGTGACAGAAGAGGTTGTGCCTGGCACTACAGGCTAGAAAATCTAGAAGGGGAACCTTTCGCTAACCCATGGAATGCTGATCACCTAAAGAAGTATTACATATGATGTTGCAAGGAGTTTATGTAAATGTACCATATTATTATGAAGAGGTTATTAATAAAAGATCAGTTCCCATGACGGTTCTTGCTTCACTGTGCACTTGTCATTAATTATGAGGATAACATCTTAGGTGATGACCTCAGACCCTCATAACATCACTCAGTGGTGACAAGGTCTGAGGTCAGACACCATAATGAGATGACCTCAGACCCTTAACATCATTAATTTGGTGAGATTAATTATGAGGATAACATCTTAGGTGATGACCTCAGACCCTTATAACATCACTCAGTGGTGACAAGGTCTGAGGTCAGACACCATAAGGAGATGACCTCAGACCCTTAACATCATTAATTTGGTGAGATTAATTATGAGGATAACATCTTAGGTGATGTACTCAGACCCTTATAACATCACTCAGTGGTGACAAGGTCTGAGGTCAGACTACTAAATTAGTGCATGCAGACACCATTATACAAGCTTCAGATCTAAAACATCACAAACATCCAACAAAATGAAGTAGATGATCCCCCTCAGAGATTGACATACAGTCAAGATTCAAAAAATAAGAGTCAACCGTGTTCATTCAGAGATTACAAAAGTTCAGAGATTACAAATATTCAGGGGTTACAAAGAAGCTTCATAATTGAATTTAAGGGTTTAAGGGGGGAATGCTGGTGTCTTCGGCCTGGTCCTGCTGGACAACATTGGTCACCTCGATAATGTCATCCCTGTGGTCAGCCCCTCCAACCTCTGTGCCATCCAGCGTTGCAGTCTCTATAGGCACGGTAACCTCCTCCTCAACCTCCTGAAGGGCCTGGGCAAGCTGAGGATTAGCAAAGTCGAGGCCTATGAAATCAGAGGCTTTCAAACTGCCAGCCTCCTTCTCTTTGACAGCTGCCCACTTGGTAGTAGCTTTAATACCTCTCTTAAGGTACTTAAAGCCAAAGCTCATAAATTCATCAGAGGCTTTGTATTCAGCTAATATCCCCTCAGAGGCGTCATCAAGGGCTGCCTTCACTGCCGAGTTGACCTTCTGCTGCAGAACATCATCTTTGGCCTTCAGAGCCACGACATGGTCCTTCTTGAGCTGGGAGATCTCCTTCTCCAACCCCTTCACCTTCTTCTCAGACTCACCCAGCTCAGACTTCAGGCGGTCAATTTCTCCGTTCAGAGTGCTTTGCACCTTCTCGGCCTCTTGACCCTTCTGGATGAGGGGCAACTTCCTCAGAGTCCAGTTGGAGAGGTGGTGCATAGCTGCCAAGCCCTGCAGATTATGTGATTATGTATAAGTTGGAGACAAATCAAAGGTTACACTTAGAAATTACAAGGAAATATGAGGTCATACCTGAATGGACCTATGGATACCGAACTCAATCAGCAAGGGTGTATCCAATGACCAAAAGAAACGCTTATCGGCCGTGGTTATGGTAGAGCCGAAGGCATCCAGAGCCTACAAACTGTGGCCGACGATGCTGTCGATAATCTTCAATTACTCTAAACGAGCCGTCAGCACGTCTGTAGAAGAAATGGGGATGGCAGAATCGCCCCCCTTTTTCTTCTTCCTCTGATCCTCAGGGGCATGTTCGGTAGGAGCCCTCTTTTTGGTGGCTTGAGGCTTCGAGGTTGAGGGTACTGTAAGAGGAGCATTAAGTCATGCCTTCTTCGCCAGCCTTGTTAAACTCGGGGCTACCATCTCCCAAAGCTCGTCTGAGATATCCTTCGTACACTCTGTAAAATTGAAAGGTCTGAGTTAAAAGATTAGACATGAATAAAATCAGAGGTTCAGCTTCGAATAAAAAATGCTTACCAAGCTCAGAAAGAGGAACCTAGACCCGTCTCAGAGAGGTAGTGGGGGGTCATCAAGTGTTCGAATTTGACAAACAGACCATGCATCCCCTGATCTTGAAGGTCTTTCACCTTCTGAAGGTTCTGCAAGCTCAGACCTGGGTCGGCCTTGGCAGACATGGTGACCTTACCCTATCTTAGGGGCATCCTCGGCTCTAGCAAGGACGAGGGGACACATGGACCAAATTCCCATGGCCCTGAAGAGAAGAAATAGCGAGGCTTCCAGTTGTGGTTAGAAGTCTGAGTTATTTGGAGCATCTTTTTCTCAGGCTTTCGAGCTACAAAATGATAGTAGCTCGGATGATTTTTGGCAGAGGAGGGGACATAGCAACCAACAAAGACCTGAACTAGAAGGTCTGAGTGGTGGACAACCCTCCATAAGACTATGGCCCATATTATGACCCTCCAAGCATTAGGGGACAGTTGGGAAGGGGCCAAATTAATGAAGGCAAGGATGGACCTAATAATGGGATGAATAGGTAAACGAAACCTTAACTTGAACATCTGCTCGTACAAGCAGATCTCAACGTCTCGGCCATTGTAAGCCCTCTCTTCCCTCAGAGGTCTTCTAAGCTTTATGGAGGGGATGATGGAGTACATATATCTGAAGCAAAGAAGGTCTACCTCAGTAACGGTACTCTTGATCTCGGCCGCCTCAGAGACGTCGACATCACTTTCAGGGTCATCATCATCGTCATTATCTTTCTCAACATCGACCGGAGCAGACGTTGATGGATTACTCGGGAACCTCTGAGCGAACTCAGTCCCGGTGATAGCCGACAGAGGAATGGCGTCAAGAATGGGGGGAATAGCCACACTCGGCTCAAAAATATCAACCTTTAAGGAAGAGGACGAGGTGCTTGAATTATTATAGGACGAGGCACGGCTAGAGATCTCGGCTTGATCAGGGGCCTGATCTTGCCTAGTTCTGAAATCCATGGCCTCCTGGAAGGAATCTATAGACATAGGGTCTGAGGTGGAAGACTCAGACTCGGACATCGGTACTGGTTCGGCAGGGACCTCTGTTTGGTTAAATGGTTCCAATGGATCAGGGTATATCACCCTCAGGGGTGGTGGAAAGATGCGTCTAAGAGGGAACTCTTGTGACCTACGAGCCTCCTCCCGTGCTCTCTCTATTTGCCTAATTTTTTCTAAAGTCTTCTCTCTGAGAGAGGGGAATTCCTCAAGAAGTTAGTATAGGGGTCTGAGCATCAGAGGCAAACACTACACTTAAGGATCTTCTAAACGACAAACAAGATTGGCTAATGAAGTAAAGCAGTTTAAGGATCAAACTATAAAACCTAAGGCAAATACAGTTCGCCTGAAAGTATGGAGTTCTCGCCAGAAAACTCCCAAACTCGCCGGAAAATGCAAAAGTAAGAATGCTTGTAGGAAAAATGAAGAAAAAAGGATAGCAGAGGATACCTGACGAAGAAGTAGTAGGAGGAAATGAAGAGGACGTGAGGAATCTCCACCAAGAACTTTGAACCCAAGATTTCTAGAGAGAGAAGTTGCTGCAGAAATAAAGTCGCTCAAAGCAAGAGAAATGAGGAAGAATGAGGGAAATAATGGGGTTTAAACCCTTAAATGTGGGGGCACATCTCCCAAGGCCCATCATTGCCTTGGGAGCCCCAAAGGACGGCTAAAAACACGTGCTTTCCAAGCAAGCCACACTTCAGCAATGGACAAGTGTCAAGTGAGCATTGGCACATGGGAGAAAGACCTCGGAGGTGTAGAGATCCCCCAGTCATCTGCTCTCGCATGTAACTAGGGGCTGGGGGGTGATTGATATGCCCCAAGTGTGACCTCGACTTTGAGACACCAACCTCAGCCGAGGTTGTGGCCAATGCTGGAAAAGCCTTAGGTCCGTGAAATCAACCCTCGGTATAGCAAGGTCAGCCCAAGCCGACACTACCACCAACCTCATCAAAGGGACACTGCATGTATCATACGGGTCAGCGGCACTTCAGTTCAACTGGGTATGATAACCTCGGCCAGGGGATGGCCGAGGCCGAAGGAAGCCATACGTCTACCAAGGTCAGCCTCATCAAGATATCAGTTGATGTTCCAGGCAGGATCCAGCTCAACCTCGGCTTTAGCCGACCTCAATCTTATCTAGGCTTAACTTAATCTGAAACCTTCATGGCCCATCTCGGTGTGCCCGGGCCACTAGTTTTTATCAACCTCGCTTATCCCAAGCCGAGGTCATGACTAAGCACGATGGCCGAGCATTTATTAACATTTGGATAAGGACACGTGGACACAAGTCAGTTGTAACAAATCATTCCCCACACGTGGGGAGAATATTTCATCATCATTCTCTACATGTGACAGTGACAGATGTCTTCCTCATATTGGCTAGATTACATACACACATGCTCATTGCATGCATGGGGGGTACATTACACCCTCCAGGTACTATATATAGAGGTCATCCTCTACCTTGCAAAGGATCCCCAAAACTAGCAACCCTAATTAAAACCCTGTTCAAATACACAGTAGAGAGAGAAAGCTTGAGAGATTGTATCTATGGCCATTAGTGCCCTCACATATTGATACACATCATACACTTACACAGTGGACGTAGGCCTAATTGGCTGAACCACTTATATTCCTGCGTAAATCCTCTTCTCCTCATCTCCTTCCACTATGTGTGTATATACCTCATGCTGCCATTGTTAATATTGAATTGAGCTCACAAACACCTTCAAGGGTGGTGCTATTTCCAGCATCATCACATATAACAAAGATACGAGGGAACACTTGAGATTTTTCATTCATCACAATTTTTAGTACATCTCTCATAAAATGGTAATATAAACAAAATACAAGACCATATTGATAGTATCTCTTTAAGTAATCAGCATTACAAGGGTTTGAGAATGGCCCTCCCTCCAAATTTTCAAGCCGATAAGTGCCAGGAACAACTTCCTCAGTAACTCTATAAGAGTCGTGCCAATTTGCATGGATCTTATTCGTCTTATGCCAAGCTTTCTTTAAAACTAGATCTCCAATGACTATTAACCTAGCCTTAACTCTCTTGTTGTAGAGTTTTATAGTCCTCAACTGATAAACAACCTTCCTAATCTCTGCATCCTCTTGTCTTTCTTCAATGAGTTTTAGATCTTACCTTTCTTCCTTGGCGTTTGATTTGGGGCTGTATATTAAACCATGTGACTTGGTAGGCTGATCTTGGTGGGTATCACTACCTCTGAGCCAAAGGCAAGCACGAAGGAAGTGTCCCCCTTTGGTGTCCTTTTCGTCGTCTTGTATGCCCATAACACATAGTGTAGCTCTTCCATCCAAAGACCATTAGCATCTTTTAATTTTTTTTATCCCATCTAGGATATTTATTTGTCACCTCAGTTTGGTCATTCGCCTAAGGTCAGCCTGGAGCTGAGAAAAAATGTTGAACACCAAATCTCTCGTAGTATGCCTCTAGAGACGAATTCTTAAATTATTTACCATTATCTAAGATCAAGGTGTGGGGTAGATCATACCTATAAATAATATTCCTCTAAATGAATTTAAATGTCTTCGTCTCGATGATGGTTATCATGTCCTTTGCCTTAACCCATTTAGAAAAATAATTGATCGTCAGGATAAGATATCTGTAATTGCCTGTTGCTCTGGTCAAGGTTCCTACCAAGTCAAACCCCCAAACTGCGAACACCCAAGGGGAAGTAATAAATGTTAAGGATTGATGAGGTTGATAAGGGATGCTCACATATCTTTGACATTTGTCACATATGTTCACATAGTTGGTTGCATCCTTAGCTATAGTCGATTACCAGTACCCTTGAGTGACTATTCTTTTTGCCAATGATCTCCATATTATGTGACTGGAACAAGAGACCTCATGCACATCCTTTAGTATATATTCTACCTTTGTCGGATGAACGTATTCGAGTAAAGGGAGGAGGAATCCTTTCTTGTACAAGACCTCTCATATGATTGAGAACTTGGTTGCCTTGTATTTTAACTTCTTTCTCTCCACTCTTCACTCTGGCATCTCACCTTCCCCGATGTATCAGATGAAAGGGTTTGTCCAAGATGAACTTAGGTTCAGGTTCAAGTAGAACTCCACTGTATTGTCTTCCTCTTCAATGGTCGATCAATGTAGGATCTCCATTGGCACTGACCTTCTAATCTCCATTCTAGTCACAGACGCTAATCTTGCTAAGGCATCGACTCAGTTGTTCTCTAGTCGAGGGATCCTTTTTAGCTACACCTCTTTAAAGTTCTTCAGCATTACTTTTACCCTTGCTAGGTTATTGTCTATTCTCTCATCTTTTGCCTTGTACACTCCCAGAATTTGGTTCACCACCAATCGGGAGTCACTATGAACTGTTATTTACCCAATATTTAATGCCTTGGCGAGGGAGAGTACCTCCAGAAGGGCCTCATATTTTGATTCGTTGTTGGACCCCTTGAAACTGAATCTCAAAGCGTATTCAATGCCAATCCCATCTGGGACCGACACCATCAAGCCGACACCGCTCCCTATCTCATAAGAAGCGTTATCTACAAATAGGCTCCAAACACTGTCCTCTTTTAAGAAAGTTCCCTCATCAAGTACTCCATTCTTGAACATAAATTTATCTTCTTCATTCTAGGCCATTACAATTCTGAAAGCACTCGTTTCAACCTCATCCGGGCTAAGACTTGCTTTTTTAGCTCATTTACTAGATCTACAAACTCTTCAATACTAGTCTCGTCCCAAGTGAACTTGGCAACAAAATCTTCCAAAGCCCACCCTTTGATGGTTGTTCTAGGCTAATAGACAATATCTAATTCCCCCATCTCTATCGACTAGACCATCAACCTACTCGATTGCTTGATTTTATGGGTGACCTATCTAGGACAGTTAGTAAGGATAACCATCATGTGAGCCTAAAAATATGGTTTCATTTTCCTCGATGCATGTATCAAAGCATAAGCCAGCTTCTCCATCTTCTAATACCTCTTCTCGACCCTTTAAAGGGAATCACTATTGAAGTAAGCCAGCTTATGCACCCCATTGCCTTCTCATATAATTACTGCACTGATTGTCGACTTAGATATGGCCAGATACATATATAGCTTTTCTCCCAGATCATGCCAAGATAACAAAAGTTGGGAGCCAAGGTAAACCTTTAACACTTGAAAGGATCTCTCACATTCCTCATTTCTTTCTAAGGCATTTCTCAACACTTTAAAGAAGGGCAGACACTTGTTTATATCCCTTGACATGAACCTATTTAATGCAGCAACTCGTTCAGTTAGCCTCTGAACATCTTTTATGGTTTTTGGAGTCTTCATCTCCACCAATGCTTTAATTTTTTCAGGGTTAGCCTCTATCCCTCATTGATTGATGACGAACCCTAGGAATTTGCATGTTCCAACCCCGAACACACACTTGGCGGGATTAAGTTTCATTCAATATTCATCCATTATATTGAAAGTGCACTCGAGGTCGGCCACATGCATCTGGGTCTTGAGGCTCTTGGTTAACATGTCATCAACATATACCTCCATGGTCTTACATATTTTATCCTCAAATATCTTATTTACTAGTCTCTGATATGTTGCCCCGACATTCTTAAAGCCGAAAGGCATAACCTTGCAGCAACACGTACCCTTATCGGTGATAAATGAGATCTTCTCGGCATCGATTAGGTCCATAAATATCTTATTATATTCTGAGTAGGCATTCATAAAACTCATCAATTCATGCCCAGTCGTGCCATCAACCATTTGATTAATTCTCGGGAGGGGGAAGTTATCTTTTGGACAAACTTTGTTCAAATCAGTGAAGTCTACCCACATCCTCCACTTGTCATTAGGCTTAGGCACAATGACTGTATTAGCCAACCATTCTGGTAGATGACCTCCCTGATGAACTCTGCCTTCTCTAGCTTCTCCATTTCTTCTCTTATGACTTCATATTTCTCCCTGGAGTAGATCCTCCACCTTTATCTGATCGATTTGACTTCTTTATTTACATTTAATTTATGGCAGAGGATCTCCGGATCAGTCCCCAATATGTCTGTGTGACTCCATGCAAAAATACTTTGTCTCTTATTTAGCAATTTGATCAATTCTTCCTTGATTTCTTTTTTCAGGGCTTTACCGATTTAGACGGTTTTTTCGGCTCGTCCTCATTGAGGACGATGGATTCTATCTCCTCGGTGGACTCACCCTTTTTTAATTTTATCTCATCCCTCAGATCAAGAGTATCAGTGTTATAAGTGGTGGTGGCTTTCTTATGAGCTTGTCTTTCCTCAGCCGAGTTGAAGTAGCATTCTCGCGCCTCTACTTGATCGCCTTGAACTTCCCCTACTCCATAGGGAGTTAGGAATTTTATTATTTGGTGAACGGTAGAGGGAACTTACTCAAATTCTTTGAGGGATACTCGTCCCATTATGATGTTGTAGGCTAAATAAACATTCTCGTCCATCACAAAGAAATTTATCTTCTTTGTGAGACATCTCTGCCAAATCTCCCCCATACAAACATCCATTTCATAAATTCTAAGAGGATGGACTTTTCTCCAATAAAGCCAATTAAAGGCTGATGATATGGGATGCGCCTTTTCTTACTTAGTCCCAACCCTTTGATGCACTCCTTGAACATTAAATCAGTCTAACTCACCCCATTGACTAATATCCTAAGAACATCACACCCTTGCACTCTCGTAGTGATCACCAGCGGGTAGTCATGAAGGGATAAGATCCCCTTGAATTCCAACCTCTAGAACCCTATTACTAAGGTATTCATGTCTACTTTATTCCTCTTACCTCACTTTGAATCAACTGTAGCTAAGTTTACAACTTCACTCTTTAGGACAGCCTTTGCCTCTGTAACATGGGCCTTATGATCGCCTATGTCTTTACCACCACCTGCTAAACTATCGCATATCATTTTCACTCCATAAGAAATCAAATTCAGCTGACCCTTGGAGGTCAGGGTTGACCTTATCATCAGCTAAGGCATCGCCATCCATGTTCAATGGGACATCTAATTTACACTTGTCATCTCGTCTCCTTCGAGTGTCGTCTCAGTCATCTCTTGCACCACTCCTATCCACATATTTCCTGACTTTCCCCTGCTTGAGCATCTTTTCTATATCGCCTTTAAGTGTGAAGTATTTGCCAGCTGTGTGGCCATGATCCTAGTGGAATTCATACCACTTGATTGTATCCCTCTTGTGAGGAGGGGCCTTCTGCTTTTTCATCCATCTCAAGGACCGTTCATTTTTTATTTCATTCAGGATCATCTCTAGAGTGGCTGCCAATGGAGTATAATCTGCGAACTTGTCCTCTGCCGACCTCTTTTTTCCACCCTTTTCCTTAAACTTCTAGGACTTACTCCCACTTGATACTTTTTTATCCTATCATTTGGCCACCATAGCCTCCTCAACATTCATGATCCTCCCGGTCGTAGGCAGGAGTTCTGCCATGGATTTTGGAGGATTTTTTACCAGCTTCCATAGGAGTTTTCCCCTTTGTAATCCTCCCATAAGGGCAGTCATCACAATACTTTCATCATAGTCTTCCACCTCCAGTTTTTCTTTATTGAAGTGGGCTATGTAGTCTCTCAGAGACTAATTTTTTCCTTATTTGACATACAATAAGTGAGTCGTCTTGTTTGAGCTTTTACTCCAAAACAAAAGTTATGGATGAACCTCTCAGCTAGTTACTTGAAATTCTCAAGTGAGTTTCTGAAAAGGGAGGTGTACCATACGTGAGTAGTACTAAGGAGGGTGCTTAAAAAGGCTCGGCGCCTCATCTCATCAGAGACTGAAAAGATGTCTACAGCAGATTGGTATATTTCCACGTGGTGGACTGGTTGGTTATTCCATCATATTTTGGGGTGATAACCGGCTTCTTGAACTTAGCCATGGTTAGGTAGCTTACTATTCTTGCGACGAATGGTGAGCCTTTGATGTAACCCCTTTCCAAGGGGTCCCGACTCTTCAAGATGTTTCCAATCTTATATTCAAGCCTCTGAGTAGAACTTTTCCATGGCTTGTCGGCTAAGGCCACTTCTGCATTACCTCCCTCGGCTATTACAGTATTGTCGCCTTCTCATTCCCTATCAGTCACACGCTGCACAGGTTCTCGGTCAATCGTTCTCTATTGGCTATTAACCTCCCTTTGTTCCTCATCACGACCATGTGGAAGTCTATTTCCACCACATCCTCCATTACCCTTGGACCCAACTCTTCTATGAGACCTAGAGATTCAGTTTCGTTGGTCACTGGCTGGGCTGAGTTTATTAAAGGTAGACCCTCTACTGAGTTTGTCGAATGCTCAAGGATAGGATCGGTCGTCTCGGCTCGGTCTGCAGTAGTTTCCTCTACTTCCTTAAACTGGGTGTACAGTATCCCCAGAGATCTCATAGGGTTTACAATATTCCTCATCATCACATTAGTCATCTTCAAATTCTTGGCCTTATTTCCCTATGCGCAATCGCCTAGGGTTGGCCACATCCCTACGCCTCTGTTATTGTACTGCCTCTTATGTGGGATCGGGGGTGGTCCCCTTATTGCCAGACTGTCACCCTACCTGGCGATCGAAGTTATCATATTCTCTCCCGTGCCAGTGGGCCTAGTCAATATGCTCCTGCATCTTCTACTGGCTGGACGCCAACAAGCGCAGCTTAATCGCGACCTCAGCCATCTCTGATTGAGGTGACGCCTAGCTGGAATTGGGGCCAATGCCTGGTTGAAAATCTGAATCCATTGGATTCGGTGAATGGAAAGACAGGAGGTGCAGTAAAAGAGCTGAATGAATTGGGGAAAAATCTTAGGCAACTCAAACCAGAGCTCTTTCAATGGCGATTTAAGCCCAACCAAACGTGGGGTTGGATCACCACCAGAGAATTTGTCGAGGATTAAGCTGTAAAAGAGAGGAAGAATATGGTGTATCTCATATCCCACAGATGATGCCAACTGATGATACCAGTTATGGTACAACTAAGTAATATTGTAAGAGCTATTTCAATCTAGGATAGCCTTAAAGGCAAAATAATGGTGGAAATTAGGTATATATAAGTAAAGAAGGAGGTGCGGCAATGAGGAGAGAGACTATAAAATAAGTGGTTCATCCATATATCCCACTCCACTGTGCATGGGTGCATAAACTTCAATATGAAAATGGGCTCTAATGGACTAGTGATACAATTCACTCAACTTTCTCTCTCTACTATGATTGCAACAGAGTTTTGGCTAGAGTTTCAATTATCGACCCTTTACATTATTGAAGAAGACCCGTTTATATATTTCTTGGGTGGTGTAATGTACCCCACAAGCATGTAATAAGCGTGTGTAGTGTATGTTAGCCAATAAGGTTAATCCACCTTTCATTAAAACATGTAGATCATAATGAGTAAAATAGTCCCCCCACGTGCACATGTGATTCAATTATAAATGTCTGTCCACGAGGGCAAGTCATGCTGAAGTCATGTATCACACAAGTTGGAGATGTTATCTGGAGGGGTCTCGGCCAGGCCGAGTAAGAGACCCCTGATGCTCTGTTAGTTCATATGCTACAAGTGTTAGCTCGACTGTGCATGTGCCTAGGCCGATACGAGTCTACCGTTGGACTGGTCTTGTCTCGGCTGAGCTGTTGTCTAGGACGAGACGAGCTAGTAGGTAGTTAATGTCGTCGGAGGATCTCGGCCCTCTAGGATAGACTTAAGGTCAGTTGTGTTCAATATAGTCCCATTGCGGGATGAGGGTATACTTGGGTATATAAAAAAATATTGAATATACGTGTAAAATCTAATAAAAAAAATAAAAAAATCACTTTTTTTCCTCCCACCCCCAAACCCTCCCACCTACAACTTCTTCGAGTGCCCCACCTAAACATAAATACTGGTTCAAACACTAGTAACAATGAGGAAATACTGTGTTATTTTGATTTTGTCACCACGTTACTTATGTCTATAAGTAACTTAACCCCTAAAAAAACTAGTACACCATTGTCAACTTTTAACAAAGGTCACAAAATTGTGAATCCAAAGAAATAAAAAAGAGAAAATAAATAATGAAAAAACTATGAAATGCATATATACATATATATCAAAAATAAGAAAATGGAAAACATGGCCAACGGTGGCCAACAAGAGGAGTCGGGACTGTTGGGCCCCGTGGGATAAATTGGGGCATTGGGTTCTTACATTGAGAGATGGAGAGAGAGAGAGAGAGAAAGAGAGAGAGAGAGAGAGAGAGAGAGAGAGAGAGAGAGAGATGAGAGATGAGAAAGAATATGGGCTAGGGTGGTTGGGTGGGGTGGGGTTGAGTGGAAATGGAGACTCCGGATAGGATTACAAGGAAATGGGTATGGGTGGGAAATTAAGACACAATAAAGGGGTGGGAGAGAATGTGGGCCTTTTTTTATTTTTGTAATATGGATAGTGTTTGGGCCTTTTTTGGATGTCTTAAATTAGGCCCACAGGAAAATTTCAGGAATTAGAGGGCAAATAATTACTTAACCCTCATAATTAACAGTCATACCAAAATATTAAACTTAGATAGAGAGGAGATAAATGAAGAGAAATTAAATTAACAAGAGATTCAACCTAAAGATTTCGAGCAAGAAATAACTTACTTTCCATATTGATTTATTTTTTTATGTTCAAGTAATAATAACGATCTAGGTTTGTTTAATCACATTTTAGGATTGAATCTTATGATAAATCACGAAAATCTAGATTTATGTTTAATGCCTGAATATGTTTAGATTCACTATAAGATTGATATAAAATAATGAGTCACGTACTTAGGTTCATTAAAATGTTCATATATATATATATATATATATGTGTGTGTGTGTGTGTGTGTGTGTGTGTGTGTGTGTTGTTAATTATTTAGTTCATAATTAATTGAACCCCTATGAAGAACATGCTAAAATTGATGATTAAGTTATTTTAATGATAAATTTAACCTTTTTGGTGAATACATATTGTTTGAAACTTGTTTAGGAACCCTTAAGAATAATATCTAGGTTGTTTTGGGACCATTAAAGGTTTGGAGAACATTTTACTATGATAAGGTATGAAGAAAATTCTTAAAATTAAGTTATAGTTTAAATTTGTATTACAGCATTGTTTTGGGTTCGTTTGGCAGGGTTGGTCAATCGGGTATTGGCCAAAGTTATTTTTTAAGATTTTATTGTGACTTAGGGTTTTTATCGAGGGACTTTATAGAGGGTTTTGCTTGGTATATTAGGGTTCCGATCCTATGTATTTAAGTGGACATCATGTATATAGGAATGGGAATTAGTCTGGGGGACGTATTGTCTGATGTGTACGGTTATAATGGTGCATTGTATTTGTTTCATGTATTAGTAATCTATATGCTTTGTGTGATATTTATGTACATATTAAGGGTGTGGGAGTACTCTTGGAGTATCTATCAATAGGGATTGTATGGGATTGTTTGGGGGACTGGCTACTATGCCCTTAGCTAATGATGCAGGTCATTTATATGTATATATCCTAATATAACATGTAGTTGGTTCACTGTCTCGCACCATGGAGACATAAGAGGATGGATCAACGTGTAATCTTGGTATTTAATTACACGGTGGTGTGACAGTGTAGTGATTTTGCCTTATTTTATATGTGTTTTTTATGAAATCCTTTAGGAGTGGGAACTCAAGAAATCATATTTAGAGCCCATTTTTTAGAATCCATCTTTTATAGCTTTATTATTAGAGACGGATACGCAAGAAATCCTATCAAATATGTTAGTTGTGACGGCTAATCCTCACAGTCTTAAATATAGTTGGCTTTTGAGACGAAGCCCTCTCTTTTGATTTACAATTTAAGACCGACCCAATATGTATTTTCATTCCCTAACTTTTATTTTTACTTCCCCATTTTCCCAAAATAAAATAACTGCCTAACCTTTTCTCTCTCTCTTCACACCCCCTCTCTCATCGCGCAACCCCTCTCTCACCAGCCCATCTATGGAGTTTCAAAGAATAACTTTCTCTCGTATAGTGTTTGATCATGAAGTTTCATATAAGTGTGCACTCAATCACCAGTCCCAACTAGCCCAAATCATGATCAAGCACACACTCACCCCATAAATCTTTTTTCTATGTGACTATGGGTAAGCATCAGGTAAAAACCTATTTCCCTCTTTTAATTCTTATTCAATAATTAAATTCCACTTATACGTTTAAAGATTCCAAATGTCAGTCAAACCCTAGTTTGTTGGATCTTAATATGTACTCGAAGTTTGGTTATAGGGATAGTAATATGTTTGACATTGCTTGGTTTATTTCTTTCACCTGGTGTGTTTGATTTGTATGTATGTATGTGATATTTGTATGTATAATATTTATTCAAATCAAGAGTTAAAATTTTAGATTTGGCGTATATACTTAATTGCTTGATTATTTTCTTAAATCTGTGTAAAGAATTGATAGTTAGGATTGTAATCATTTTTTTTCAAATATGATTCTTATGGTCGCAGTGTATTCTTGAAATCAATTGTAGTTAGGATTGTATTCTCATTCGTTCAAAAATCAGGTGCTGATGAGATTTAATGGCTCCATAAAGTAACGACCTATTTTATGATTTTTTTAATCTTAGCTTGTTATGTGTAAATCTCTTGATTATTCATTTGTTAGAATGAGATTAGTCCATACTTTTGTTGTGTTGAATCTTAATTAATTAATCTTGTGCTATGTTATATGTGTTTCATTATTAGTGCTTATGAAAGTTCGTTTCAAAATAAAGAAAATAACTTAAAGGAAGCTTTAATTTAGGTCGTGGTGACATGGGTTATTGTGGTGTGCAGTGTTGGTTTCGGCTATGAGATGAGTGTAGTGTGCTTTGGGGTGGTTTGTGGTGATATGTGTTATTGTGTTCTATAGTGTTAGTTTGGGTTGTGAGTCAAGTGTAATGATCTTTGGGTTTGTTTGGGTTGTAGTGAGTGGGTTATTATGGTATTAATGTTTGTTTAGTATTGGTTTGGCATGTGGGCTAAGTGTAGTGATATTTGGGTTGGGACATGGTGTATTGTCAATTTATTTATAGGGTGTGTTTGGGTTTTTTATAGTGCTTTCTTTGTGTTCATATTTTTTAAATACTAAACTCTTACATTTCACCTAAAAAGTATCTATATAGTGAAAATTGAGATGAAGTGGTGATGATTGAATACTTTTTTAGTTATGCTTTCCAAAAATCCATGACGAATAAAAGGCGAAGAGAAAAGATAAAGAGGGTGAGTACGAGTATTAAGTTAGTATAATAGATAGTCATTTTTTTGTAATCATAGACATGCATGATAATTTTAGATAATTGAAAAGAAAATTCATTTTAGTAATGAGTAACATTATGATATAGAATTAAAATAGCTTCAATGATATGGTAAATGAATTTTAGTGTAAACTGGAATAACATTATATATCTTCTTTTGGGTTTTCAATGCGGTTATCCACTTTCTATAGTTTTAGTTTGCTTAACTTTTGAAATTTCTATATGATTGACAAATTATTATACATACCAGGGAGTGCCCTACCCTTCTATTTCAATATTCCCCAGACCAAGATGTGTTGATTTATTTTATTCAAGTTGGTAAATCCAAGCTGGTGTGTTTACAATGTGAATTTTCTTATACTTTCGCCATTAGTATTAAGAGTGTGTGTGTGTGTGTGTGTGTGTGTGTGTGTGTGTGTGTGTGTGTGTGTGTATAACCCATGACAATGGAAAGGTGGTAATATTATTATGGTATTATCATCTCTAGAACAAATCATTATCAACATTACTAGTTGCCTCGTGCAACACGTGTTACAAATTAATTACTCGTCCATGAACCTATTGAACACTAGCTTATAACAGATATGACATACTGTAAATTGATTATATCTAACTTATAACACATATGACATACTGTAAATTGATTATATCTAACTTAATTTTGACGTAACCTCAATGAAAATACAGACGCAAGGTTTGAAGTGTAAAATCAATCTCATTGTATCTGCTTAGAAGAGATGGAAGCACCGAGTGAAGAAGAATCACGATGAAAAGTTTCAAACAAATGAAGTGCGGTTAAAACAAAGCCCCCCCAAGTCAACAAAATCAATGGCCTACTTTTGTAAAATATTGGGGTCTAAAGCAAACAATTGTATAGTGTGGTGACAATTATTATGCAACACAAATAAATATGAAAGAGATAACAATCAAGAAAAGATAAATAAAATGCCAATCACACAACAACGGATATACGTGGTTCAGCAAAGATGTGCCTACGTCCACGGTGGTTCAGTCAGTGTTATTTCTCTATATTCTGAAGAATAAGTACAGAGAATACAACTTGTCCTTTGCCCCGGACTTAGGGTTTAATTTATACATGTATATGTTGGAGTAGTGGGGGTGATGGGTTCCTCCTTATTAGCCATCTCCCCTACATGGGATCGTGGGGTAATCGGATCAATACAAAAGGTGATGGGCCTGGGCTTTGGGCCGCTAAGGAGAGGCTACTCGTCCAGGACTATGATGCTAAATTCAGGGTACCCACAATTACCCCTAAATTTGTTGGGCCATTTTTACAGGTCCAATGAATTTAAATAATCAGCTATTATGGTTGCTTTTTTTGAAAACTGTGAAGTTGCTTTGGCGGTACCCGCTTCGCTATCCGTGCGCTATGATTAGATTTGAAGGCTCGTTGGAATAAGGCACATTTCTTTTCGTCGCTTCAGTCTTTTCCAGCAATCTTCTATCTTCTGAGAACTCTTGCGCTTTGTACCTTCTGTTTTCGATCTTCTACTTTCGTTGCTTCTTCGCCATTTGACCTGATCTTCTGTCTTGTAAGTCTCTCGTGCTCTTTGCATTTTCTCTTTGGTTTGTAGTTTTTCTTGTATTTTTCCAATGGCGAAGATTGGAAATAGGTCAGTAACTGAGTTTAGAGAATTCTATAGTATTCCTGAGTGGGTAGAGATTGAGTGTTGTGCCTCGCCTCCTAGGAACGTTAGGGATATAGAGGATGCACATTGGATTCACGTCCTGTTGCTCTCCCAGGGGGGACTTACCTTCCCCCCTAATGATCTGATTCTGCACTTCTTTAGCTATTTTAGTATTGTGCCTGCACAATGTTCGCCCAACGTATGGAAAATAGTGAACGGCGTGCATAGGATAAATCAATTGTATGGCACAAAGTTAGGGCTTGCCGAGGTCTGCTTTTGTTACTCCTTTTCTCGAACGAGTTCAGGTGTTCTGTACCTTAAGGCTAGGAGCCCTGATAGGGTATTGGTAGTAAATCTACCTGATTCCCATAAGGACTACTGGCAAGAAGGTTTTCTTTTCAGGAATTGGCAACTTTCCCCCCAATTTGAAGGGTCGAGGTCTGAGAGGTTCACTGTTCCCTTTTATAGGGAAGAATATATAGGTAGATGTCAGATTATTATTTTCAATCTTTGCTTACTTGTGATTTTTCTAACCTCTCCTTGCTTTTTCTTTTACAGCGAGGACAAAGAACTTGGAGCCTGCTCTCAGCGAGGTTCGTATCTCGGAACTGGTGAAAGCTTGGAACATCAGGGAACCTTTGGGTGACGGCGAGCATCCTAGGTCTGCTGCTTTTCTGCTTGAATACAAGAACACAGGCTCCAGCTTTATAGCCCGACCTGTGGATAGTGTTCCAGACTTTGACTCTTCCGAAGAGATTTCTGTTGAGCCCATCCAATTGGACGAAGAAGAGAGCAGCTCGGAGAGTGAGCCCGCAGGTGTTGTGAGTAATTTGGGTGCAGGCAGTGCTGACAGTAGCAGTTCTTCGAGCACTACCAACAGTTCTGGTGAAGAGATGCCTCCCAGGAAGAATTTAATCAGAGATGATGATGATGATGATGATGATGTGCTTCTTGCACAGAGGTCCAAGAAATCGAAGACTGCCTCCGGGGCCATAGCTACTGGTTCTCGGCCTTCTTCTCAGGAGCAAGAGAAGAAGAAGAGAGAGGAGGAGCAGGCGAGAGAGAGAGAGAAGAAAAAGGAGGAGGAGAGGAAGAAGGTGGAAGAGAGAAAGAGAAGGGAGAAAGAAAAAGAGGAGGAGAGGAGGAAGGTGGAATTGAGGACCAAAACTGGTCAAGCCCTGGTCCCAGTATCTGCCTTGCTTGAGGGGGCTTCGGTGGCCACCTCTCCTCAGCTTGCCCCTGCGCTGCTCGAGAGAGCAGTCCTTCCTGTAGATCGCGAGAGGGCGTTGGGGTCCGATCAACTGGCTTTGCAAGCTAGCCAGAGGCTTGCCTTGGTAAGGTTCCCTTCTAATTCTCAATTTCTCTTGACAAATTTTGATGGTTTGTTCTTCCTGATCCTTTCCTTATTTTTTGCAGTTTGTGACCGACTTCGCTGTGCTCTATCGCTCTCGCGACGAGCTGGTGAGAAGTAACGGTGAGCTGGAGCAGCAGAAGTCTACTCTGGTAGCCAGGGGTTCTCAGCTGGAGGCCGATCTGAAGGCTGCTGATGCGGCTCGAGCTTCATCTGCCTCGGCCCTTGCTAATTCTGCTCGCGAGAGAGATAATGCTGTCAGGGAGCTTGGCGAGCTGAGGAAGTCGTATGACCTGGTATGCTCGAGCAAGCTAGACTTTGCGGAGAAGAACAGGGTTCTTGCCGAGCAACTGGAGGCGGAGAAAGCCCAGGCAGCCACTCTTAAGGAAGATTCGTACAACTCTGGCTGGGCTGCTGCGTATGAGGACGTCGAGGTTCAGATAGGCTATATCAGCCGTCTGAACTTCAAGAAAGGGTGGAACAAGGCCCTCGTGGCTGCTGGGGTGGACGTTGCATCCCCACTCTTTGACGAGCATGATCCAGGGCCAAAGCCAGTCGTGGATGAGGACCCAGCCCCAACTGCTAAAGGCACCAATCCTGTTTCTCAGGCGACTCCTACTGATGCTCCTTTGGTCGAGGGGGCAGTGGACACCCCTGCAGAGGGTAATGCCCCTGCTGATGCTGATAAGGACAAGGGTCCATCCACCGAGGTTGCTAATTGATAGGGCTTCTTTGTAACTTTTTTCTTTTTTTGATCTGATGTAACCTCGCTCATTATCAATGAAAAGACTTCATTTTTGTTTATGCTGATCTCTTTCTTTTACTTGTAGTTGGTTGATGTGGATGACTATATTCCTGTTACCTCCCAACTAGGTAGGACTCTTGGTCCTAATGCAAGCCCTGCAGTTCGCCAGGCCTTTGCTAGGCTTTGCAGGTTTGCTAAGTCAAGGAACCAGAAATATAAGGATCAGTCCGAGCTAGTGGCCAAGTTGAAGGACAGGCTCCAGGAAATGGAAGAGATCGGTGCTTCAGTGCAAGAAGAAGTTAGCGAGCTGAGAGTGAAGTTACT
Organism: Sambucus nigra; assembly: GCA_949130495.1. Lineage (NCBI taxonomy): Eukaryota > Viridiplantae > Streptophyta > Magnoliopsida > Dipsacales > Adoxaceae > Sambucus > Sambucus nigra. The sequence continues at coordinate 352,757,892 of OX422224.1, read as the reverse complement.
GGAGGCCACCGAGATCAACCAAGTCGTGGAGTTTCTGCAGCGGGAGAATGAAGAGCTGAGGCGGGAGGTCTCGAAGCTTAAGGAGCATTCGTCGAGCACCGCTTCGACAGTCCTACAAGGCTCTTCTTCGTCGCGAGCTGCTCGGCCTCCCCTCCCGCGTGCTGGTAGGAGTACCAGGGGTAGGAATAGGGAAGTCAAGGAACAGCGTGAGAGGGAAATGGAGGAGCTTCGCGGCGATGTTCGGCGAGCTTATGTGACTGCTGCTGGGCTCCAGAGGGAAGTTACCCGACTGCGGCATCTATTTAAGAAGGGCCCTCGCCAAGTGTGGACTGATGGCTATGATCAGGGCTGGCTGGATGCTCCCACAAGATTATCAGAGTTCGAGGAGCTCTCCTTCATCAGGGGGTGGTTGAGTGCTCTCAAAGAGCTGTAGGTACCGAGGAACTCGATGTTGTGGTATCGGCACGAGATGTACTCCTCTACTCTAATGCCCAATCCATTCAGGCGAGATGATCGATGGATCCCCATCGATGCTATTCCCCGGCGACTATTGGAGTTGGACGCAAATGAGGTCGTGGAGGAGTTCGATCCTGCTCCTGATGATGGGAGGAGAGCTAAAGTTGCTGACTACCTTGCTCGGAGGCTTCCACCTCCTTGATATTTTGTTTTTAATAATTGTAGATGCTTTGGGCGAGCTTCGCCGACTAAACATGTACTATTATTGTTTGTAAATATAAAAGATTAATGGAAAGTTCGAGTTTTGGGCGATTTTGCCCACCAAACGTGTTCATCCAATCTTTTTATATTTTTGCGGCTTCACAATCCTTTTTATCTTGTCATGTGAGTGTCCGCCCAGTCCAGTATTAAGAATACCATTGTGCCCTTCCTTTACCTTTTAGGTTGTGACGTCACACTCCCTTAGGCCTAAGTAGGGCAATTGGCGAGGACACACCTGTTATTGGATGTCTTTATCCGGTCAGGATTTTGTTTAACCAAAGTAGGTTTGATGCCTAAGAATATTCTGTAGGGATTCATATATTGCCATGGGCAATGCTAAGAGGTCTGTCGTGCTTCATGACGATGACCTGAGGAGGGGTGTTCCCCTGCTATGCCAACCATTATACCTGTGATTTGAAAAGGATGTGCAATAAGATATAATTGTTACTTTTTAGAGAGTGATCAACTGAGAGATTTTCATTGGTGAATTGAGAAATAAACTGTCTTTTCCCATAATGAGTACAATAAAAGATCTAACAATAGAACTCCTAAAAATAGAATTTCTTGAGATTAGTTGCGTTCCATGCTCGTGGTATCTCTCTGCCCTCCATCGTTTTCAAATGATAGGCACCTTGCAGATCGTCTCTAATTATCTCATAAGGTCCTTCCCAGTTCGGGCCCAGTTTACCATCCGATGGCTTCACTGTGTTGCCCAGGACCTTTCTTAGAACATAGTCCCCAACTTCGAATTTCCTCGGATTGACCCTTTTGTTGTAGTGCTTTGCGAGCTGTTGCTGATAGCTCGCTAGTTTTACTAGGGCAAGTTCCCTGCGCTCGTCGGCCAAGTCGAGTTCAGCGAGCAAAGCCTGATCGTTCTGACCCTGCTCGACAAGGTCGGATCTCATTGTAGGCAATCATGCTTCTAGTGGGATGACTGCCTCCATACCGTATGCTAGTGAGAATGGCGTTTCTCCTGTGGCTCGCCTAGGAGTCGTTCTGTACGCCCATAGGATATGCGGTAGCTCGGTTGTCCACGCGCCTTTGGCTTGTTCTAACCGCTTCTTCAATCCAACGATCATTGTCTTGTTGGAAGCCTCAGCTTGTCCGTTGCTTTGAGGGTAAGCCACCGAGCTGAAGTGGTGCCTGATCCCGTGTTGGTCGCAGAAGTCCTGAAAAGGGCCACTCTCGAACTGTGTTCCATTGTCAGTGATGATGGTTCTGGGGATCCCGAATCGAGTGATTATATTTCTCCATATGAACCTCATCATGTCAGCATCTTGGATGTTTGCCAGTGGTTCTGCCTCGATCCACTTGGTAAAGTAATCAGTTGCGACCAACAGGTATTTGCGATTGCCGGCAGCGGTGGGCAGTGGTCCCACGATGTCCATTCCCCACTGGGCGAAAGGCCAGGGGCTGGTCAGGGATTTTAACTCGCTGGCGGGCTGGTGGACCATGGGGGCGTGAAGCTGGCATTTTAGGCATCTGCGGACATATACTGCGGAGTCCTTTTGCATATATGGCCACCAATAACCTTCCTTCATTGCTCGAAAGGCTAGAGACCTTCCTCCGACGTGACTCCCGCAGATTCCTTCGTGAAGCTCGTGAAGCACTGTCTTGACATCGCCTAGGTGGACGCATCTAAGGTAGGGGCCGGAGAAAGATCTTTTATACAAGTCGCCTCCCGTGGATAAGTGAAAGCGAGCAGCTTTGACTCTTATCTGGTGGGCAGTCCTCTTATCCTCTGGGAGCGTTCCGTTCTTCAAATAGTCTTTCAAGGGATCCATCCAGCTGGAGGCTGGTTCCAATTGGAGTATTGGTTTCGCTTTGGTCAGCTCGCAGTTGGGGTAAATGCTCGGGCAGCTGAGGAAATCGATAGGGATGATCCTTTTAAGGCTGGAATCAACTGCCGAGCTCAGGGCTGCTAAGGCGTTAGCGTGGCTGTTCTGCCCCCTGGGAAACTGTTGGATGTTGATTTCTTCAAAGTTCATCATTAAGTTTTTTACCAAGGAGAGGTAGGCTGCCATCCTCTCATCCTTCGCTTTATAGTCTCCACTTATCTGATTGGAAACTAGTTGTGAGTCTCCGAATACCTGTAAATGCTTTGCTCCCAGAGTTTGCGCCCTTTGGAGACCTGCTATTAAGGCTTCGTATTCTGCTTCGTTGTTGGAGGCTGCAAATCCCAGCCTGATTCCTTGCTCAAGGACTGTATTTTCTGGAGTGATGAGAATAATTCCTACTCCTGCCCCCTTTGAGTTGGAGGCTCCATCAACGAATAGTTTCCAGCTTCCCCCTGTAGCCTGGTTATTTTGTTCTGTTGGCTTAGGCTGGTCGAAGGGTTCTTCACCTGTGAATTCAGCTATGAAGTCAGCAAGGATTTGACCCTTGATAGCTGTCCTTGGTTGAAATTGGATGTCAAATCGGCCGAGCTCGACTGACCATTTAGACAGTCTGCCCGACAAATCCGCCTTCCTTAGGACAGCCTTGAGGGGGTGTGATGTAAGGACGATGATCGTATGAGCTTCGAAGTAATGCTTCAGTTTCCTCGAGGACATTACTAGGGCGAATGCGAGCTTTTCCAATGGCAGGTAGCGCTGCTCGGCGTCTAGTAAGGTTTTGCTCGCGTAATAGACTGGATGTTGGATCCCTGTAACTTCACACATTAGCGCTGAGCTGACAGTATGGATGGATACAGAGAGGTAGAGGTACAAAGAGTCCATTTGCTGTGGTATGACAAGCAGTGGTGGGGAGCTTAGGTAGGACTTGAGCTTGTCTAATGCTTGTGAGCAACCTGGGGTCCATTCTATCGTTTTGCTGCCTTTTAAGAGTTGGAAGAAGGGCTTGCATCTCTCGGAGGATTTAGAAATGAAACGATTTAGAGCAGCAAGCATTCCAGTGAGCTTCTTTACATCGCGGATTGTGCGAGGAGGTTGCACTCTTTTGATTGCATCAATCTGGTCCGGATTAGCCTCTATGCCTCGCTCGCTGACCAAATACCCAAGAAACTTTCCTGACTGGACACCGAAGGAACACTTGCTCGCGTTGAGTTTCATTCGGTACTTCCTGAGGATTTCGAAGGTAATTGATAGGTCCGAGAGGTGATTTTCCTTCTCCTTGCTCTTGACGAGCATGTCGTCGATGTAGACCTCCATTGTGTCTCCCATTTGATTCTTGAACATTTTAGTAACCAGCCGCTGATAGGTTGCCCCTGCATTTTTTAGCCCAAAAGGCATGACCTTGTAATAGTATAAACCAACTGTCGTGATAAACGTCGTTTTGTCCTAATCTGGGGCATACAGGGGAATCTGGTGATAGCCTGAGTATGCGTCCAGGAAACTCATTCGTTCGTGAGCTGCAGTGGCGTCTACTAGTTGGTCTATTTTCGGAAGAGGGAAGCTATCCTTGGGGCAGGCTTTGTTGAGGTCAGTGAAGTCTATGCAAACTCTCCACTTCCCGTTGCTTTTTGGAACTACCACTGGGTTGGATAACCATTTGGGGAATTGCACTTCCCGTATGGACCCTGCATCCAGCAGTTTTTCGACTTCTTTTTCTATTGCTCTGGCCTTCTCGGGAGCAGTTCGTCGTGCCTTCTGTGCTATCGGTTTGAATGTGGGATTGACGTGCAACCGATGGCAGACCATATTGGGATCAATTCCTGGCAGCTCATAGGGTTCCCAAGCGAAAACATCTATGTTGTTTCTGAGTAAGGTTAACAAATCCTTTTGCTCTTGGTCAGTGAGTGAGGTCCCGATCAGAAAGACTCTACTGTTGTCGCCTTCTTTAGCAATTACTTCTACCAGGTCCTCTACAATATGCTCGGAGGGGAGGAGCCTGGTCTCTTCCACTCCGGGCCTTCCATATTTTAATTGCTATTTGGAAGGGATTGCACCTTCCTCCACTTTCTCGCTGGTTTGAACGGATTTTTTCTCTGGCTTTGGTCGGATGGCCGCTATGAAGCACTTTCTCGCCATCGCCTGGTCGCCATGTATCTCCATCACTCCCCGTTCGGTGACATATTTGAGCTTCAGGTGGTAGGTCGAGGAGACTACCTTCATTGCATGAAGCCATCCCCTGCCGAGGATGGCTTGATACGGTGAATCGATGTCGACCACCAAGAATTCGATCATTTTTGAAATATTTCCAGCGAGCACTGGTAGTACTATCTTGCCCAGAGGCATGGTCATTTTCCCAGCGAAGCCGACCAGAGGAACAGTGGTTCCCTTTAGGTCGGCGATGTTCAACTTCAATTTTCTGAACAGGTCGATGTACATTACTTCGGATGAGCTCCCTTGATCGACGAGCAGCCTGTCGATATCAAATTTGGCTATCCTGAGTGTAATGATTAAGGCATCGTGATGTGGGGTCCTCACTCCCACAAGATCTTCATCCGTGAAAACAATATGCTTGTTGTAGTTGATGTCCTCTGCTCGCCGACGTTTTCCTGCCTGTGATTTTGCTGGATCAATCTGAAAAGCTTGCATTACCGCTGTCAGCTTCTTTACCTCCATTCGAGTTGAGTTACCCTGGATTTGCTTAACATCGGATACTCCATGGATTACTGCGAATTCGTGTCCGGCGTCATCTTCCAATACGTCGTCGGGTTTTGCCTCCTTGTGGACAGTCACTCTCTCTACCTTCCTTTCCACAAAGTCATTCAAATGTCCGGATTGGGCCAACTCCTCGAGGTGGGACTTAAGAGCCTTGCAGTGCTCGGTCTTATGCCCTCCCTCTTTATGGAAGGTGCATCTCAGTGCATTGTTTCTTTTCGATGGGTCTCCTCCCATTTTCCGGGGCCATTTGATGAATGGCTCATCCTTGATCTTCGCGAGAATTTTGTAAATTGGTTCTTTGAAGACGGTGTTGACCGCCTGGAACGACTTTGCAACGTCAGGGTTCCCTCCGTTCTTGGAGCCATTCTTTCTCCCATTCTTTCCTCCTTTTTTCTGGTTATCAACTTTCTCACTTCCCTTGGTAGCGAGCTTGGCTCGACCGTTTTCTCCTACGTTAAGGCGGGTGACATCTTCCACCTTTGCGTATTTCTCAATCCGGGCCATCAGGTCATCAATGGTGGTTGCTTCCTTCTTTGTCAAGGACTGGTAAAGGAGGGAAGAGCTAGGTAGCCCAATTTTGAATAAAGCCACTGCCACTGCCACCTCTTCCGCGCAGTCCTCGACTTCGTTGAATAACTCCCAGTACCTCTTCGCGTAGTCTCAGAGTAACTCCTGAGGATTTTTCTTCATTGTTAATAGAGCATCCATCCTTTTGGGATGGGAGCTGCTGGTGATGAACCGGGCCGTAAAGAGCTCGGCCAGGGATTTGAAATTTCTGATGGATCGGTGAGGAAGTTTCTCGAACCATTTCTGGGCCACGCCATGAAGGCTCGAGGGAAAAATACGACACATCAGTGCATCTCGGTGATTCCAGAGGGTCATAGCCTGCCAGTACTGCCTGACATGATCAATGGGATCAGTCTTCCCGTCGTAAATCTTGAACCTTGGAATAGCAAACTTTTTGGGAGCTTCTTCTTCTTTAATTTCCCTCGTGAAGGGCGATTTCATCTGGGTCTTGAGGGCTCTCCTGGCGAGTTCTCTGGTCGACCTGGTGCCGCGGTGAGCTGGATGTTGGTCCATTTCTCTGCGGACTAGGTTCCGTATGTTGTCATCGTTGCGAGCAGGGCTCTGATAGCGGCGAGCTTTTCTCAGTTGCTCGCGGAGGTCATCGTCTGAGTCGCCACCTTCGAACCCTTGATATTGCCGCCTAGGGCTCCTTCCTCGGCTGCGAGATTTGGTCGCCTGAGGGCTAGGAGTGCGATAGGGGCATCTCCTGGTATCACGACGTAGTTCTTTCTCCAGTTTTTCCAGTCTTCTTTTCAAGCCAGCATTCTCAACCTCATATCTGCGAGAAGACTCCCTCTGCTCGTGGAGCCTTGCTTCGTATGCATCGATCAATCTGGATATCTGAGTGGACCTTGCTGGTCCTTGACTTTCTTCTGAGGCTGGCCTTTCTAAGCGAGCCCCTTGATCTGAACGTCGGACTTCAGACCTAATCCTGCGAGGAGCGGGTGGCTCTTGAATATCTCCTGCTTGAGGAGCGTTGCTGCTGTGACTAGACATCTTAGATTTTTTCTCGGCGTGGGCTCTTCTCAGGGAAAGATAAACGCTTCCCACAGACGGCGCCAATTGTGGTGACAATTATTATGCAACACAAATAAATATGAAAGAGATAACAATCAAGAAAAGATAAATAAAATGCCAATCACACAACAACGGGTATACGTGGTTCAGCAAAGATGTGCCTACGTCCACGGTGGTTCAGTCAGTGTTATTTCTCTATATTCTGAAGAATGAGTACAGAGAATACAACTTGTCCTTTGCCCCGGACTTAGGGTTTAATTTATACATGTATATGTTGGAGTAGTGGGGGTGATGGGTTCCTCCTTATTAGCCATCTCCCCTACATGGGATCGCGTTCCCCCACAACTTCTCTTCATGGGATCGTGGGGTAATCAGATCAATACAAAAGGTGATGGGCCTGGGCTTTGGGCCGCTAAGGAGAGGCTACTCGTCCAGGCCTATGATGCTAAATTCAGGGTACCCACATATAGCAACTCAATAAGTTAAAGAAAAATATATTTACATATACTTAATTAGTAACACAAAATTTATTATTTTCTCTAACTTGTTTTAATAGGATAAAGCGAATCAAAACTATAGGAATTGTGAAGATGAATGTGCTTACAAATTTTAGTTTAGTAAAATAACCAATGAGGTTAGAATTTAGTGTTATAAACACTTATAAATTTTAGTTTAGTAAATATTAATATATACATTTTTTGTTAGAGGGTAGAAGAAGGAGAGTCAGTTGACGATATCAACATGTGGAAAGTCACTCGACCTTTGAATAATAATCCTTTTAATGTTGAAGATGGATCATCAGATAGGGCGGTATGTATATATACTAACTAAAGCCACCATTTGGTTAAAGTTATTTAAATGTTGTTTTGTGTTAAAAACAATCAATGTTCTTGTGAATTTAAATTACGTTAATTAATTTCTAATATATATTTAATTGGTAGGCTGCGCTTCAAAGACAACTGAATGAAGATTGAGGCACTCAACATCGACAAGTTGCTTAAGATCAAGATGCTCAACATTGAAAGAGCTCTAAGAATTAGAGATTCACCATAAATAAACGCTATTATAGATAAAGACTGACATTATAAGCGAAATGTAGAGTTTGTTTTAGAGTATTATCCATCATCATGCTTGTAGAACCTCGACAACCTATACTGATTAGGTAATAACACGCCTTTATCATTATGAAATTAATATAGTTTATATATATAACTACTTATTATCTATAGAGAGATAATTTTCAAATTACACATGTATTTTACCTTATAATATAGTTATTGTATTCTTATATCTGTATGTGAGGGAGTGTTAGGTACATGTATCGAGATTTTCTTCCCCTTGGATTTTTTGTATATATTTTAATATTTTTGGGCGGGCTATTTTGTGGTTTTGTTTAGTTAATTTTAATGTTTAAACATGTTGGTTTTCATAAATAAGTAAAGAATACTTTGCCCATTTTTATGAAAATAATGGTGTTTTTAGAGATAATTAATAAGAAGATATTCATAGGTAATAATGTTTATTGCGTGCTTCAACCGTCGAGGAGGACAAGATAGACATATGGGGGATTTGCGCATGTGAGAATTGTTGCCCGTGAGAATTTTTTATTTTTTTGAATATATGAGGGTTCACGAGAAAGGACTACGAACGGAGAAAATCTCCTTTGCGGGAAGTACACCATTGGCAAGAGCCTATTGAAAAGATTTAAAAGCAATAAAAATTGAAAAATTGCCAAGGCCAACATAGTTTGTTTGTTTGATTTTCAAAAGTGAGAGCTTCAAAAGAATTGAGTGAAAATAAAATATGTTATATGTTCTGATTTGAGGGTGTTATGGTTGAAGATCAACTGTTTGCACAATGAATCTTAGTTATGATTATTTTTTCATGACGCTATTGATTTGTAAAATCATCAATATTCTAGGCTTATGCACATTGTGCCTTTTGTTCATAGAGTTCATTGTATCATGTCACTTGAGACTAAATCTTTGTTTGATAAAGTTTTGCGATCAAATAGAACTCCTTTGAACATATCTGAGTATTTAGATCATAATTCATTACATCTAGTTCATGCCCATTCATTCCATCCCACGTGTTTAGACACATTGAAACTATGCTAGTGTGTAAAACTTATGTGTTTGTGTCAAGTTTTTGTGGCTGTTTAGACCTATATTTATGTGTTGGGTTATCATTGATATATTTTGCATATGTATATATTTGGTATCATTTTTTTTAGTCTTTGTGGATTGCATTTAGTTCATGTTTTCCATATGTTTTATCTTTGGATTTTATTTGGCATGTTGTATGACCATATTGATATATCTCATTATGTGCTTTGAAATTTCATATCTTAAATTGGTAATTTCAAAATTGGTATCGTACTTCATTGAGTCTTCATATTGGTATTTTTTTGCATCGATATTAATATTGTTTGCTCATAGTTTGGATTATTTATGCTTGAGTTTCCATGTTGTACTTTGAACCGTTGCATGTTCTTATTCCTTTCTTCCTATTTCTCTTGGTATTATATGTTCACATATTTAAGGCGAGATTTGGTTTATAATGGAGAAATAGTTTTATGCATCCTTACTTTATATATTACTAAATAAAAAAGGGGGAGAAATGGTATCTTTCCTTTTATGATAGGAGATCTTTATCTTAAGGGGATATGTCTTACTTAGGTTGAGATTGTTAGACATAGTTAAAATTTCATTCATATGCAAATTTTATACTAGTTATATTCTCTTTTCATTTGAAGGTGTGTTTGAGTGTGCAGGTTTACCACATGTGGTAAATATTACAAACAAGAAAAACTACTCAGAGTATATGTTTGTCCAACGTCTGTACTCTTTTTCCTTTTAGGGTTAGGGATTGAGTCTTTTTAGAGATCTTGACGGTCCATAGTCCCGGAATAGACAAAGGGGGAGATTTGTAAGGGCACATTTCCAAACTAGTCTATTTGTTTATATTTGGCTTAATTCCAAACAAAACATTTAAGTCATATGCTAGGCTTTGTATTGTTAAATTTGTAAGCCTATGACATGCTTGATGAATAATAAGCAACCAAGCTTCAAAGTGGATATACATCGTGTCGTGTTTAGAGCCAATTTTGACTTTATGTTTAGCGAGGATCACATAAGGTATGGATGCATTTAGAATATAATCCTCAGAAATATTTTTGACTATTTGTTTTTAAACAAATTCGTTTGGAACTATTTTTTAAGATGATTTTTAGAGAAAATTATTTTTTATTTTTGAATAAGTTAGGACGACTTTTACACCTCGTTCGAATGAAAAGTGATTCTCGTTTGAACAAAGTTTGACCTCGTTAGAACGATCTATGGAACCTTGGAAAAGACATCTAACGAACATCAAATGAGGCCACCTGCTTTATTATAATCTCATTTTAATCTCATTATAATGAGATAGCCTGTTTATTCGAATGAACTTGAATTTCATTAGATCGACACGGGCTTCTCCTTCGAACAAACTGTTTATTTTTGTTTGAACGAGTTCATCGCCTCGAAATTCATTTTTTCGCTAGTTAAGGCATGTTGGATTCAAATTGTTTAAGAACTTTTGGAAAAAATCATTTATGTATCTGTTTACCAAAGTTTCGAAACCCTAGTTTCATCCATTATGTTTACAGATCCAAGTTTAATCTTTCTTATGCTTTGAGATCATTGTGTTGGGAACCAAAGTCTGTGTCTCGTCATCTTGAATCGAGAGCCTATTTCATGCGGTGGACTCTGAACTAGTTTGCTATGTTACGGAGAAGAAACAATGTTCCTTGTTTCAATTCTATAGAAGATTGTTGAGCCTCATCGGTGGATACCAAGGCACGCATAGATTTGTGCGTCGTGGCATCTTGTGTGGGTGGACTCCTACATTGAACTACGAAGCAGAGGTTAAAAATAGAAGAACATCAAGTCTTGTGAGGGAGATAAGTCGTTGAGTAAGTCTATTTTCTAGTCTTTGTAAAACCTTATCATGATGATATGTTTAGTGGACCGTCAGAGGTTTTTCCTTTTGTGGTATTCCTCGTACATCGACGTGTTGTGGATGATTTATTGATTTTATCTGCCTATCGCATAAATTCATATTTTAGGTTATAAAATAAAATTGGATAAATCATTTTGTCACAAAAAATGGTTTAATTTGGTAAACAAGTTTTATTGGGTTTAATTTGTTTAAAGTTTATTCTTTAAAATTAAAAAATATAAAAATAGACTTTTTATTTGTTCGAACCATCCCCGCCTAAGCACACACCGTATAGGGGAATTTCTAAACTCGTCCTTTAATTGCTTTGAGTTTAATTTGGGTATGGTCGGCCCCACTGTATTGGATATGTGCTAATTAATTGGCTTTAAATCTATTGGGGAGGATGTGCATCTTCATATGTCGTCGATTGAAATTCTTGTGAGATTGAAGAATGAAAATGCCCTCCTATCTTACTCAAATTTCATGAATAAACACATGAAAATGCAGAGGTTGGGAATGACAAGGAGAATTATTATTTACTTTTTATCTAGTTATCAAAGCATGTCTTTTGTGTAAAATGTCAATGAGTCATCCTAGAAGATTACTTTTTAGCTGCCACTCTTATTAAGGAAAGAGAAGTGGATCTTGCCCCTTATCTATTAGGGTATCTTTATAGGAGTTGTTCTGATATTTAAGATAATCCTTTCAATGCCAATTAAGATGGTCCACGGTGGGTCCTCCAAATGTGGGCGCATGACTATTTCCTTAAGATTGGGTAAGCCAAAGGCATATCTGAGTTTATCCATTTCAATGCCTTTTATTGCTCCAAACTTTTAACAAGAGCTTCAAAGCTCTTATTAGTCTATTCAAAGTTTTAAAACATGATAGACAAAAGTTTATTTTATAACATTTGTTGACAGCTGTTCACGCCCCTCCTTGGCTTATTTTGATTTTAATAAAGTCTTATTCTATTGTGTAAATAGACCTTTGTTGGGGAAGCTTCATAATTTCCTTATACTATATCATATTACTTCACCCCCAATGCCCCCAATTTCAAGTCTTTTGGCAAAATTTACTTGTTTGCCTAGTATTTTTTAGGAAATTTGGCCTTTACCAAGCCATTCCAGTTCCTAAGAGAAGTCTTGTTAATCCTTTTACGCTTGAAAGGTCTTCTCAAGTCCCTAAAACATTTATTTTGATATGGATTCCCAATTATGTTTAAGTTTGAAGAACTCTTAGCATAGTTGGTGTGGAGTTTGATGTTAGAATGACCAAGGCCTTTATAAAGTGGTGCGCATGTCATGTTGGGGTTCATTTAAATCCATAACATTTTATTATAGGCCTATCAATGCATTTTTCTTTTGATAAGGATTTTTTCATTTATCATAACTTATTTTCATATTTTTTGGTCTTTCTTATCCAATTTTTTATTGCAGGTTCCCCACCCCCCGTTGCTTATGTTTCTTCTTGCAAGAGGAAGCTATCCCCCTAGGAAGTAGAGGCTTTAATGAAGGCAGGTAGAGGTGTTGTTCCTCTTGTTCGACAATCAAAGGAAAAATCTCCCTCTAATATTTCATCTAATACTTCATCGACTACCCCTGAGTCTTCTTAACCTTTTATATTCGTCATGTTCAACCTCAAAAAGGGGGAAATAATTAAATCCATAGCTAAGAAGCCTTATCATAAGGTCAAGTTGGAAGGTATACCAATATCTTACCTTTAAAGAAGTCTCTTCATTTTGGTATTATCAAACCAATAGTTTTAACTTAGAAATGTTATTATCTGATCAAAGATCTAACTAGGAGTCCAGTTGTTGTAAGAGGACCTTTTCTAACTAGGGATTATAAGACTCCTCCTCACGCATCTCCAATAATTGAGTCAACTAATATCCCTACTCAAACATCTACCCCAACTTAGAACCTAATTCCTGGATTAAAATCAACTCACATTAATATTGATTCTCGTAACTCCACTCCCATATCTAAAGATGTGGTTGTTGGCAACTCTGAATTTGAGGCAGAGAAGCCTAACCAACAAAATAACCCCGTTAGGAGTGGTCCTGAGTCACTTATCATTTCCAATCCTCCGGATGCTACTCCAAATCCAAGGACTTCACCTTCGACGGAAGCTCCTCCACCAACTATTAGTCTTTCTAAGTTCATGACTAGGAGAGGTCAATTATTTTCAAGAATAACTTTAACAAGTGATGTCTCAAACCCCTATTCAGTCATCAAATATCTCATTTTCGAGTGTGGAATAATAGCTCCAGCATGTTCTTGAGGCTTAATTAACCCTTAACTATTGGAAATTGGATCCCTCTCAATCCTTGAAACTACTTTGAAGATTTTCTAGAATTCCATTTGAGGATATTTTTTATTTCTATTTCCATGCTGGGTTAAATATATCATGTTCTTGCATATCCTGTCTTGAGGGTCTGGGGGGGCAAAGTTCTGCAAGAGTGAAAACCCGATGTCCAAGCTCTCCCATTATTTTTAAACATAATGGCCTGAGTGGATGTTTATAAGGGTATTCTATCTCCAAACCAAGCCCCTTTCTCTCACTAAAAGGTTGAGGAATCTAAAGGCCTATAAGGATGGAAAATGTCTAGGCCATAAGGGGTTCCATGTTTATTAAGAAAGAGGAATTATAGAAGAGGATGAATGAAGCCAATGCTGAGTTGGAATTGACTACCATGGAGGAGGATAACTTCCAATTAAGGATAAATCAACTGGTAAGATACATATAGGTATCTACTAGCAATGCATAAAATTATTTAAAAAGAAGATGGTTCAAATCAAAACGAGGAGGGTTATGTGTCAGAATTTTTGGTCCTTCGTATTTAGATATCTTCCAACACATAATTGTTAATATATATATCACTAAGCTTTTTGTGTTTTCACTATCATACTTCCCAAATGGTTGGATAATATGTCTTTAAGAATATAGGATTTGTTTTCCTCACATGCATATGACTATTCATGTCTCTCAAATGGTACAGTCCACCTTTTAATGCTCTAAAACTTGGGAAATGTCCTTCCCTTTGGGGACCACTTTCCATAGGTTGGGTCATTTTATACCAAAGGCAAAATGTTTTTCTAAGCCAAATATCCTTCATTAAAGTTCCTCTTTTTCACTCTTTTTTTTATAGTTTTTAGTTATCTTTTTTCTTTTGGACCATAATTTTATTTAAGGTTATGAATTGATCCTCATCTATGAAATCTACTTCCACATACATAGCTTGATCATAGACTTATATAGTCAATTTGTTTTGGTCTATCACTCTTAATGAACTTAGAGTGATTTTAAATAGTAATACATCACTATGTCCGGAAGTCAAGGCATATGGAGTTACTCTAGTACTTGACCTTTTAGAAGTCCTATAATCCCACAACATTTCTGGCAGTAAATTGTGCCAATCTCTTAGATTTTCTCAAGAACTTTGCTTAGGTTATTTTAATTACCTTATTGGTAGCTTCTACCTGGCCATTTTATTAATCATGATAAGGTATTGTCTTAGTTAAAGTTATTCCTAAGCTTGAAGTAAAGTCTAACACCATTTCTAACTCAAAAATATTTATATTATTTGAGGTTATGATTTTTTGGAATTTCAAATCTATACACAATATCTTTCAAGAACTTTACTAGTTCATTATGGGTAACTGTCTTTAGAGCCTTGGCTTCTACCCATCTAGTAAGATAATATGTTTCCAAATGTACAAAACTATGTAACTTGGAAGATGGAGGATAAATCTTACCATTCCATCCTCTAAATGGTTATGGTTTGGAAATTTTGACATCCATTAACAAAGTCATTACAGTCTTTTAAGATGGAAGACTAATAAAAACCATGTGTTCTTAATAGCTATATCATACTAGAAACAACTTTATGGGCCCCATATATGACTTCACGATGGCATAAGTAACACATCTATCAATCAATAGGTCTACCACTGACATTGGATGTTCATCTCTTTTTAGTGGTTGTATTTAAAATTTTAAGGTCAATGCACATTCTTAATTTGCCATTTTTTTAATAACTGACAATATGTTAGAGAGAAATTCAACATAACTAGTTGTTTTAGTGAATAAAACCTTCAACACCCTTTCAATTTCTTCTTTTATTTTTATTGTAACCTCTAGATTCATTTTTCATGGCAATTATTTAATAGGCGTGCATCCTTCTTTGATTGTCGGCCTATGTTCCACCAATTTCCTATCTAAACTAGGCAACTCATTATATTTCTAAGCAAAATGGTCCATGTATTGATGTATAAGGTATACAACCAATTGTTGGTCTTCTTTGCTAAGATTTTCACTGATATATGTCACCATATTGTTTTGTTCAATTCCTAGGTTCACTTCTAAAAAATGATCTGGTTAACTTACTATGAGTTCTTCATACTCTATTGTCAAACTTACTAGATCGCAATTGCCCTGAGGTGTTTCATTCACTCTATCTTCTACGAACTCATAATCGACCCAACTTATGTCATTTTATTCATTAATTTTTGTACTCAAGTATAATTATCTAAATTTCTATAACACGATGACCAAAGTTTCATTGTCTTGTTCAACATCAATAGGTTTAATATCTATTAATAATTATTTTTTGTTTTTTAGTTGGTCCCATCTGACCAAAAGCTAGTTCCTTTCAAGCCTCACCTGAGACTTATCCTTCTGATGCCTTTGGTATCAAATCATCCACCTTTATAGGTCTCACATTCTCTTGGTAGAGCTCAACCTTAACATAATTAGAGTTGGTGTGGAAAGGCAAGATATTTACTTCCACCTCTTCCACATTCACATCCTCCTTCATTAATAGTAGTTTCTGATGTATGGAAGAAGATATACATTTATTAGAGCGAATCTAATATCTACCACGTAAAGCATTGAAACTAAGTTTACCAGCAAAGATAAAGAAAATAGTTTAAACCTTTTTGTTACTACTTCAATAACCGCTGGTAATACACCTTTGGTCAATTTTTTATATCCAACAAAGCTAGAAATTATAGTTTGAGTCTGGATTAATTTAGCATTTTTTATATTTAATCTAGAAAGAGTAGAGTATTGTATTATGTTAATGATAATACTGTTATCTACCAATATTCATTGATTAATACTCCATTCACCCAAGCCTTTATAAATAAGGGATTAATATGATTGATCATATCCTTTGTAGTCTCTTCGAACCCACATATTAAATTTAAAACAAATACAAATAAGTCAAATTTATTTTCATTTGTTTTATTATCTTCATCTAACTCCATTTTTGGAACCTTTTGTCCTTCTTCAGCTTCGAACCTCTTTGTTAGGATCACAACCATGTTAATTTGCACTTATTGTGGTAGGGATCCAAATTGGATGGATTACTGTTGAACAGTCCCTTGACTATGTCCTATTGCATCCATAACCATTGTTTATTCCTTTTTGTCTTCACTAGAGGAACTATATATAGATGTGTTATCTTCATCTACACTCATTGCCTTTTCCATATCTTTAAACTTTTCTAACAACATATCTGAAGAAGACTGACTTCCTTCTTATTTTCTATGGAACCTTATATTTGGCTTGGTTGAGGAAGACGCAATCCTTTTTAATCCACCTGGGCATATAATATGTGAGGACTGCTTTTAGGCCCTATACTTCCTTTGAATTCAGATTTGTTGGGTGTAGGGCTGTGTTTCGGCCGGATTGGATCGAAAAAGCATGTTACAGGAAATTTTTTTAAAAATCGGCATGTCGAAGCCGAATTCAATTTTTTTGGAATTGTTTTTTTTTTCGAAATTGGAATTTTCGGCAAAATTCGGAAATTCGGCATTTTTCAAGAAACATAAATTGGAAAATACTTCGGAAAACATTTCGTGGAAAAATTGGAAAATACTTCGAAAAATATTTCGGAAAAACAATCGAAAAATAGTTCGGAAAAACAATCCAAAAATATTTCGGATAATAATTCGAAAATTCGGATCGGAACAATTTTCGGAAATTTGGATCGGCAAAAATCAAAAATTCGGAATATAAAAAAAATTTCGATTTCCGATCCAATTTGTTTTGGAAAAATCAGAAATCGGTAATAAAAAAAACTTTCCAAAATCGGAAGAAAATCGGATCGAAATTCGAAAAAATCGGAAAAAAAAACACCGCCCTAGTTGGGTACGAGAGATCATAATATCTATTTATTTTCTCTTCGATTATATTGGTTGCACTAAATGCCACATCTCTAGAGCTACCTAATGAGGCTTGACTACTTTTGTCTTCCTAGGCATATCATTGAATTGTTGGATAACCTTTGGTTATTGATCAACGGACCAATAAGGTACTCCCTTCACCATTGGAACTGATTTTGTGCAACACCCCATGCACTTTGGCATCGATCGTCGCAAAATTACATCGGGCATCACTAAATAAAATATCATTCTCAGCTTGTGACAAAAATATGAGACATTAAAAAATTTCATTCCAAAGGTTATAATTTGAATAAATCCAACGAATATAAGCATCCATATAAATAAAATCCAGCACCATGCTAACTCCAAAATAAAGTTCAACTCCAAACGATAGATTAAAACTCGAAGTAAATAATCCAACTACAAAACTGGACGAAACCATAAACAATTGTGGAACCGAATGGCCCACCAAATTTCATAAATAACTATCTCATAATCAAACGACGAAATAAAAAATATATCAAACTACTAAAGCAATAAAAATGAATCTCCAGCTACAATCCAAAGATCGCCAATCCATCTTATGTAGCTACTCAAACAACTATACCTGAAATATTAGTCAACGCAATGGTTCAGAGCCCACCGCATAAATACTAGCTACTCCTCCCAATTAGGATCTGTGAACCCAGACATAAGCACCATACATTATAAATATCACAAAAGAATATTTTAAATTAAACGGAATATATATTAAGAGGCGAGTAAAAATAAACTATCAATATTTATCCACATAACTAAGCCTCCCTAATGTTCAAGTCCAATTATGATATTTCGATCATTTAATTACGTTAAAGCTATCAATTTGATTTAATTCGAGTTACCAAATTATTATTATAGCGACACCACTATACCCAACCGAACTTTCTATTGATCATGCACATATTCGGGCCCGCATAAAGTTTTACACCACACAAATTCCCTATCAAAATTGTCAGTCGGTCAAATTTCATCAGGCCTACAATTATTGGCGAGGTTCAACGGACGAAACGTCACAATAGCCAGCCAACCCAATTTTTGTTAGCCCTGCACTTATTGGTGACGCCAACAAGCATTCATGTCGCTATAGTCAGCTAACCCAATTTGTTATCCCTACACTTATTAGCGATGCAAATTCATTTTAATACTCGTTCTTTGTCTTGGACATTAGTTATCAATTTATTGTCAATTTTTCATTTTTCTCTATTAGGCACGCCCTTTATTCAGGTAATCCAGTCTAAATCATTCCTAGTCCCATACCTAGAGATCACCAAACCACAAGTATTTCCTAGCCAATTACTTAGGAACTTACCATGAATCACCACCTAGTATTGCACCTTGACTAAAATAAAATACGTGGCGGCGTACTACCAATCCCCACCAAGGAAATACCCAATCGTACGATCCAACACTCACTAGTCCTATACCTAAAAAGTGTTAACAAGAACGAGGCCTACCTATTAGTCCCATACCTAGCAAGTAATATAAAAACAAGGGTAAAAGCATAACTACCCCAAAATTTTAATGTCCCCACGGTGTCGAAATATTAATACAAGCAACATTCTCATAAGTACATTTTCAATTATCACTACGATTCTTCCAGTTAACTTTTCGGTTACAATATCATCCAAATTACTTATATTCAGTTAATATAATTAAACAAGTCTATTAAAAGTCACACAATTTACCAAATTTCCATGCAAGTGATAATTTTTTATCGGTTAACACAAGATTCCACTTTAACACTCATATTCACGATATTTCATAATAAAAATTCCATTCTACAATCTACACATCAATATCATCATTATACGAGTCGAAATATAATTTTAAATCCATATTTTAAATTCTAACATGCGAAACGCCCAACAATTATATCGTAATCCAACCCCCTAATCTAAGTATGCGATTGTTTGAGTCTTAAATCATATTATAATTTTGAATAAAAATAACCCCGAAATTATTTTTCACTTTCCCTAATTAATCTTCCTAATTTATTTTATATAAAAAAAATCATTTATTAAAGTTTAGGCAATATCTAAAATGCATAAAACTTAAGGGGAACAATAAAAATATTCATGCTTGCAAAGACACATTCTTGGTTATTCTTGAGAAAACTTGATTTAGATCTTTAAAACTTGGATCGAAAGTTGTGTTTAATGGGATTTAGGTTTTATAGATGAAAGGAGGTAATAATTTAGGAGGCTACTGTTTTTTGAGAAGGGTTAAAAGTGTTTTAAAAAGTCTAAATCCGTCTATTATATATATGAATAAATAAAGAGTCTTAATCAAATACAAACACTCAAAAATACATTTCGGACGATCGAACCATCAGAATTCACTGAAATTTTGATATGTTGCAGCTGAAGGCGAGCCAAAACTGCTATCTAAAAATCGGCTCTATTGAACGTCGTTAAGGTCATCTGCATCACATTTTAGATATTGGACTGTCGAATTTCCCATCTGAAGGCGAGACAAAGTCCTGTAAGAAAAATAAACTCGATCGGATATCGTTAAGGTTGTCTGCATCACGTTTTGGATATCGGACAGTCGAATTTTTTATCCTCCTGCTGTCAGATCCTCCCTCGGGTTTTATACAAAAACTTATACGATTTAAATTCCACTTAAAACCTTATTTTTATATATAAAAACCAACATTTTTACATAACAAAATTAAATAGATTCTGTAAGAGGGTAGTTTAGATTAGATGTAGGCATAACCCCTTTTTGAGTATATTAATGATAAGTTAACCGGAGAGACTCTTGATTAAATTATGAAGACCGAACTCATAACTTAGTGAAGCTAAACTGAGTTTGAACTCACAAATCACTCGTGTATAACTCAGGAGATAATAACAAACTCAAAAGTAATTCATTTGGAGGAAGAGAGAAATAAGCACCCTAGATACACCTTGGCAGGCAGCCAAACACCCTAACCACCCTCTAATATCTCTATCAAGTATTAAAGCTTCGTAATACATGACAATGGTGGTTGAGTAAATTCCCTGGTTCGTAATAAAATCTCTCTCTGATGTATATTATCTCTAGTAATAACTTCTGAACTTCTAAAAAAGAACCTCTTTTCCTCAGAGGTGGTTGGGGCTCTTAAATAGCCCCCCCACACCACTCCCGAGGTAAATCAGTTATTAATAACTATGAAAGACATCCCTCATACTTTTTATGTCACAAATATTAAATGCCTGATGCCCTAGTTAGCTCCACGTCATAAACATTAAATGCCAAGATATACCTTTTGCCTAACCATTGTGTTTCAGGTGGCTGTCATCACAGAGGTGGCTCACCAACTGTCTGACAACCCCAAATACCATAGTGGTTTACTGAAGTGCAGATTTGACATTATCTAGCTAGCTAGTGACATCACCTACAGTAGATGTGACATTAAGTAGAGGGTTGTTTTGTTCACAACTCAACGCCCGATAGAACTCAAGGCTGCTCCGCCTGAGGTTCCACGATCAGGGTCTTTTGGTGTTTTACCAGGTGTATCTAAGATGGTCAGGACAAGCCCCAACAGTGCCTCACTTCTCAACCTCCAAACCAAGTCCCTCTGAAGTTCCCACGATGAGGTCGTTCAATAGAGAATGGAAGCTCTCCCAAGCCTTGCCAAGCCTGGTCTCTCGTGAGTACCGTTCGACCTCACACTAAAAAAACATTATAATCGTTACAACTCGTGGTCAATATAAACAAAGAGATACAACAAGTCTAAGTAAAAAAATAAAACTCTAAGATCAGTTCTCTCCACCAGGTTCTTCGTTGGAGATCCCTCTGGGCTGCTACGCTGACCTACCTCACTTTGAGCTGCAACGCTGCCTTACTGAGCTGCAACACTGCCTTACTGAGATGCATCACTTTGAGCTACAATGCTGCCTTACTGAGCTACCTCGTATTGAGCTGCCTCGTATTGAGCTGCCTCGTATTGAGCTGTCTCACTGAGCTCCCTCGCTTTGAGCCATAACGCTGCCTTGATCCCAAATGTTGTTGTTAATGGGAAAATTATATATAAACTCAAGATTACCTTCAAGCCCCCTCTACATTTTCCCCCATGTGTAGATATTTATTGTGGGAACAAGAAATGTTTACACGAAAACTTCTCAATCTGATGAACCTTCTCTGTGTGAAAAAAAATTTATGGCATCTTTTCCTTCGTAACAACCACTGCGGTTTAAGCCTTCAGGGAAAAGTAAAATTCTCCTCGATGTACTTAGGTCGATGCGCTGCGACTTATTGGTGCTTTGGCGAAAGGATATCGTAACTTTTCCCTATTACTGAGCTTCAACCGTCCTGGTTTGACTATTTGAAATTCTCCCGATAGACCTACTGACTTTCCCAAATACCCGTTTGAACTCTGGGGAAGTGAAATTATACCATTTATGCTATTATGGAGTGAGTTTTTTCATTAGGACTTCCCCTATCGTTGTGACTTGTGAAATTCTCCCTTGTAAACTTCTTGCTAGGAAATTCTCCCTATTTGTAGGTACTACTTCGTTTAGGCTCTACTGCGCCATCCTTTCGTCATGTTTGAAAAAGAAGAAAAATTCTCCCTCACGTAGCTGAGTCATACTTAAATAATGTTTGGTCTTATGGTGAGGGGACATCATAGCTTTTTGAATCGTAAAGACAGCTGCTTTGTTGGGAGTCATTGGATA
The DNA here is from genome assembly GCA_949130495.1 of Sambucus nigra. Classification (NCBI taxonomy): domain Eukaryota; kingdom Viridiplantae; phylum Streptophyta; class Magnoliopsida; order Dipsacales; family Adoxaceae; genus Sambucus; species Sambucus nigra. The sequence continues at coordinate 352,736,199 of OX422224.1, read as the reverse complement.
TGTCTGACAAAAGTTCTGGCGCCAAAACTCAAACTTTCCAAGGAAGAAAACCTCTTTCCCTTCCTTATGCGTCACTTCATTAATGACATAATGCTATCTTCTTTACTTCTAGGATGCTCCCCAAAATGCCACATGCCCACTTGAAATGATTACAGGCGGCTCCGCACGTGTGTTGGTGGGAAACTCAAAGACGGGTTAAAAGAATTAAAACGTCTATTTTTTAAAACACTTCTCTTTTTTTTTGTCTTCTTCGAACTCCCGTATACTTTAGAGAGAGAAACTTTGTCAAAACTCTATTTTTGCCAAGCTTTTCTCCTCATTTCTTTCCTCTGCAATCATCCTCGCTTTCTAGCCACTCCATCGTTACTTCTTTGGTGCCTTTTCTAAGCTTTTCTTGTACTTCACTGTCATCTTCAATGGCCTCCTCAAGCAATCCTATCATATCTGCCATTAGTACCCCACCTTCCACCCCTTGCTACCACCACCTCTGTTGCCACCTCTTTGACTATCGCCCGTTAGGAACAATTGCATTTCTACCGTTAGTCCCCTATATTTGGCAAGGGTGATGATTTTGCTGGTTTTTGCAAAACTTGCATTTTTTACGCCAAGTGTGATGCCATGGTGCTTGGTGATGAAGATGAAGATGTTGCTGACTAGGGCTTTCTCCCCCATAAGGGACTCTTCGATTTCATCTTGAGCGAGGGGACTTCCCATGGTCCCAAATTGACTTCGAAGGGCTTGAAGGCTCTCCTGCTCACTTCGCTACCTAAAAATCCCACATGCAGAGTTCCCACGCTAATACCCTCGCTAAAATTGGGCTTCATCGGGACAAGTGGTTCGGTGAGTTTACTCTGTCCAAGAACAATGTTGATCTTCCCGTACTGGTGTTTCACTAGAAAGTTACTACTCACACTTTCATTACTGCATGGGGTGAGTTTACAATAATATTGGAAGATGTTTGTGATCTTCTGGGCCTTAAGGCAACAGGCCATGAGCCTTATTCTGATGAAGCCTTAGACGCTCAAGAAGCTGCTGACCATTCAGAGTTAAATCAAATATGTCGAAGGTGCATCAGTTCTTCAAATAAAGACACCTTCACCCCTCTCATCAACTATTTCTTCAAGGATGTTTCTGAGGATAGCTCTTCTCAGGCTGCCCCTGGTCAAGGTACATCATTAGAACTACCTGCTTACATCCTTGTCATTCTCTCTCACTTTTTTTTAACGGGGAAACCTAACGACCAACCCCTAAGGGACCTCATCAACATATCCCTTTGTTTGGCTCGGGGTATCAAGCTTCCTCTGGCTGCAATTACCCTAGGATCACTCTACACATGGCTTGATAGAACCCATCTTGACATGGAAGGGTCTCTTAGCCGTTATAACTTGGCCAACTTTGCTAACTGCGTACTTTTGATGGGATTCCTTTATATTCGTTTCCCCAATCTGGCAGCTAAAACCAACTGTCCTCCTTCAAGGGAAGCAATTCTCCCCCCACGTTCTTACATTTATCACAAGAGGCAAAGTCGAAAAGAGTTGACCTCCGTTATAGATAAACATGATAGTTTTGTGATGCGACCTTATTGAGAGGAAGTGTTCCTCCACACTTGTGATTTCTTCAAGGATGAACCAAGGGTGGTCAAATCAATGAATGTGGACCTTATGGTTCGTGGTCCTTCTGTTCTCTCCCAACTACGTGCCATCCTACACCGAGTGGGGGTACTCGTGTGAACATTATAACCCCCATCGGTGTGCCCGTCAATTTAGTTTTAACCAAGGGCTTCCTCGCCCCGTCTTCCAGCTAAACTATCCCAAGGTCACGTTCAGCGAGGCTTGTTCTCTATTTACTTATACTGCTGCATGGGGAGTGAGCTCCACAATATCTGATAGAGTCATCGTCCCCAATTTGTTCAGGCAAGGTGATGTGACGTCTTTATTTGCCACCAAGTATTGGCCGAAGCAACTGGACCAAATCTTTGAATTTATTGAGGGGACTCCTGTATATCCCCCAATGCTTTCGTTTTCTTCGTAGGAGCTGGGTTTAAAAGGTAATTCTGTTCTGGGAATAGAGTTCCCCTTGAGCAAAACTCCTAAGGAACCTCCCATTGATCTTCCTCCACACTGTTTCATGCTTCCCATTGCTACACCAAATCCAAAAAAGTCCAATGCCTAAACCCCCAGCTATAGGTACTTCTGTCACTGCAGCTTCTGGTGAAGGCCCCTCGCAACCCCTCTCACAAAAAATAAAGAAGACCAGAAGTGGGGCCTCTTCGAAGCCCAAGACCCCGCGTAAATCCCAAGCCCCTATAGATTCTTTTCCTATTGCCTCCGTTCCTCCCAATACTGATGTGTCTGAGGAAGTACGGGAAGCAGTTAGAAAGGAGGTTGAACAGCTTCAACAGATATTTTGCCAAATTGTGCCCTCAATTCCTCCTGCTGAGTTGTTTCCCACTATTGTGGTGGATCCCACTGAAGGGACTTCGCAAAGAAAAGGGGGCCTTCAGGTGCTGGCACCTCTGGTAAAAGGAATAAGACTTTGGGAAGTAAGGCAAGTAAAAGACAAGCCTCTACAATTCAGCCTACAACAGTTGCCTCTACTCCTAAGAGTTCTACTTCTCCTTCTCCTGATGCAGTTATACCAATAGATGGAGGCGTAACCCCTTTTTAAGTATATTAATGATAAGTTAATCGGAGACACTCTTGATTAAATTACAAAGACCGCACTCACAACTTAGTGAAGATAAACTCAGTTTGAACTCACAAATCACTCGTGTATAACTCAGGAGATAATAATGAACTCGGAAGTAATTCATTTGGAGGGAGGGAGAAATAAGCACCCTAGATACACATTGGCAAGCAGCCAAACACCCTAAACACCCTATAAGATCTCTATCAAGTATTAAAGCTTCGTAATAAATGACAATGGTGGGTGAGTAAATTATCTGGTTCATAATAACATCTCTCTCTGATGTATATTCTCTCTAGTAATAACTTCTGAACTTCTAAAAAAGAACCTCTTTTCCTCAGAGGTGGTTGGGGCTCTTAAATAGCCACACACCCCCCCCCCCCCCCCCCCAACACCACTCCCGAGGTAACTCAATCATTAATAACTATGAAAGACATCCCTTATACTTTATATTACAAATATTAAATGCCTGATGCCCTAGTTATCTCCATGTCATAAACATTAAATGCTAAGACACGACTTTTACCTAACCATTGTGTTTCAGTTGACTGTCATCACAGAGGTGGCTCACCAACTGTTTGACAGCCCCAAATACCACGGTGATTTACTCAAGTGTAGATTTGACATTGTCTAGTTGGCTAGTGACATCACCTACAGTATATATGACATTAAGTAGATGGTTATTTAGTTCATAACTCAACGCTCGATGGAACTCAAGGCTGCTCCGCCTGAGGTTCTACGATCAGGGTCTTTTGGTGTTTTACCAGGTGTATTTAAGATGGTCAGGACAAGCCCCAACAGTGCCTCACTTCTCAATCCTCCAAATCAAGTCCCTCTGAAGTTCCCACGGTGAAGTCGTTCGATAGAGCATGAAAGCTCTCCCAGGCCCTGCCAAGCCTAGTCTCTCGTGAGTACCGTTCTACCTCACACTAAAAAAATATTATAATCGTTACAACTCGTGGTCAATATAAATAAAGAGATACAACAAGGCTAAGTAAAACAATAGAACTAAAAGATCAGTTGTCTCAGCCAAGTTCTTCGTTGGAGATCCCTCTGGGCTACCATGCTAGCCTACCTCACTTTGGAGCTGCAACGCTGCCTTACTGAGTTGCATCACTTTGAGTTGTAACGCTGCCTTACTGAGCTGCATCACTTTGAGCTGCAATGCTGCCTTACTGAGCTACCTCCTATTGAGCTGTCTCACTGAGCTCCCTCGCTTTGAGCCGTAATGCTGCCTTAATCCCAAATGTTGTTGTTAATGGGAAAATTGTCTCTAAACTCAAGATTACCTTCAAGCCCCCTCTACAGATTCCAAAAATTATTTTTTCCAAAATTTTTAATTTAACAAAGATTTCTACGGTTAAAAAAAAATCACGGGGGGATACATTATCCCCTACTAATATAGGAATTTCATTCTCAAATTCAACAAAGCGTAAACGTCAAACGTAAAGTTGTGCAAATAAAATAAGGGTTACATATGCCTATCCATAGAATGCTATGATTGGGCACCCATACACCCAATCCTACACGTCACGAATCACCACTCAATTATATCTCATAAAGTCATTGCAACGCTCAAATCCTCAAATTAAATCACGTCACTGCATCGATACTAGATATACCCAAAATTTATACTATCGATTTTCCAAATAAATATCGTCTCCAAAATCAATTTTAAGGATCCTCACATCAAGATTACTAATTCTAACCTCAATGCCTACACGGCTAACACGTATGCTAGAACCAATACCTTAGAGGGTACGAATCAATAAAAGGGAATTAAAGATCGATAACACGAAAGCTAAACGGACTTATAATCTTTGAGACCTAAAACCATGCTATGATACCATCTGCAACACCCGACGCACTTTGACATCAACCGTCGCCAAACTACATCGGGTGTCACTAAATAAAATACCATTCTTAGCATGTGACAGAAATATGAGACACTTAATTTTTTTATTCCAAAGGTTATAATTTGAATAAATCTAATGAATATAAACATCCATTTAAATAAAATCCATCACCATGCTAACTCCAAAATAAAGCCCAACTTCAAACGATTGAATGAAACTCGAAGTAGATAATCCAACTACAAATCCAGACTGAAACCATAAACAATTATGGAATCGAATGGCCCAACAAAATCCATAAATAATTGTCTCATAATTAAACGAAGGAACAAAAATTAAATCAAACTATTAAAGCAATAAAAATGAATCCAATCCATCCTATGAAGCTACTCAAGAAATTATACCTAAAATATTAGTCAACGCAGGGGATCAGAGCCCACCGCGTGAACCCTAGCTACTCCTTCCAATTAGGGGTTGTGAACCCAGACATAAGCATCATACATGATAAATATCACGATAGAGTATTTTAAATTAAACGAAATATATATTAACAGGCGAACAAAAATAAACTATCACAATCTACTAACATAACTAAGTCACCCCAATATTCAAGTTCAATTATGATAATACTATCATTTAATTATGTTAAAGCTATCATTCGATTTAATTTGATTAACTAAATTATTACTATAGCGAAACCACTATACCCAACTAACCTTTCTATTGTTCCTACACATATTTGGGCACGGCTAAAGTTTTACACCATACAATTCCCCTCGCTATAGCCAGTCGACCCAATTTCGCTAGCCCTGTACTTATTGGCAAGGTTCCCCATACGACACGTCGCAATAACTAGCCAACCAAATTTTCGTTAACAAACACCCACGTCGCTATAGTCAGCCAACCCAATTTTATTAACCCTGCACTTATTGGCAACACAAATTCATTTTAACACCCGTTCTTTGTCTTAGTCATTAGTTATCAATTTATTATTTTTCTCTATTAGCCCCACCCTTTATTCGGGTAATCCAGTCTAAATCATCCCTAGTACCATACCTAGAGATCACCAAAATCACAAGTATTTACTAGCCTATCACTTAGAAAGAATACATACCACAAATCATCACCTAGTCTGGCACCTAGACTAATGAAAAATACGTGATGGCGTACTACCTAGCCCCACCCAAGAAATACCCAATCATACGATCCTACGCTCACTAGTCCTATACCTAGAAAGTGTTAACAACAACGAGGCCTACCTACAAGTCCCATACCTAGAAATCAATCTAAAAATACCCCCAAATCCCAATGTCCCCACGGTGTCGAAATATTAATACAAGCAACATTCTCATAAGTACATTTTCAATTATCACTACGATTATTCTAGTTAACTTTACGATTACAGTATCATCAAAATTACGTTTGTTTAATTTATATAATTAAACAAGTTTATTAAAAGTCACACAATTTACCAAATTTTCAAGAATTCCATACAAGTGATAATTTTTACCGGTTAACACAAGATTCCACTTTAACATGCATATTCACGATATTTCGTAATAATAATTCCATTCTACAATCTACACATCAATATCATTATTATAAAAATTGAAAAATTATTTTAATTCCATTTTTTAAATTCTAATATGCCAAATGCCCCACAATTCTATCGCAATCTAACTCTCTAATCTAAGTATTCGATTATTTTATGTCTTAAATCATATTATAATTTTGAATTAAAATAGTCCTGGAATTATTTTTCACTTTTCCAAATTAATCTTTCTAATTTATTTTACAAAAAATCATTTATTAAAGTTTAGGCAATAATTAAAACACATAACACTTAATGGGAATGATAGAAATATTCATGCATGTAAAGAAGTCGTCTTGAAAATATGATTTCACGATTACGTTCCTCACGCGAAAATAGCAAAGAAACCTTCTTGGTTGTTCTTGAGAAAACTTAATTTGAATCTTTAAAAACTTGGGTTGAAAGTTGAGTTTAATGGGATTTAGGTTTTGTATATGAGATGAGATAATAATTTGGGAGGCTAATACTTTTTGAGAAGGGTCAAAAGTGTTTTAAAAAGTCTAAATCCATCCATTATATAAAAAATTTAAAGAATGAGTCCTAATCAAACACAAACTCTAAAAAATCTATTCCAGAAGATGGGACCGTCGAAATTCGCTAAAATTTTGATATGTTATAGCTGAAGGCGAGCCAAAGCTACTACTTGATTGGACATCATTAAGTTCGTGTGTATCACGTATTAGAGATCATATCATTAGGTTTCCTTGAATTTTGGATATGTTCTAGCTGAAGGTGAGACAAGTCGTGTAAGAAAAATTAACTCGATCGGACATCGTTAAGATTTTTTACATCATGTTTTGGAGATTGAGCAGTCAAATTTCTTATCTTCCTTAGGCAAGATCCTCCCCCGATTTTTATATAAAAAGTTATAATTTCTAAATTTTAATCATGATTTAAATTCCACTGAAAAACTCATTTTTATATATAAAAACCAACATTTTTACATACCTAAATTAAATAGACTCCAAAAATATTTTTTTGAATTTTTTAATTTAACAAAGAGTTTTATAGCTAAAAAAATCATGGGGTGTTATATTTTAAAACTTTCACAAGCCTTGAAACTCCCAAGTACTAGTGCGATTTATCTTCATTAAAACCATGTCTAATGTATTGATAGTTTCTCAATGTTTTAATATTTCCTTGAGGGTGGTAAAGTCCAGAAGAGGGCCTCATATGCCCAAAGATATTGCCTTGGAAACCCTCTTAGCCTTGGTACCCTTATGGTTTATATGCATAACCATTACTCCCTTTTTTTTAACTTTTTCTCCCATTTGTAGCGATGAATCCACACATTTCAACATATTGTTCTACATAACTAATGCACAGGTGCTTTATGACTTTATGATCTGGGTCAGTAATTGCTTCAGGCTTTAAATCCTAAGACTCCAACTTTGTCTTCAATTTGAACTCAACATGCCCCTTATTTCGATTTAGTTGAATGGATTGCATGTTTGTTCCCATCTCTTATATATTAGGGAATGGGTCTTCATTAATCCCCATAGTGTTTCCCTCTTCTCCAGGGAATTTAGTTTCTCCCTTCTTAATCAACTCTTACATCGTGTCGTGAAGAAATGAACAAATATTAATCAAATGAGAGAAGACATTATGCTATTTACAATAATTTTTTCCTTTAACTTCATTTGGCCTTTTTGCATCATCGGGTAGTTTTAACATTTGACTTTTAAGAGATAATAAAAAAAATTCATTTGCCTTAAAGATGTTAAAGGAATATTTTTAATTTCCCCCTTCGATTTTGGAGCATAAGATTCTGCTGTAGCATTCTTTCCAACTAAAGGATCACAAACAACAGATTAAGTTCCAATAATCTAAGCAATATTTATCCCTAAATTTGAATCCTTATAATATGTTTTAAAAGAATAAGTTCTTTTCGCGTTCCCTTCCTATAAAAGAGCTTCGTATCTGGGCACTTTGGAAGTTAATCCCACCGAATCTCTGAATTCGGTAGCATCAAACTTTTTTTGAAGCTTAAATTCTAACCCATTTTGGGCCAATTTGACAAACTCGGACTCCTGTAATATTATTTTGCATTTATTGCTAGCCTTTTTAAACCTATTTATGAAGGTAGTTTCTTTTTCATATGATGTTTGGCTCAACCTAGCCAAGTTGGACGTAGATACTTCTGGTTCAGTCTAGAAGAATTAAGTGTGAAACATATCAGCCATTTGCTTTCAAGTTTGGACATTTTTAGGTGGTAAGCTTTTGAACTAAGAAAAAATTGCATTAGTAAGGGAACTAGAGAACAAACATAGTTTGGGATATTCATTAGTCCCTGCATCAACACATTGATTAGTGAACCTTGCTATGTGTTCCATTGTGAATTGACTCCCATAACATGATATAAGAGAAAAAAATGGGAACTTAAAGTCAACTCATTTCCCCATCAAAATTTGATGATTAATTATAAATCAATTTATTGATCTCCCCCAACTAACAAAACTACTGAATACTTAACCCCTAATAACCGTCATATATTGGCACCCAAAACACTATAAATTTTATATGGACATTTAGGAATATTATATTATTATTTAATAGTTAATCCAATTTTAAAAAAATAATAAGTGAGAAATTATATGTATCTTTTGTTTTGGAGAAACTATTTTATTATATAGTCTCGTATATAAATGATATATTTTTGAAAATCTTGGAATCACCTACAAATCATATGCGGTGATTCATGTCTCACAAGGTGAGAGTGAATTTCGTACCATGGTTAGTAATTTGTTAGAAAATACAAAAGAAATTATAAATTATATATAGGCGTGTTTAATATATATATATATATATATATATATATATATATATTTGAATTGCAGCACGATACATCCAAGTGAAGTAGTCTTAAATTACCATTTTGAAAAGGTGAATTTCATTTTGTTGCACTTTAAAACTTAACATTCTTAATAAAAGAAGAAAAAAATGAAAAATGCATAAAAATTTGAAAATTAACTACTTCAGACATGCATATAGAAATTCTGAATGTATAAAGATCTTTTGTTATCTTCATGACATTAAGAAAAATAACAAACTGTTATTGTGTTCGATGCTTTTACTTGTATTTAGTTTCTAGAGCATGGTTTTTCCACCCAAACCCAACAAATTTAGGAGAAAAATAGTCATGAATTTGTTGGTTCAGAACGAGCATAGGTCTCAAGCATTCGACACATAAATTACCACGACGGGTTCAGACATGACAATTGGAATGTGGCGGTTCAGACATGACAATTGGAATGTGGCAGCAGTCCCCCCCCCCCCCCCCCGGTTTATGTACAATGCTAAAGTCAATTACAATCATTTTGTTTACATTTTTTAAAATTATTTTTAAATTTACAATTGCACTCAATTACAAATTTTAATTATTACTACTAAAACATGTAATATTAAAACAGTTCGTTAATGAAATCATATTATTAAACATAATATCTGTTTAACACACGTATAAAAACAAACACTACACGTTTTCATGCAAATTCCATAAATGTTTTTGTAAATCATAGTGCAAAGATATAATTATTGCAAAGTCACACAGGCATGAATGTGAAAATATTAGGGCCACAACATTTATGTTGTTGTGGTTGAGCAACTTCATGAGCTCTCATGCAACTTCCTGGTCATCGGGTTGCCACAAATGGAGATCAGGTTCACCAATTTCATCTTCGACAATCCTATTGTCAAGAATAATACAAGTCATCGTGATGCACCATGGATTGTTATGATACTAAAATGAGCTAGGCATTTGATAATGGATAAAGTAGATTCTAGAACACTAAAATCTCATTCCACATCCTTCTACGTGCCTTCTTGACACTTTACGGAGTCTTTCTTTTCATTTTTTCATTCTTAAAAAAATTATTTACATTAACTCTCTCAACCGAGATCTACGCCATTTTTTCTAGCCTTTGGTAATGTAAAAGAATTTTTCTTTTGTGGTATGTGACTGTGCAATTATTTGAACAAAAGTGGATGATTTAATATATATATATATATATATATACTACCAATGAGATAATAACTCGTGTCGTACGAGCGTTAATTAATAATGTAAATGCATTGAGGGCTCTACCATGTATGAGCTCCTCAAAATCGTTTGACTGGTCGAGAACACTTAAATAGTTGTTGGAACCCAACATATCAAAAAATGTATAAAAAAACCATAGGTCTTGGTCAATTGCGACTTCCAATATGATCGTAGACTTCTTGTGGTGACCTCAATGTGTCCCTGCCAAGTCACCGAACAATTTTGCACCCAATTCATATAGTCTATGCTACCTAACAAAATAATTTTTCATTAATCTTAGGTACCCTCCCCATCTTTGTCGATAACATTTCGACCGACTATAGAGCTCAGTGACCTGACCACTTTGTTTCCCATCTACCTATAAAAGTAAAAGGAATTTAATTTTCTATCACGCAAAGCATTTTTTCATCATAATCTTCACTCAATGACTCGATAAGAATTTTATCAAGGGAGCCAGTGGGCAAAGAGGACACTATCTCGCCAGAAAGTAGATAAAAATTCATAACTTATGTCTTATGAATCTAAGTTGGAAATTTTTGGTGAAATTAGTTGCAAATGTTGTCTTCCATAGTGAATTAGAAAACTAGTCGTTACAAAAATAACCATTAAAAAATAAATTTATGTCCCGCATAAATCCAACTGTTATAGATATAACGTGCGACAGTTGCTTTGCCACTGGAAATTTTATTATACTTTCTTTATTGATAACCATGAACCTCAACACGAAAAAGCCATTTGGACTCCCTAGCGCGAGCTAAATAGGGAGGATGTTTGTAATACCCCATATTTTTATGATTTAAATAATTATAGGATTAATTATTATTGTGTGATTAATTGAATTAAAAAGTGATAATTTAATTATTAATTAATCCGAATTTAAAATAAATATTAACTAACGTGCCAAGGGTTAATACTTATTAATTGAATATTACTGTGCGATATGTAATATGGAACTATACACTTCGATAAATTTTCAAAAATAAGAAAGTCAGACGCGCGTGTGAGTCGTGTCGGGACTAATTTAATGGAATAAAAAGATTAATTATTTTTGGTAACTCATATGGTCATTTCGAGTGCACCGTTGAGTCCGGAAGGATTGAAATAGTCAAAATAGTATACTCGGGTGTTTAGTTTGGGTCCCGAAGAAATTTTAGGCCTAACCGGCGCCCCAAGAGGGCATTATGGTAAATTGTATTTTTGGGTTTAATTAATGGACGAAAATTGAGAGTTATTTTATTAGCCAAGAGAAGTCCATTAGGGTTGAAAGATACAGAAAGTAAAGAACGGCCATAGAGGGTGTGAGAAAAAATAAATTCCAAGAGGAAAGACCCAAATTAACACCACCTTGCACAACCATCACCACCATCGTGTAGATCGGAACAAGAGGAACACGCCCATACCAACAACGTCAAGAAATCAAACGACTAATTTGAGGCAAGTGTTTATTACTTGCTTTTATTTAGCAATAACTATATTCATGTTAGTATAGGGATGATATAAACATGTATTGTTCATAAAAGTGATGAAAAAATTGGAGATTTAGGATGTATGATTTAAATCTGAGATTTATTTGATCAAACCCTTCATGTATGTAAGATAGAAATCACGTTTTGATGAACTTATGTGAAGAACGAATCTGGAAATCATGTGTTCTTGAATAAGAATTTGAAGAACTAGGGTTTTTGTAACTAATTTGGGGATTTCATATTTCTTTGATGATTCATAATGATTTAATGATTCTAGGATGTTATAATCCATACGTAATTGTTATGATTCGATTTGGGACTGATTGATTGGAGTTTGGAATGTTAATTTAGAGGTTTTAGGATTAAAAATGGTGGAAAATGCTGAAATTCTATGTAGAAGACGAAACAGTAGGTCTCGCGTGAAGTCGCACAAAGTCGTTCAAGTGAGATAGGCATCTCGCGCGAAGTTGCTCGAGTTACACGTGACAGTCGTTCAAATGACATTGCCATCTCGTTCGAGCGATAGGGTAATTTTCTAGGAACCTTCTTAGGGGCAATTTTGGAATTTTTCAGTCTATTCGAGTGAGAGAAATTTCCAGTTAATAGATTCGAAACGAGACAAGTCTATGAGGAATTATGTGAGTTTTACACTTTAATTAATCCGGAAAGGAGAGTTAATTCGAAAGTTACTAAAGAGTTGTGATGATTTAGTAATACAATAAAATACATAATAATGAGAATGAAGTACGTATAGTAAATACACAAAAAAGGCTGGGAGAATACCTATAAGTATTAATAGGATGTGTGAGTACCTACGACATGCTTAATATTATGTGTATAACATACCTAGTTGCTTGCTATCGCGGGAGGTTGTGTAGAGACGGTCTTATCCTGGGTGACCTTCGGGAGAATATTTGACTTGTATCTCAGAACATAAGACTGTGAAGACTTATTTGTGAGTTGATAAGTCAGCTGACTATGGAAGCGTAGGTATGTGCGTGACCCGTAGGTATGTGAACTATGTTCGCCTCCACTATGTGTGTTTTGTGTATATGGTTTGTGGGAGACTTTCGAACCGATAGTCCTTATTGGAGTATGAGATGTACCAGGACATGATAGCTGAATATGCAATGCACTACAGGTTTAGCCTTGGGGTGTTGTATTAGTATATGTATATGATAGTAGTGAATTTATATATGTGTACTTGTGTTATTCCTACTGTGAGATAATTGTAGGTTATTAGGATGGTACAATCTTAAGTGACGTAAGTTGTGAATACTTAACTTAGTATGATAACACTTAACTGAACTAATAAATATTGATATTGATAATGTGGAAAACTGGGAATTACGGGCTGCTACCACGAGGTATAACTAGAAGTATAAGTCTTTATCTAGTTAGAAGCGTTATGGATGGCTAGGTGAGAATAGATGTACGTTAGGCGTGCACAATAGACGAGAGGTGAGAATCTCATGTGAGAGTTTGAACTAACATGCAATTGATACTTGCTTTATTACAAATTTTAAATACTTGCTAAAATAAATATTTTTACACATCGGGCTCTGACCCGTTTCTTGCATCTCTTTTCTCTCTTGCTATATATATGTATTATATCAGGTGCTCAGCCACAGGGACACCAGACTTAAAGATTTGGATTGCTTGGCGTGTTGCAGCTGTTGTGGAAGCTGTAGGTCTTTGCATTAGACGCCTCTATCATTTCACTCAGTTCTAGATAGACTATCCATTTAGGGCATGTGTCGCCCATCCCTTAGACATTTTATCAGATATTGTATTCAGTTTACTTTCCTTTCATTTCAGTTGGATTTATTGTTACTATGGTTCTTGGTTTAGAGTTTTGAACTGGAATGTTTTATCCAGTCTTAAATAAATCAGCATGTGATTCTGAGTCTGTATTTATATTAATTAGTTGTGTGTGGATGGATTATATTTAAATTCTTGGATTTAATAATTGTATGATTATTGTTAATTGAAAAAGGTAAAATATTTTGACACTAGCTTAATTGATTATTAGGTGGTTAATAAGGTTATTTTATTTTCGACAATGATGCTAAGAATGAACCAACCGAACATTTTGTTTTAAATTTTATAAAGGATTGATCACCCAATATTTAATTGGGTGGGGTGTCACAGGTGGTATCAGAGCATTAGGTTCTAGAGTCCTTTTGGATCTGTACGGTGTATCATGCTTTCAGCTTAGCATTTTTTGATATAGAGCCTTATTTTTAGAATTGTTATATTCTTGATTGTATATTTACGTCTTCAGCTATTTGAGATTTAACTATAACTGTGGACTAATAAAATTCTTTCTCGTCTCAAATGCCTCCTCGACGTGCACCTAAGGACAGGAATGCCTAGCCAAAGCCACCACCAGTTCCAGCTCTGGGCACGATGAATGCTACGAAAATTGCTGCCATCGTTGCACAAGCAGTTAATGCGGCTTTGGTAGTGGTACATTAGGCACCACCACAGGCACCCGTAGTGGCTCCGGGACCTGCCCACATCTTCCCTACTTCCTGGGAGAGAGTTAGGGATGCCTTTCAGAAGGCACGCCCTCCAGAGTTCGCAGGTGGTTCTGACGTGGTAATTGCTAGCCAGTAGAAGAAGGACATACATCGTCACCTCCGTATGTATGAGTGTACCGAGATCCAGAGGTAGGTTTTGGCTACCTTTAAGCTGACAGGGGCAGCCTTACAGTGGTGGGAGTCCACTACAACTACAGAGGAAAGAGATCTATTGACGATTGATGATTTCTGGGTGCGGTTTGACCGCAAGTACTTTCCTTCTGCCATTCAGACTGAGATGAGGCGGAAGCTACTAAACCTCACCCAGGAAGGGAAGACCGTAGCTGAGTACGAAGAAGAGTTTACTAAGCTAGTTAATCTGGTATCAACATAGGTACCTACTGAGGAGAAGAAGATACATATGTTCATAGATGGCCTCACCTGGAGGATCAGGCAGCATCTTCTGGGTAACCTCTCATTACAGACCTATACTGATGTGCTTAATGCAGCACTATTGCATTGCCAGGACCACCACTTCCATATGACTGAGAGCAAACGAGCAGGGGAGTCCATCCAGCAGGGCAGGACAGGAGGTAATGGTGCCAGTGTGGCACAGACAGCTCAGGGTCAGCAGAGACAGGTCGATCAGAATTCCCAGCAGGGGGATTCTAAGTGATTCAGGTTAGGGGGGTTCCATCAGGGTCAGGGAGGTTTTAGGCATGGCCAACAGGGTAGCATGGCCATCAGGGCCAACAGCAGTTTAGGCAGGGCCAAGGGGGAGGTGGAAATGGCCAGCAGGGTCGAGGATAGCAAGGGCAGTGAGGGGGAAACTTTGGTGGGAAGTATTTTATATGTCGCAAGACTGGCCACAAGCGTCATAATTGTACTGAGAAGGGCAGGGCCCCACAGGAGCAGCAACAGGGTGCTCGATAGGAGCCCTAGAGACTGATTTTTCCCGCCGCCCTCCCAGTACCACCTCAGATGCCAGCTTTGCCAGCCATTCCAGTAGTTCCAGTCTAGCAGGGACAACTTCTGTATGGACGGGTTTATAACCTCCATCACGCCGCATCCCCACAGGCTCCACTCGCGATTAAGGGTATGTTTTCTACCCAGGGGACTATGGGGCATATTTTATTTGATATGGGGGACACCTACTGTTTTATTGCCACGAGGTTTGCACGTGCTTTGGGGTTATAAGTTACAGCAGAGAGTACTATTACTTCTGTAGATTCACCTTTGGGTAGTGGTTCATTGATTCACTTTATATGTCGAGAGGTGGGTATAAATTGTAAGACTTACTTTACCTGCCGACATGTTTGTATTAGATATGTTCGAATATGATGCGATTATCGGTATAGATTGGCTTATTGCATATAGGGACATTATTGATTATTTTAGTAGGACTATTATTTTTGCCATACCTGATCAGGAGATGTTCCTGGTGGTGATGCCTCGTCCTGAGGGAGGATCGTCCACTCATTTGTATTATATAGAGGAAGAGACCTCTAAGGAGGTAGTGATACCGCTTGATTCAATACCGGTGGCGAGGGAATTCGCTGATGTGTTCCAGGATGTTCTGTGATTTCCACCTAGTAGAGAGATAGACTTTGTTATAGATTTGACGTCGAGCACTCGACCGATTGCCCACGCACCGTACCGTATGACTCCACCGGAGATGAGGGAGCTACGGGATCAGATAGAGCAGCTGTTGGGCTAGGGGTTTATTCGTAGGAGTACTTCACCTTGGGGTGCCCCTGTGCTATTTGTTAAGAAGAGAGATGGATCGCTAAGGTTGTGTATTGATTACCGAGAGTTGAATAAAGTCAAGATACGAAATAAGTACCCGTTACCCCAAATCGATGACTTTTT
Source organism: Sambucus nigra (assembly GCA_949130495.1). Classification (NCBI taxonomy): domain Eukaryota; kingdom Viridiplantae; phylum Streptophyta; class Magnoliopsida; order Dipsacales; family Adoxaceae; genus Sambucus; species Sambucus nigra. Next base: position 352,720,174 of record OX422224.1, on the reverse strand, counting down.
CGACCAGTTGAGAGGAGTTGCCTTCTTCTCGAAGATTGACTTGAGATCAGGGTACCATCAGTTAAGAATCAAGGAGCAGGATGTATCGAAGACTGCCTTCTTGTCGAGATATGGTTCCTATGAGTTTAGGGTTATGCCTTTTGGGCTAACCAACGCCCTAGCCGTGTTTATGGACTTGATGAACAGGGTGTTCAGGGAGTTCCTGGATCAGTTTATCATTGTCTTCATAGATGACATCCTGATTTGCTCCCAGACTGAGGAGGAACAGGCCGAACATTTGAGACAGGTTTTGCAAACATTGTGCCCTCACGAGTTGTATGCAAAATATGAGAAATGTAGATTTTAGCTGAAAGAGGTTCAATTTTTGGGGAACATTATTTCGGATAGAGGGATATCCGTAGAGCCGGGGAAAGTGTCAGCGGCTAGAGAGTGGGGACAGCCCACGACGCTGACAGAGATACGTAGTTTCTTGGGCCTAGTATTATACTACAGGAGGTTCATTCGAGGATTCTCTAAGATAGCGGGTCCATTTACTCATTTGACTCGCAAAGGGGTGCCATTTATTTGGGATGATGCCTTCCAGTTGGCTTTTGATGAGATGAAAGACAAGTTGACTTCAGCACCAGTGTTAGCACTGCCCAGGCCAGGAGTGGAGTACCCAGTCTACACAGATATGTCCTTACTAGGACTTAGGGGTGTGCTTCAGTAGGAGGATCAAGCTATAACTTATGCTTTCCATAAGCTTAAGCCTCATGAGAGGAACTACCCCACTCACGACTTGGATTTAGCGGCAGTCGTGTTTGCACTTCGGATATGGAGGCAGTATCTCCTGGGGGAGAAATTTCTCTTATTCACGGATCACAAGTCACTACAGTATCTCTTCAAGCAGAAAGAGCTGAATATGCGTAAACGTCGATGGCTTGAATTCATGAAGGATTATCAGTTCAATATCCAATACCACCCAGGAAAGGCTAACGTGGTAGCAGCCGCGTTGAGTCATAGGCCAGTGGATGAGAGGGCCGAGGTGTGGAAAGTGAAATGGAAGGAATCTGGACACCAAGATGCTGTGGCCCGATCATTTATGTCTACAATGACAGTTACGCCTCAGATTGTTACGAGGGTAGTACAGGCACAAACAGCGGATTCGTTCTGTAAAGATCGGATTAGGCAGCTTTTAGCCGATGGAGCTGAGTCTTATTTAGTGAGCTCCGAGGGAAGTTTGCGCTTCAATAGGAGACTCGTTGTTCCAGAGGAGGAGGACCTTCGACATTCAGTAATGACGGAATCGCATGGGTCCTAATTTGCGATACATCCCGGTGGGGACAAAATATACCAGGATATGAGGTGGCATACCAGTGGAGCGAAATGAAGAGAGACATCGCATGGTTCGTCTCCAAGTGTACCACTTGTCAGCTAGTGAAAGTGGACCACCAGAAGCCACCAGATTTACTTCATCCGTTAGAGATCCCTACGTGGAAATGGGAGGGCATTTCCATGGACTTCATTACCAAGTTGCCTACCTCGCAGAGAGGATACGATTCTATATGGGTTATTGCGGATCGATTGACAAAAGTAGCCCACTTTCTGCTAGTCAGGACAGACTATACAGCGGGACACTATGCTCAGCTATTTATTGCAGAGATAGTGAGACTACATAGTGTGCCTGTTAATATAGTGTCGAATAGAGACACAACGTTTATATCTCATTTTTGGGAGAGTTTCCAGGAGGCTATGGGTACCGAATTGCGGTTGAGTACAACGTATCACCTGCAGACCGATGGGCAGACTGAGCGCACTAATCAGATGCTCGAGGACATGTTGCGCATATGTATCCTTGACTTTGGGGGAGGTTAAGAGCACTATCTTCCACTGGTGGAGTTTGCTTATAATAACTCCTATCAGTTTATGATTGGTATGGCCCCGTTCGAGGCATTGTATGGTAGACCTTGTCGTTCTCCAGCTTGTTGGCTAAAGGTGGGAGATAACAAGCTACTCGGGCCAGAAGTAATTTAGGATACGTCGAGCAGGATCGAGATGATTCGGGATCACATACGGGTAGCCCAGGACATACAGAAAAGCTACGCCGATGCTAAGAGGTTCTTCCAAGAGTTTACAGTGGGGGACCAGGTTTTATTAAGAGTATCTCCGATGAAGGGAGTAATAAGATTTGGGAAGAAAGGGAAATTGGCTCCGAGATACGTCGGACCATTCCCTATTATAGAAGAGTCGGACCAGTGGTTTACATGATTGGGTTATCGGAGCACTTGCATCGTATACATAATGTGTTCCAAATTTCATCATTGAGGCGGTATCTTCGGGATGAATTGGCACACACCCACATCACGATTGAGGAGATTGAGTTACAGCCAGTCAGTTCATATGAGGAGAGATCGGTGGCTATCCTAGATCATAGACAGAGGAGGTTGAGGTCAAAGATAGTTCCACTTGTTCGGGTGCAATAACAGCATCACAATGTGGAGGAGTCTACTTGGGAGCGTGAGGCGGATATGCATGAGAAATATCCATATTTATTCGTACCAGGTATACCTTATTTTCTAAATTTCGGGACGAAATTCCATTATTAGGGGGAAAGTATGTAATACCCCATTTTTTATGATTTAAATAATTATAGGATTAATTATTATTGTGGGATTAATTGAATTAAAATGTGATAATTTAATTGTTAATTAATCCAAATTTAAAATAAATATTAACTAATGTGCCAAGGGTTAATACTTATTGATTGAATATTACTGTGCGATATGTAATATGAAACTATACACTTCGATAAATTTTCAAGAATAAGAAAGTCAGACACGCGTGTGAGTCGTGTCGAGACTAATTTAATGGAATAAAAAGATTAATTAATTTTGGTAACTCGTTTGGTCATTTTGAGTGTACCGTTGAGTCCGGAAGGGTCAAAATATTCAGAATAGTATACTGAATTTAGTTTGGGTCTCGGGACAATTTTAGGCCTAACCGGCGCACCGAGAGGGCATTATGGTAAATTGTATTTTTATGTTTAATTAATGGACGAAAATTGGGAGTTGTTTTATCAGCCAAGAGAATTTCATTAGGGTTGAAAGATACAGAAAGTAAAGAACGGCCATAGAGGGTCTGAGGGAAAACAAATTCCAAGAGGGAAGGCCCAAATTAACACCCCCTTGCACAACCATTGTATAGATCAGAACAAGAGGAACACGCCCATACCAACAACGTCAAGAAATCAGATGACTAATTCGAGGCAAGTGTTTATTACTTGCTTTTATTTAGCAATAACTATATGCATGTTAGTATATGAATGATATAAACATGTATTGTTCATAAAAGTGATGAAAAAATTGGAGATTTAGGATGTATGATTTGAATCTGAGATTTATTTGATCGAACCCTTCATGTATGTAAGATAGAAATCACGTTTTGATGAACTTATGTGAAGAACGAATCTGAAAATCATGTGTTCTTGAATAAGAATTTGAAGAACTAGGGTTTTTGTAATTAATTTGGGGATTTCATATTTCTTTGATGATTCGTAATGATTTAATGATTCTAGGATGTTAGAATCCATACGTAATTGTTAGGATTCGATTTGGGACTGATTGATGGGAGTTTGGGATGTTAATTTAGAGGTTTTAGGGTTAAAAATGGTGGAAAAACGCTGAAATTCTGTGTAGAAGATGAAACAGTAGGTCTCGCGCGAAGTCGCACAAAGTCGTTCGAGATAGGCATCTCGCGCGAAGTCGCTCGAGCAACACGTGGCAGTCGTTCAAACGACATTGCCATCTCGTTCGAGCGACACGGTAATTTTCTAGGAACCTTCTTAGGGGTAATTTTGGAATTTTTCAGTCTATTCGAGTGAGAGAAATTGCCAGTTAATAGATTCGAAACGAGACAGGTCTATGAGGAAGTATGTGAGTTTTACACTTTAATTAATCCGGAAAGGAGAGTTAATTTGGAAGTTACTAAAGAGTTGTGATGATTTAGTAATACTATAAAATACGTAATAATGAGAATGAAATACGTATGGTAAATACACAAAAAAGGCTGGGAGAATACCTATAAGTATTAATAAGATGTGTGAGTACCTATTACATTCTTAATATTATGTGTATGACATACCTAGCTGCTTCCTATCGCGGGAGGTTGTGTAGAGACGGTCTTATCCTGGGTGACCTTCGGGGGGATATTTGACTTGTATCTCAGAACATAGGACTCTGAAGACTTATTTGTGAGTTGATAAGTCAGCTGATTATGGGAGCGTAGGTATGTGCGTGACCCATAGGTATGTGAACTATGTTCGCCTCCACTATGTGTGTTTTGTGTATATGGTTCATGGGAGACTTCCGAACTGATAGTCCTTATTGGAGTACGAGATGTACCGGGACATGATAGTAGAGTATGCAATGCACTACAGGTTTAGCCTTGGGGTGCTGTATTAGTATATGTATATGATAATGGTGAATATATATATGTGTACTTGTGTCATTCCTACTGTGAGATAATTGTACGTTATTGGGATGGTACAATCTTAAGTAACGTAAGCTGTGAATACTTAACTTAGTATGATAACACTTAACTGAACTAATAAATGATGATATTAATAATGTGAAAAACTGGGAATTACGGGCTGCTACCACAAGGTATAACTAGAAGTATAAGTCTTTATCTAGTTAGAAGTGTTATGGATGGCTAGGTGAGAATAGATGTACGTTAGGCGTGCACAATAGACGAGAGGTGAGAATCTCATGTGAGAGTTCGAACTAACATGCAATTGATACTTGCTTTACTACAAATTTTAAATACTTTCTAAAACAAATATTTTTACACATCGGGTCTGACCCGTTTCTTGCATCTCTTTTCTCTCTTGCTATATACATGTATTATATCAAGTGCTCAGCCACAGGGACACCAGACTTAAAGATTTGGATTGCTTGGCGTGCTGCAGCTGTTGTGGAAGCTGTAGGTCTTTGCATTAGACGCCTCTATCATTTCACTCAGTTCTAGATAGACTATCCATTTAGGGCATGTGTCGCCCATCCTTTAGACATTTTATCAGAGATTGTATTCAGTTTACTTTCCTTTCCTTTTAGTTGGATTTATTGTTACTATGGTTCTTGGTTTAGAGTTTTGAACTGGAATGTTTTATCTAGTCTTAAATAATTCAGCATGTGATTTTGATTCAGTATTTATATTAATTAGTTATGTGTGGATGGATTATATTTAAATTCTTGGATTTAATAATTGTATAATTCTTGTTAATTGAAAAATGAAAAATATTTTGACACTAGCTTAATTAATTATTAGGTGGTAAGGTTATTATATTTTCGACAGTAATACTAAGAATGAACCAACCGAACATTCTGTTTTAAATTTTATAAATGACTAATCACCCGATATTTAATTGGGGAGGTGTCACAATGTTGTGCTAGAGTCACTCTAACACACGCTCCGCTTAAAGTTTGGTATCTTTTGGGGGTTTCAAACCCACACAATTCGAACTCGTCCCTTACCACTGAAGCAATCAGGGTGAATAAGAAAATTTAATTATACTTAGGGTCCGTTTGACAGCCCTATTCCAAGCCATGTAAATGGAATTGAAAGACCAATTTTAATTCCACGTAATTGAAATTAACCTTCCAATTTTAATTCCAAACTTTAAAATTAGATTGTCAAACGGACCCTTATTGCTCTGACCACCTATTTTTGTTAAGTTATTACCGAGTTGATGCTAACTTGACACAAGCATACCAACTTTCTTATGTATCTAACTATTTTAATATTGGTTTGATAATAATTAAAACAAAACTAATTTAATATTGAATGAATAATTATAATAGATTTCTTTCATATTTCTTTTATATAGAACCAAAATAAAATTAGTATTGAAAACAAATCAATCAAACCTTATTTAAGTGCTGCCCAAATTTGATTATCCTCAAAGTTGTATGACCGTCCGAGGAAGGTTAGGTTCACTCATCTTTCATTTCTTTATTTATTATTATATTAAATCAGGTCCTCGTGAGCACTATGTTTCAAAAAAATATTGAATGGCAATCAACGGTCAATCACCAAACCATTCTAGATCTACCCTATAAATTAAAGCCCCTTTTCATTCTGGCCCATATCATATTAGGGGTCAGAGAGAGAGAGAGAAAAAAAAGAAAGACTCTCTTTGGTGAGTTAAAATAAAGATTCTTATTTTTATTCCTTTTGATATTGATTCAGAATCCATATATGTAAAGATCTGATTTTTATTTGTTTGGTTAATTTTGTGTGCAGTGGCAGATAAAAATGTCAGTAGATTCAAAGATTTACTCATTTGAAGAAGTAGCTAAGCACAGCAAAACCAAAGATTGTTGGATTGTTGTACATGGAAAGGTCAAATTTTAATTTTCTTATCTGAATTAAATTGATGGGTTTTAGATCATTTTTGTGGTAAAATTTTATTTTATTTGTTAGATGGCCTTTTTGAGATTTGATTGTTGAAGGGTTTTTGTGTTTCTTACTTTGACTTAGTTATATTGTCTCAGATGAAATTGCATGCTATACATGTAAATTTGATGTTATGGGAAAGTTAATTGTTTTTAGGTTGAATATAGTTGTTTTTGTAGTAAGATCTGGAAGTGTTGCTTTGACACTTTTGCCTTCTGTTTGTAGTAATTTTAGGCGGTCACATGATTCCAAAGCATTTGTGTTTTGATTTGATTTATCAATGCGTCGTGTCTGGATTGGTTGCAATTTATAATAAATTGAATTTATAGCTTGATCTTCGTCGTTGGTGCCACGTTATCCTGTTTTATTTAAGAAGATATATACACTAGGGAAAACGTGAGTGTGACCATCACTAAAATATTGGGTTTAAGTAACAATTTAAGTCTTTTGTCTTTTTTAAGCTGAGAAGTGTTATATGGCCCCCAAACTAAACAAGTGGAAATGCATTGGTTATTGTTTGTAATGTGTGTCACATCACTTGGTTGGTAAGTTTAGTTGGACTCTTTAACTTTTTTTTTTCTTACTACAAATGACTTTGTGAAGTTATTAATAAACAAAATTAACTCATATACCCTTCCCTTATAATGCACTCTACCAAAGGCATCTTCTTCATCGTCGTTGATCCAACAATTGTTAAAACTCACCGTCGAATGACCAACATTTCACAACATTCACAGTCCTCGTGTTGAATGCGTATTCACCGCAACTCTAATCAATGACGTCTAAATAGAGATTCAAGAAATGATTCATAGAAAATTAGCAGTGTCAAACTTCCAACCGGATCGAGAAGCCATTAAATGTCGTCATCATGGTTTCCAATGTCATCCATATTCGATTGTTTATATTTTTTTATTACTCCCTTAACTATCAAAATTCTTGCATGAATGTTGGTAAGCAACTTGTGATTGAAATACTTGAATTCATTCACTATAATGTTCACAAAGTCCTTCATGCAATATTGATATGTGATTGAAATACTTGAATTCATTCACTATAATGTTCGTTCACAAAGTCCTTCATGCAATGTTGATATGTGATTTATTTGATGTTTCTTTTTTCACCAATAATGTTCACAAATTTTTTCATTCTCAAACTCAATATGAGAGTAATATAGTATATGGACCACCAAGCAGACAAGTGGAAATGCATTGGTTCATGTTTAATGTATGGCACATCACTTGGTTACTCAGTTTAGTTTGGCTATATAACGTTTCTCTTAAGATAGACCACTTTCTATAGTTCTGATTAAAAAAAATTACTCATATACCCATCCCTCATTATTCACTCTGCCATGGCTAATTCGCCATCTTTGCCATCATCGTTGATCCAAAAATTGAAAAAATTCATTGTCGATATCTCCCCTTAGAACTCGTTGATAACCCTGCCTCCCTTCACAATGAAGTCCTCATCTTCGGGTCGCACTCACCCTCCAAACAAACGATGTCTAAAGAGAGATAGATTCAAACAATTGATACAAAATTAGCAGTTTTATAGGATCGAGAAGCCATTTAATGCCATTGTCATAGTTTCCACTTTCTTCCATAGTTGATTTTTGATTTTATTTTATTACTCGAGTATCAAAATCCATGTTTTAACGTCAGTAAGCAACTTGTGCTTGATGCAATACTGATCTTCGGTTGATGTTTCTTCTTTGGAATGATTGATTTGGTCTTTTGAATGATTTATTTGTGTTGGTATAAAAGAATGTGAGACTTCCTTTTATTTGGTACTGAAAAAGCAAAATTCTCCGCATTTGTTCTCAGATTTGTGAATGTCTTAGATAAATTTTCTTATAAAAAGTTGATGAACAGTTAGAAATTTATAAACTTTACCTCAAATTGTCTTAAAAATTCTATAAATTCACTTGTAGGCATATATACAAATCGGTTTTATTGATTTTAAATTGCAAAATTTCGCTGCTAGCGATATTTCTCAAGAGTTTTCACTTATTTTTCTCCAAAGGATCCGTACTCGAATGAGCTTTTGCAATGTCCTTCATCTTGAAAGATTTTTTTTTCTCGTGGTGAAATGGCCCTATACAACACTAAATGGCTGTGTTGGGCCCTCATTACATATTCTGGCTTCTAAAGTTTAGTTTGAGTGCATATAACTACATCGGTAAAACTAGGGTGACACCGTGACATGGACGTGTATCCGATTTTTTGCGAGATGTTTTGAGTGGACAAATATTGATCCGGTCATCGTCTCTCTCTCTCTCTCTCTCTCTCTCTCTCTCTCTCTCTCTCTCACACCCTCATTTTCTAGCACTAGATCTGTCTTTGGATTCCAATTCATAGTATTTCAGGTCCCTTGTGCTTCTGCAATTGGGTATGTATGTATACATACAGGAATTGGATTTACGTGCATATGCACGAAGTGAATTTACGTTCATATGCATTAAGTGGATTATTTGTAATGAAAACTATTTGGGAGGAAATTGGTTATATATATTGTTCAGAGTTTGATTTCGATTTTTGATTCAAAGTTCAATTTCCATTCTGATTGTAAACACTGTTCAGATTTCAATGTTTCCTGATTTATGTACATCTCACTTGGGCATGATATTTTATTTTGATTGTATATGTTTCTGAAATTCGATTTCAATTCAGAACTAAAGCTGTGCATTTACATATTTGGAAGCCTGATTTGTTCGCTAGATAATAAATAGTTATTTCTGCTTATGAGTTAGACGTTGGCATTAAGAGCAGATGTATATATATATATATATATATATATATAAAGAGGAAGTTTGCCAGGAATGGCTGGAAGATTGATGGAGAGGGCTGAGATAAATGAATTTAGTGTTGGGATTAATGTTGGAGAAAGAATTAGAATGCAGTATTATTTCTATTTGACTTGATGGTTTATATTGATCAACTAACACTCCGGTTAAAAATGGGACAACTTAATTATAGAAAAAATTGGAGCTGCCAAAGTCAAATTGGGAAAAAAATTTCCCTGATCTCTGTAGCGGCTGAACTTTAACTTTTGTGGAAGATAGTCATGTGGAAAATTTCCCAGATTAACTTGAGAATTTATTATGTATGTTTGTGTCCTATAACTGTTACTTAAATCTCATTGTATTGTGTATCAGGTGTATGATGTAACCCCATTTATGGATGATCACCCTGGAGGTGATGAAGTCCTGCTATCAGCAACTGGTGATGATCTAATACTTCATTTCCCTCATTTTTAAGACTTGTGTTTTTCCTTTTCAGGATGTCTCAAATTAAAAGTCACATTTTGGAAATCAACATAACAAAACCAAATTCTATAATAGACAACTAAGTTTTGATCCTTACGTGATTAGTTTCCCTTAAAAAAGTCGACATTCTAATAGCAATTCTTAATTTCAGACAGCATCAATTCATAGTGTGTTTATTTTCCAGATTAACGAGTATGATTTTATTTCCATTTTTTGGATTAATTGCCAAAAACAAAAAAACGAACTATGCAAGTTTTGCAAGAAACACACGGACTGTGCTTTTTGTTGCAAAGACTCCCCATGTGCCGCTACTTAGTACACATTAGAAAGAACATCCGAAAATTTTGATAATTTAAGAGTTTTTTTTTTTTTTACTTTCCTCCGACACTCCCTCTTTAAATTAAATATGGTCCTGATTTTTTCATGTAGCGAAAGACGCAACTGATGATTTTGAAGACACGGGCCACAGCGATACTGCAAGAGATCTGATGGCCCAATATTGCATCGGTAAAATAGACGTGACAACCACTCCTCCCAAGCGCGTTTACACCACACCTAAGCCAACAACGTCCAACAAGTCACCGGATTTTCTGGTTAAGATTTTGCAGTTTTTGGTACCGCTCATGATCTTGGGTTTGGCCTTTGCAGTCCGACACTACACCAAAGAAAAGTAGTCAATTACAATTTATCTCCTTCCTTCCGGGTTGTCTGTTATTTTATCAAACTGAGCAGGGAGAACAACAGTCTAATAGTTTGTTTGGCCCCTTGTTTTTAGTTGTGTATGTTGTTTGGTATGGACTTTTCAGTTCAAAATGTGGTTAGCTCTTCTTCTTTATGGTGGTTGTTTGTGTCTTGACAATAAAGATTGCCACCATGGACTAAATGTTGTGTTGTGTTTTTGAATGAACAATCATGAGTTGTAGTTTCTATGTTTCACTTATTTTGGGCTATTGGGTACTCTAGTATCGTTCATTTGCTGAACAATATCTGGAAACAACTCTAGAGGAGCTCAAACCAAATAACACCAGGGTTTTTCAACCTGTTACAACTAATAAAATGAATTTGGGTTCGCACTATTTTTGGCAGAATCGTGTTCACGATATTTTGGTTGAGGGGCCGATATTGTTAACTCTTGATAATCCTTTAGAATAATTACCTGCTTCAATTAATCAAAGCAAGATCTAAACTACTTCAATTCAATAATTAACTCTCCATAACCCTTTAACATTATTACATAGTTTGTCAAAAATATGAGACTTTTGGCTTTTATGCGGATGTCTATTTATATTCTTGTTTTTCGGGATGCCTAATTATGTTCTATAAATAAGAGGATTTTTATTTGATTTTGTACAATTATTACTCCCAATACTATTAAGAAATAAAATACTCACTCTCTATTAATTCTCTGTCTTTTATTTACAACACGTTATTAGCACGAGGCTCTCCTGTGTATTTATATTGAACGAGATCCGACCTTAATTTTAAGCCCTATGATCCGACCTTAATTTTAAGCCCTATTTTGGAGAGCATGGATTCACACGCGTCAAGTAAGTGTACACAATCTCACTTTTCATCCATTTATATATTTATATTCTTTATCCCAAACACTGTTTGACCTAAACAACATATATATTAAATTAGTATTTTGCTTCCTAGTCTATATCTGCCTAATACAAGACTCCTGCATACGAAATGATTTAGGAGAATAAAATGTTTTGAGTGCCTTAGATATTAGTTTTTTTTAATCATTTATAATATATTATAAACCATAAAAACTTAACTTTGGTGGATTTTTTTTTCCAACAATACATATATAGACAAGTTCAAAAATTCCCTTCATGTAAATATTCTGTCTATAGCATTAATATTTTGCTACAAATATGAATACATTGATATATCTTTCGGCTTTTGAGGCAATTTAAACATGTGATTTCACCATAATAAATAAATTAATAAATGGGACCGTTAAAGAAGCAATTTTTTTACACCTTTCTTGTACTTTAATTGTTTGCAAATTTAATCTCGCATATTTTACACCTTTATTCCATAGTCGTATTTTTTTATATAACTGTGATCCATATTTAAAATTTGGGACATTTACATTCATTAAATTTTTGGGGCTAGAAGTTCCCAACAATTAACTAATTAGGGCCCGAAGTTCCTAATTTACATTTCGGACCTGAAGTTCCGAATTGCTATTTAATTTTTGGACCTGAAGCTCCAAATGAATACCCCAAATCATCACTTCAAGTTTTAATTATTTATAAGGGACATTATATGTACCCACATAATTTGTAATTTGGACCCGAAGTTCCAAATATATATTTGTGATCAAACCTGAAGCTTTGATACAATGGGGTGTGGAATTTAACATGCCAAAATATTAATTGGACCCGAAGATTCATATATTTATGTGTTGAACCCGCAATATTAATCACTTGACATTTCAATCATATTTTTTATTTACATTGTTTAAATTATGCATTTTTTGTTTCTAATTATTATTATTTACATGATCAGTTTCCAAAATGTCGAACATATCTAAACTTGAATTTGAGGCACTTGATATAAATGGAAATAATTATCTCAACTGGTCTCAAGATGCAGAACTCCATCTACAAGCTCAAAATCTCGATGATGTCATTACTAGTGATAACACTATGTCCCGGCAGGACAGGGCTAAAGCCTTCATCTTTCTGAGGCATCACATACACAGTGATTTGAAAAGTGAATATTTAACTGTGAAAGATCCGTTAGAACTATGGAACTCCCTGAAGGAGAGATATGACCATAAAAAATCAGTCATACTTCCATGTGTACGTCATAAATGGCTAAATTTGAGATTTCAGGATTTCAAGACAGTGTCAGAGTACAATTCCACTATGTTTAAAATCACCTCGCAACTAAAACTCTGCGGTGAAAAGATAGATGATGCAAATATGCTAGAGAAAACTTTCTCTACTTTTCATGCCTCGAATATGCTCCTGCAGCACCAATATCGAGAACGGGGTTTTAAAAGATATTTTGATTTGATATCATGTCTCCTAGTAGCTGAACAAAATAATGATTTGCTGATGAAGAATCATTCCTCACGACCCACTGGATCTGTAGCACTCCCTACAATAAATGCTAATTCAACTCGAAATTTTGAAAGAGGCCGAGGAAATATACGACAACGTCGTGGTAGCCCCAGAAGAGGTGGTTATCGTAACCAAGGGCCTAGACAAAATACAAATTTCAAGAACCACTAGAAGTGGAATGGCCCAAATAAAAAAGTAAATCAGAATTCAAACATAACACAACCGCAAGACACTTGTTATAGATGTGGTGGCAGTGGTCATTGGACCCGTAATTGTCGTGCCTCCAAGAAATTTGTGGAACACTATAAAGCTTCAAAATGGGGAGTGGAGACAAATATGATGGACAGTCCAGAAGACTGTTGGAAGATGGGAGGTCCTGAAGACCACTGGAACATTGATAATACCCATCTCAATGTTAATGATTTTTTTTGAAGATGAAGATGGCAATTCCATTGCTAATGAGACATTTGATGCTATGCTTGGCAAACCCCCGAAAAACTGAATAATTTATGTTTTCTTCATATGGCTACAATAATGTTTTTTTTACTTGAAACATCCTTATGTTTTTATTTTCCCTTTCACTGCTTATTGTAATAAATTGCATGGTTTTACATTTATTTTAAATGGTTATATGGTTTGTAACCTTTAATTGTGTTACTCGTATAAAAGGTATGGATCCTAAATTGCAAGCAAGCGATGATACTTGTCTAGTTGACAGTGGAACAAGTCATACTATTTTGACAAATCAAATTTTTTTTTTGACTTGGTGTATGATACGACAAATGTTTCCACAATAGTTGAACCTGCTAAAATTATTGATGGCTCTGGAAGAGTCCACGTGGTGCTACCTAATGGTACACACTTATTGATACAACATGTTATATACTCAAGCACTTATAGAAGAAGTTTGTTGAGTTTTAAAGACATCAGAATGAATGGGTATCATATGGAAACAAGGCATGCAAATAACAAAGAATTCATTTGCATTACTTATAGTGTTGGAAGCCAAAAGCTCACACTAGAAAAACTTCGTGCATTATCCATGGAGTTATACACAACAAAACTTAGTGTTGTAGAATCACACTCTGTCATGGGTCAAATTCTTAATGATCCCAATGCGTTGATAGTACGACATGATCATTTGGGTCACCCTGGATCCAATATGTTTCGAAAAATCATCAATAATTCGAATGAACATTTTTTGGAAAATCAACAACTCACGCTACCAAGTGACCATTTTTGCACCCCATGTACGTAAGGAAAATTAATTACTAAATCATCTTTTCTCAAAATAACATCTGAGTCACCATCCTTTTTACAACGCATTCAAGGGGATATTTGTGGCCGTGTTCACCCTTTTAGTGGACCTTTTAAATATTTTATGGTTTTAAATGATGCTTCCACTCGATGGTCACATGTTTGCTTACTCTCCACTCTCCACTCGCAATTTGGCTTTTGCAAAATTATTTGCTCCAATGATTAAGCTCCGAGCACATTTTCCTGATCATAACATCAAATCCATTCGCTTAGATAATGCGGGCGAATTTACTTCTCAAATTTTTGATGATTATTGTTTATCCATAATCATTGATGTTGAGCACCCAGTTCCCCATGTTCATACCAAAAATGGTTTAGCCGAGTCATTAATTAAACGTTTACAACTGATAGCCAGACCTTTGCTTATGCAATCAAAACTCCCAGTCTCAGCTTAGGGTCATGCCATCCTACACGCTGCCAAGTTAATTCAACTTCGACCAACTGCTTACCATTCTTTTTCCCCTTCACAACTTGTGACTGGATGTCAGCCCAACATATCCCACTTACGTAAATTTGGTTGTGCTGTGTACGTATCTATCTCACCGCCATAACGTACTAAAATGGGGCCTTAACGTCGTTTGGGCATATATGTGGGTTATGATTCACCATCCATTATTCGATATATTGAACCAATGACAGGTGATGTGTTTACTGTTAGATTTACGGATTGCCATTTTGATGAGACCATCTTCCCGTCGTTAAGGGGGAGGGAAGAACGTACTTGAAGTACGGTCTGTTATAGAAGAATGACAAGAATTTACATGGAATACTTCCACCTTATCTCATCTAGACCCCCGTACCTCACAATATGAGCATGAAGTACAAAGGATAATACATCTTCAGGGAATTGTAAATCAATTACCCGATGCATTCAATGATGCTACGAAAGTAACCAAATCTCATGTACTCGCGGCTAATGCACCAGCTAGAATTGAAGTTCCAATGGGACAAAATTTGATTTCAACAGTAAATTATTCTGTTGCTGCCAGAAGCGTGGCATACCTATAGGTTTCAAAGATTCGACTCCACGGAAGCGGAGATCAAATGAAAAATCATGCCCTAATAACCCTCCCGAAGAGGTTATGGATAAAAGATCCAATTTCTCTAAAACCCTTGAAGAGGTTATAGTCTTTGAAAAGACACAAGTCCCTGAAATGACTATAAAAGCCCCTGAAGAGGCAAAATTACCTAGGAGCAATAATGAGATCTCTATATTTTATACATGTTCAAGAGAAATGTGGGATCGTACTGAAATAGTCATCGATGACATATTTTCATATGCAGTAGCTACATAAACATCAAAGGGCATTGATGATGATAATGAACCACGTACTATAAAGGAATGTCGACAAAGAGAAGATTGGCCAAAATGGGAAATTGCCATCAAGACAGAACTTGAGTTTCTAAATAAACGTGGTATATTTGGACCTATAATGAAAACCCCAAAATATGTTAACCCAGTAGGTTACAAATGGGTGTTTGTAAGAAAGCGAAATGAGAAAAATGAAATCACTTGATATAAGGCACGACTTGTGGCGCAAGATTTCCTGCAGAAACTCGGGATTGATTATGATGAAACATACTCCCCCGTTATGGATGGTATAACTTTCAGATATCTGATTAGTTTAGAGGTCTCTAAAAATCTTGATATGAGACTCATGGATGTTGTGACTGCTTATTTATACGGGGACTTAGACACGAAAATTTATATGAAAATCCCAGAAGGATTTACTTTTCTAGAAGAAAAGTCAAGAAGTACGTACTCAATCTAACTAAGATGATCATTATATGGATTAAAGCAATCCGGAAGGATGTGGTACAACCGTCTTAGTGAATACTTGTCTAAGGAAGGGTATGAAAATAATCCAATTTTCCCATGTGTCTTTATAAAGAAATCCCCAACGGGATTTGCGATAGTAGTAGTTTATGTGGATGATATTAATTTAATCGGGACTCCAGAAGCTCTTGAGAAAACTGCTAACTATTTGAAGAAGGAATTTAAGATGAAAGACCTCGGGAAAACTAAATTTTGTCTTGACCTGCAGATCGAGAGAAATTCCACTAGAATTCTTGCCCATCAGTCTAATTATACTGAAAAAGTCTTGAAAAGATTTGGTATGGATACATCACATCCACTAAGTACACCCATGGTCTTCCGGTCTTTAGATATAAAGAATATCCATACCGTCCTATAGATGATGATGAGGAAATATTGGGTCTAGAAGTACCCTATTTGAGTGCAATTGGTGCATTATTATATTTGGCACAATGCACTAGATCGAATATTTCATTTTTAGTTAACTTGCTTGCCAGATATAGTTCTAAACCAACAAAAAGGAATTGGATGGGAATCAAGCATATCCTAAGATACCTACGGGGCACAACTGACATGGACTTATATTATTCTAATCATTCTAATGGTTCTGAGTTAGTAGGTTATGAAGATTCTGAATACCTCTCCGATCCTCATAAGGGTCAATCACATACATGTTATGTATTTCTTAGTGGTAATACTGCTATTTCTTGGCGCTCTACTAAACAAACTTTAAGCAAGTCGTGAATGTGTATAACTGAGATCTTTAATTCAGCATGTTCGTAGTTCTTGTCAACTGTCTTCCATTACAGATGTTCCCAGTATCATATATGAAGATAATGCAGCATGCATAGCTCAAGTTCAGGAAGGCTTCATCAAAGGAGACAGAACTAAGCACATTTCACCAAAGTTTTTCTTCACTAATGAGCTTCAAAAGAAAAATGAACTCAAAGTCAAGCAAGTGCGTTCAACTGAAAATATAGCTGATCTGTTTACCAAGTCGCTTCCAAAAGCAACATTCCAGAAACTTGTGCATGGGATCGAAATGCGAAGACTTCATCAACAGTCAATTTGAGATATGCAAATCAAGGGGATATCCTTTTCAGGGGGAGAATAAAAAAGCATGGTCTTTTAGGACATAAGTGCGCTGTACTCTTTTTCCTTTAACTAGGTTTTTCCCATTGGATTTTTCTAGTAAAGGTTTTGACGAGGCAACATTAAGCACGTCCAACACCAATTCGATGATAACAAAAGTTGTACTCTTTTTACTTCACTTTGGTTTTTTCTCACTGGGTTTTTTCCTTAGTAAGGTTTTAATGAGGCAACAATCATTGAATGGTGGATATGGTGTACATCCAAGGGGGAGTGTTAAAAATATGTGGCTTTTGACTTTTGGGTGGATGTCCACTCATATTCTTGTCTCTTAGGATGCCTCACTATGTCCTATAAATAGGAGGATCCTCATTTGGTTTTGTACAACTATTACTCCCAATACTTTTGAGAAATAAAATACTCACTCTCTACCAATTCTCTGTCTTTTATTTACAACATAGTCATTGTTTTAATTGATTCTTGAAAAATTTCACGCATGGCATGTTTGTAACAATCTCAACCCCTTTTCTTGTCTTTCTCGATATAAATTTTAATGGGAGAAAAACGGATGAATAAGAAGAGGATATTATATTATCCATTGTCCATATTCATTTACAAGTATGTATCTTTATTCGTTTCCACTCGGATATTATATACAACTATCTTTATCCGTATCTATTTATATATTTTTTTAATATGCATAAGTTATGCTTATCAAGCATTGATTTGAAATTTGCTAAATCTTAACAAAAAAAAAAAAAAAAAAATACACAACATTTTAAATATTGCAAAATGTTTTATTAAAGATGACTAGAAAAATAGAGATATAAAATTTAAGAGGCTTAAAAATAAGTGCTAACATTTAATGTGTACTAAATGATCCTTTATTGACCCATAACGGGTCATATCGGGTGAATGAGAGTTTGAGAAAGAATTTTAGTGAACACATACAAGAATAAAGATAGGGTCCCAACTACACTACATTGGCAAGATCACTATCTATGAGTTGCCGTGAATGTGTCAACTAAATAAGACAATATCCATAGTTAGAGTGACTTTGGACAACATTACGACAAATATAAAATAGAGATATAGTGTGTAAGATGGTATTAAAGACGAGATGAATGGATAGAATTTTCTTTATTCTATTTATATATCAAATATTTATGATTTAAAATGTTTGCAAAAAGCCATCCAAATAATTATATATATATATATATATACACACACACACACACACACACACACACACACATGGATACAGATTATCCATGATGGATATCTTAGTATTCATATCCGTATTCATTTTATCCGGATATTTAAAAATGGTATCCGAGTTCGCTCTTTTGGATATCAATTCAGATATATATTAACAAAAAACGGATTCGAATTTTTGAATATCTGTTTATACCCTTATCAATTTCAACAAAATGCACATCCTGATTATATTCTTTCGTTAATTTGAAAATAATAAGCTTCAAGGAATTTCTTGAGGAGGATGACGAAGTCTCATAAAGCACACAATAAGAATAAGCCTTAGATTTCCATGAAATAATTTGCAAGTGGCAAATTTCCCACTATGACTTGAGATCTACTCCCTCAATTAAGAGTTGGAATATTGTTATCCCTTAAATTCTCTTTCATTTTCTTTTTGCTTGAATGAATCCATCATCCTCCTGTAAAGACTCAATATCCAAAAAATGAGATTTGATAAGAGTGTTTTCACGCTTCTCTCTAACTTTTTATTTATTAATACTCATTTGAGTGCTTATAATAGATTCATAATCAACACCCTCCTTCACAGGTCGAGGCTATATTTTCACACTTAAAGCATCATATTCATTTGCAAAAAAACATGGTAGCATTTGTTTTTCTTTACTAGGGGCAACATTAATCTTTTGATTTGGGGCTAATTACATTTTGATCCCTCGATTTTTTATCTCATTTTCACTTTACAATCCCTATTTTCGTTTTCTACATTAAACTGCTTGAACTTTTTAAAAATAACTTACATTACTCCCAAATCCTAGCAATGTTATGTTTCGATGAGAAATTAGTCTTGTGCATGGCACATGAAGGCATTTTTGTCTGACAATACCCTCGTGTACCATCATATGATCAATTTTTCGTCCAAAACATAACACCGTTTGAATTTTGGGGTGATTTTGAAAAAGTGGTGCACTTCCTTTAAAAAATCTCTGATACCAATTTGAGAGTGCTACAACGGAATTAAGCAACTTCTCAAATAAATCAATTTTAATTGTGTGTCAACCAAACTAGTTTTAATGAAACCCAAGTTTTACTTCAGTCCTAACACATGCATCTAAGTGATATGAAATCATAAAGCAATAAGCATGCAAAGGAAACCAAATAACAGGATAGTCACAATATGAGGAAAAATCCTCCACAGGGGCAAAACCTTTTATTCCACTATAATTGTAAATTACAACTTACACGGTTATAATGAAATAGGTTTTTGACACAAGAATACCCTCTGGTGTCGGTGGGTGTCTTCAGCAGTAAGTCCACACGTAACGAACCCACAAGAACCACAGTCCTCTCTTCAGCCCAGGAATACCGCAACACTCCCTAATTGACCTCAGTCCGATGTAGGTTTATCCTCTCTATAAAGAGTAAGATCAACAAGATCGTATTTTGGGCTCTAAAAAAATTTACTAAAGGATTGGTATGTTTTATGAATTGAAAAAGACATGGTTTTAAACCCTAAAATTGAAGAAGACGAAGTGTTCTGTTGTCAGCAGATTACTAGTATCGAAAATCGTTAGGTCTCCTTAACGAAAACGGAATGATTTAGCGCGCTTTATAAAAAATTTGAGTCGACGCGTTGCTCGAAAAAGATCCTATATCGTTCGAACGAGATCTGATGTTGTTCGAACCAGATTCCATGTCATTCGAACCAGAAAATTCACAAAATATAAATTTAATTTTTTATTTCAAAATTTTTTCTTTTAATCTTGAAAAATTCATTTTGACGAAAAACAACGCCTCAACACTTAGAAAATATTTTAGAAAAATATTCAAAGCTCTTTTAAAAATTATCCCAACACTTTTAAGTGAACCGTAAAGGGACTTAAATACTTTCTCATCGAAAGTAACCTTGTAGAGGCTTGAATGTCGAAGAAGCTTGATATTCGGATCCGTCTTGATGCATGTACGATTTTGAACAATTCTTTGACGGTTGTAGTGGTATACGGTATACTTAATTGATAACGGACATTTATAAAATCATGTCCTTACAGATTTGAATTGTTTGAACAAGTTTAGGGGGGTTCATGTAGAAAATAAAAGTTAAGGTTATAAAGTGATAATGAGATAAAGTTCGAAGGATCATGATATAATTAATCCTTTGTGTTGCATTAAATTTCTTATTGATTTGCTCCTCTAAAACACCTTTCCTCCTCACTCTGATCCCTTTCCTACTACACTAATTCTTTAAGATTCTCCTTAACTTGAGTATTTGACTTTGTAGGAGTTTGAGTTTCATTTATCACAATTCCTTTTAATTTGTTGCATTATTTGAGCTTTTAAATCCTTTTTCTCTCTCTTTATAATTTGGGAGTCTTCATTCATGATTTTCTTCCCTTTACTTCCCTTATTTGATCGTACTTGTTGTTGAATAACTATATTTACTTTGTTCCTTATTTCTTTATTCTCTATAATTGCAATGTTCTTCTCATTTTAAGAAGTGTTTTTAATCCAACCCCACTTTTCTTTCTACACACTACTAAAATGTTGAATCCTCAAGTCACCGAGATAGAGGAGGACTTTGAGAGATCGCATAGTTGAAGCCAACATCCCCATAACCTACCTTAATTCAAGATTTTATGGGGGCATGTTTGACACTATGCTCTTCACCTATCAGTATGGGGGATTGATTTAATTAGGATTATGGGAGTAAATGAGTATATGTGTGGACATCTTTAATGATTTTTGGGTTACCCTATGCTCACGAGTTGACTTTTTATGATCCATAAGGATGTCGATCGATTGTAATACCCCGTATTTTCTAGCATTATTTATTATTTATTAATTGTGAGAAGAAACTAATAAAATGAAAATTAATTATTACTTGAAAAAATTTGGTAATAACAAAATTCCATATTTAGATGATAATTAAATGTGCATATTATGCAATTTATTTGTAACGCATGCTATTATTAATTATTATGTGTAATTAATTAGTTGTATAGAAATATATGCGGTTACGCGTAAAATAATTAAATCGGTTGTTTTATTTTATGTTGTAAGGTTTTATCGTGAGATATAAGGTATACCCAGTCGGAGAGGACTCTAGAGTGACACGGAGACCCGATTACTTGTTTTTATCATCTTAAGTTGGGTCCAGTCAGTAGGTATACCCTTAGGATAAGTTTTGGGCTATTCTGGATAATATGTTGGGTTCATTTGGGGGCCTAAAATAGGCCTTAAGTGGACGAGAGGAAATTCAATATATTTGATAGAGTTAAGACTCTTTAATTAGTCATTAATTATTAAAGAGAAAATCCTAGAAACCACAAGACTTGTGGGTGCAATAGAGAAGGCCTGGAGAGGAGAATATACAAAGAGTTGAAGCAAAAGGTTTATCGTTCTTCAATCTAAAGCAAGAAATATATTGCAATACACTTTTAAATCTGTATCTTATTTAGAATACATGTTTCATATGTTAATTTGAGATTAGAACACATTTCTTATGACCTGATTTAATTAGACTTAATCATGTTTGTGTACATGGGTTAGTTAGGAGTCGAATTAAATGTCTATATATTGAGGACTTGTACTTTTATGGATAATATATGGAATTAAATGTTGTGGATGTGTAAATATGGAATAGAAATCATGTTTTAGTGTTTATTTTTGTTATAAAGTAAAAGCCTCATGTTAATTTGTAGATTGAAGATGAAATCGTAGAGTAATTATTCTTGCATAGTAATGATGAACTACGTTTGAGAGTATGAACATTGATGAACTAAACCTTGAATTGATATTGTTAGTCATAAATCGTTTGAAAAAATTGATTAGGATCCTTATATTATTTTTAGATTTAACTTTGTTAAAGTTTTTATTGTTGGGTTTAAGCTTTATAAGCCATAAATGGAGGTTTTGAGGTTTCGGTCTTCGCTTTTAGGCAGACTTGTGCCTTCTTACCGAAGCGAATCGATTAGGCCTAGTTAAGAATCGATTCATCCCCTAAGATTGTAGATAATTGAACTACGAACGCAAGGGTACTGTTATTTTTTTTTTGGATTTTTTATGAATTTCTTTTTAATATTTTACCAATGGTGCACAAGGCTGAAATTCTGGATTGGTAGTTTTGGGTTGAGTTTTCGTTTAAGGTTATTTAACTTATTTTATTGAGAGATTAAACGTGCTTAATATTGAGAATAGTTACATAGGTAGGATATTTAAACATTAATACTACTTAGAACGTCCGCATAGGAGATTATACTTGGTTAGGATCTGCATTGGATATTATGACGGAGTAACATACACTTTTATGTTGACGTAGGACATTGGGAGGTCTTATGTTTTGATCATGCATTCGGTCGATCTAGACTTCGTGAGAAGATAGTCGATGATCTAGCCATCAGTGGAGTCTTGGTATGGGATTATCCAAGAGTTATGACTGCATATTAATTCCCCATTTTAATGTGCATTCATTAATTTGGTTTAAGTTCATTAGGTGACGGACTCCTACGAACTTATCGATAGCACGAAAAGGTCTCCCAAAGGTTGATGCCTTCATATTATTGATACGAAACTTACACTGTTGATACCAAATTTAGTCTGCTGATATGGCTCAATTGAATGATGACACATGGCAATCTACATTCCAACAATAAATACTTTCGAGGAACTCACACGCTCCGAGGAACAAGAATACAACGAGGAACACTACTTACCTGAGGAACTCAAACGCTCCGAGGAACTCAGACGCTCCGAGGAACAAGAATTCCTCGAGGAACTCATACTCTCCGAGGAACTCCTAAACACCGAGAAGCTTAGGCGGTCCGAGATGCACCTCGAACAAAACTTTAATAGCAGGATAACCAACAGTTTGACTGTTCATTAAATGCTTATCGTTCAGACGCACACGTTTAAGGGGCATTGAATGTATTACCCTTTCATATGTACATCATTTAATGTATCACCCTTTCATATCACAGCCTCAGGGCTATAAATACATTGTGTAATCCTCATTGTAAAGGGGGGACCCCCAGGCCAGAATTTCTTGATAGAATTTGTAATCGAGAATTCCCATACACTCAGCAATAAAATAACAGTGGACGTAGTTCATTCTTATAAGGCTGAACTACTTTAAAATTCTTTGTCTCATTTATTTATCTGTGATTGAATAATTAGAGTGATCTAATTTTTTACATCAACAGATTGACGCCGTCTGTGGGAACGACTGGTAATATCGTTTTTCATCAAAAATAATTCATCACCAATGGTTGATATTCCAGAATCCAGCAATCGAAGCGTTGGGAGCCCTCCAAATCCATCTGCTCCGCCAAATATTCCAGATCTGGCTGGAATAATGACAAATCTGGCTCAGGGCCAGACCGTCATGCAAGAAATAATGCGACAACTCATACAAACCCTTCATGGCGGCGCACCAACTCATTCAGGACTGCGGAGTATTCAAAGAAACACCCGTGTGCCATCCTCACGTACTAGGCATACCTATTCATATCGCAATGAGGAATCTGATGATTTCTCTTATCAACTTGGGCGAACTTCGTCAGTGCGAGCCACAGATACTAAACAATGTGTCACTCTCTCCCCAGAAAGGACCAGCGTATTGGAAAGATTACATAGGGTTTCTCCTTTCGACCGATTAGGCCCTAGGAGGAACAAAAGTCCTCTTAATGCAACGTCGAGGAGCTTTCAACGATCAACAGCTTTAAGGGAAGGATCTGCCCAATCTCGACCAGCTGCTCGTCAAGAAAGATCCCAGGAATCCACTTCAACTCGATTAGCTGCTCTAACCAACAGGCCCGAAGAAGGAAATGATGCATGGAAAGGCTCTATTCAAAGGCTGAAGGATAGATTAGGGGAAATGGTTAAAGTCAAGAACCCTTTACAACGAACCTTTATTCGAGGAACACCTTTTGTCCAGGCCATTGTAGATTTTCCAACACCATCAAAGTTCAAAGCACATGTTGTGACCCCCATATATGATGGAAAGACTGACCCTGTTCTTCATATAGAACAATATCAAGCTGCTGCTGACATCTATGCTGTCCCAGACGAGATGAGATGCAGGGCATTCTCGGGAACTCTTATCGAATCTGCTCAAATATGGTATAATAATCTTCCTCGGGGTAAGATCTCAACTTTCTTTCAACTGGTCGAGTTATTCATTGGAAATTTATGCTTTGGGGCAAAACCAGTTAAACGAGTAGCACATTTGTTAAGTGTTAGACAAAAAGCTGGTGAAAGTACCAGAGATTATATAACTCGTTTTAATAACGAGAAATTTGAAGTCATTGATTATGAGGAGAAGACAGCGATCACTGCCTTGATGAGTGGGCTGTTGCCTAATAAGTTGTATTACACTTTGGCCAAAGATCCACCCACAACTATGTCAGAATTGATGGCAAAAGCGCCCAAAATCATGAATGCCGAGGAGGCTATGGCTGCGAAGACGAATATGGATAAAGAAACCAAGGTGGAAGTCGACAAAGCCAAGAAGAAAGAGCATAAGAACAATGGTGGTGACAAACAATCCAAAAATAGGTCGTCATGGGAGGTCTTGAGGAAATGTGATAATTATACTCCTTTGAAGGTAGATATCAACCACGTCCTGGAAGAAATTAAGAACAGCGAGGAGTTAAACTAGCCAAAGAAAATGAAGGCAGACCCTGACACGAGGAATAGGGAAAAATATTGCGAGTTTCACAAAGATCATGGCCATATGACCAAAAATTGCATAGCTCTTCTGAAGGAGATTGAAACACTCATTAGACGAGGAAAACTGGCAAAGTACGTTGATCGTAGAAATAAAAGAAGAAACAGCGATCGAATAAGAGAGAGGTCTAGATATCCTCGTCGAGCAGAGGAGAACAAGAAAAGAAACCATGAAGATGATCCTGAGGATGACCCCAATCTTCCAAAGAGACCAAAGCAGCCAGAATGAGAGGTATTTTCAATACGCTTTGGGTCATTTGATTGTAATGTTATTACAGGTGGAGATGAAGGAGGAAGAGACCTTACTCCAGAAAGAAAAGCTTACCTCTGTGAGGCTCAAGCTTGCTCGTACATTCAACGAATAAATCTAGCTGAGGAGGATCGCCCGAGAAAGGTGAACAAAGAAAAATTGGTCATCGGTTTCTCAAAGAATGACCTCGCAGGTGTTCTGTATCCTCATGATGACCCATTGGTGATCAAGATGAGAATGAAGGAGGTAATGATTTCAAGAGTACTGGTCGACAATGGTAGCTCGGCAGATATCATGTTCTACTCGTGCTTCGATAGTTTAAATCTAAAGCTATCTCAACTCGAGCCTTATCATAGACCCCTCCTCAGTTTTGCTGGCGAGAAAGTGTGTCCACTTGGGACGATCAAGTTGGATATATTCATTGGTACGTGGCCTGCTTGTCGAACAGAAAGAATACACTTTTTTATGATGGATAAGAATGTTCAATCATCATACAATATCATCATGGGAAGGGTAGGATTGAAGAAGTTCGAGGCTATACCATCTACAGTGCATCAGTGCCTAAAATTTCTAACAAATTTTGGAGTAGGAGTTGTGAAGGGTGATCAGAAAGTAGCTCGAGAATGTTATTATTCATCTGCCGAGCAAGAGGAGCTGGAGGAATCAAGGAAAAAGACTACTACCTATCAAATGGATGAAGGTGCAGAGATTGAAACATTGGATCCTCGAGATGAGTCGCAACTCGTGAAGGGTCAAGTGGTGGATGCTGTTGAAAACATCATTCTAGACGACGAGCACCCTGAACGAACTACTCAAATAGGTTCGTCGTTGGAAGCCTCATTAAAACAAGAATTGATAACTTTCCTTAAAAGAAGAAAACAAACTTTTGCGTGGAGTAATGAAGATATGCCTGGGATAGATCCAAATTTCTTATGTCACGAGCTCAATGTGAATAAGGAGATCAAGCCTATGAAGCAGAGAAGAAGAGTGTTCAGCCCCGAGAAGAATCAAGCTATACAGGAGAAAGTTGAGAAGCTCCAGAAAGCTTGTTTCATTGAAGATGTTAAATATCCAGACTGGTTAGCCAATGTGGTGATGGTAAAGAAGAAAAATAACAAGTGGAGGATGTGTGTAGACTTCACCGACCTCAACAAAGCATGCCCAAAGGATCACTTTCCATTGCCCCGAATTGATCAACTAGTGGATGCTACCTCGGGACACGAGCTGCTGAGCTTCATGGATGCTTATTCTGGCTACAATCAGATTAAAATGAAACCTGAAGACAGGGAAAGTACTTCTTTCATTACCCCTAGGGGAACTTATTGTTATAATGTTATACCTTTTGGTTTGAAAAATGCAGGTGCGACATATCAACGGCTGATGAACAAGGTTTTTGCTGAACAAATCAGTTGCAATATGGAAGTCTATGTTGACGACATGCTGACAAAAAGCAAGAAAGGTGCCGATCATCTAGTTGATTTAAGCCAGACTTTTGATCAACTGGATAAATATCAAATGAAGCTGAACCCGACGAAGTGCATATTTGGAGTACGAGAAGGCATGTTCCTCGGGTACATTGTCAATCAACGAGGCATTGAGGCAAATCCTGAAAAGATCAAAGCTCTATTAGGGCTGCGATCTCCAACGACGAAGAAAGAGGTGCAAAGTCTTACAGGACGAGTAGCAGCACTCAACAGATTTGTATCGCGAGCAACTGACAGATGTCTCCCATTCTTCAAGACACTCATAAAGACTTTTGAGTGGAATGATTAATGTGAGAATACTTTTCAAGACTTGAAGAAATACTTGGGAGCACCTCCACTACTATTCAGGCCAGTGATGGGAGAAAAATTATACTTATATCTTGTAGTGTCCGAGAATGCAGTTAGCTCGGCGCTAATCAGAGTGGAGAATGGAGTGAAAAAACCAATTTACTACACAAGTAAGGCCTTCCGAGGAGCAGAAATCAGATATCCAAGGCTAGAAAAATTGGCACTGGCGCTGATTGAGGCGAGTAGGAGAATGAGGCCATACTTCTAGGCTCATACCATAGTAGTATATACTGATATGCCATTGAGGCAAGCCCTTCATAAGCCAAAAAAATCAGGGAGATTGATGTACTGGGCAATAGAACTTGGTGAATACGATATAGTCTATGAACCCAAATCATCGCTAAAAGGGCAAGCTGTAGCAGATTTTATAGCAGAGTTCACCTATCCTGATACCCCCGAGGAGCAAAAGTTGCTCGCTAATCAACCTGTGGATGTTACAGGATCAACAAACACTAGCTCAGACCAACTCCGATTGGTAAAAGGGCAAGTGGATGTTACAGGATCATTAAATTCGAGCTCAGACCAACTCCGGTTGGTAAAAGGGCAAGAAAAAATGATCGACGAAGAGCGAGAAATATCAGGGGAAGATGAAAGGAAGCAACAAATATTTCACCGAGGAACTCTAACTGATCAGAAATTTGAAGACGAGTTACCTATATGGAGGCTATATGTAGATGGCTCATCTTGCACTGCAGGATGTGGCGCGGGGATAGTTTTGAGTACTCCAGACGAGGTCGACATGGAATACGCCCTACATTTTCAATTCAAAGCTTCCAATAATGAAGCTGAGTATGAGGCAATGATTGCAGGTCTTAGTTTGGCAAAAATTATGGAGGCGCAACAGATTATTGTCTTCAGTGATTCTCAATTGATTGTAAACCAAATGATGGGAGTATATGCAGTCAAAGGAGAGTTAATGATCAGATATCATGCAAAGGCAAAGGAGCTGGTGTCAGAATTTGCCGCTATTCAGTTGGTCAGAATACTAAGAATGGAGAATGCGAGAACAGACACCCTAGCTCGATTAGCATCAGCTACTCGTACCGAGCTATGACGAACAATACCAATTGAAGTGTTGGCTGGTCGGAGTATAGATGAAGATTTGACGATGAACTATATCACTCTTGATTTAGGACCATCTTGGATGGATCCCATCAGAGCATATATTGAGGAGGGAGAATTGCCAATTGACAAGCTCACAGCCAAGAAATTGAAATTTAAAGCTGCTAGATATGTATTAACTAACGGTATTCTTTATAGACGAGGAATTATGGCAGGTTTGCAGAGATGTGTACATCCCTCCGAGGTGAAAGAATTGATTGAAGAGATCCATGAAGGGTCCTGTGGAGCACATGTAGCAGGTCGAACGCTTTTACAAAGGGTGATGATGCAGGGATACTACTGGCCGATGATGAGGGCTGATTGTATAGCCTATGCCAAGAAGTGTGACAAGTGCCAGCGCTTTTCCTCCATCCGAAGAACTCCACAAGCATTGCTGACACCCATAACTTCCCCTTGGCCATTTGCCATGTGGGGAATTGATTTGGTTGGGCCACTGCCAACGACTAGAGGAAGGTTCAAATACCTCGTCGTTGCAGTGGATTATTTTACTAAATGGGTTGAAGCTGAGCGTCATCGATATGACATACGAAAAGGTGTACAAATTTGTTTATAAGAACATCAATTGTCGATATGGTCTCCCTCATGCCTTCATCACAGACCATGGAACACAATTTGATAACGAGGAGTTTGCTGCCTATTGTCATCAGTCAAATATTTTGAAGGTCCACTCAGCACCAGGCCATCCTCAAAGCAATGGAAAAACTAAAGTGACAAACAGAACGCTGCTAAATGGCTTGAAGAAAAGACTGGATGATGCAAAATCGAATTGGATCAACGAGCTACAATCAGTACTCTGGGCTTACCGAACTACTCCCCGAGTAGCAACTGGAGAATCACCATATATGCTGGCGTTTGGAAGTGAAGCTGTTATACCTACCGAGTTGGGCCTCCCAACACACAGGGTACTGAATTTTAATTCCCCTGTTAGCGACTTAATGAGAAAACTGGATTTAGACATGCTCGAGGAAGTTAGAGAAGAAGCAGCCATCAGAAATGCTGCATACCAACAACGAACAACTCTATTCTACAATAAGAGGGTGAAGAAGTGCGACTTGAAAGAAGGAGACTATGTGCTGAAGAAAGTAATTCAAAAGCACAACAAACTGGAGGCGAATTGGCATGGACCATACCGAGTTACAGAAGTTGTTCGACCAGGAACTTACCGAATAGCAACTCTAGAGGGGGAGGAGTTTAAGAATGCATGGAACGCAGAGCACCTGCGTAAGTATTATCAGTGATGTATATTCCCATGTAACGCAGTTCCATCAGTATGAATAAAATTAAGATATTCTGCCAAAGTCTTTCCTTTTATTGATAATTTTTCGGGGAATACTAGTGCTACACACTACTCGGCAAAACTCGGCAAAGCTCAGACTACTCAGCAAAAATATTCCTAAAAATGCCAACCTCGGTTGGTTAGGAAATAAAATATTCCTAAAAATGCCAACCTCGGTTGGTTAGGAAACAAAATATTCCTAAAAATGCCAACCTCGGTTGGTTAGGAAACAAAATATTCCTAAAAATGCCAACCTATTTTTCTAGGAGACAAAATATTCCTAAAAATGCCAACCTGTTTGGCTAGGAAACAAAATATTCCTAAAAATGCCAACCTCGGTTGGTTAGGAAACAAAATATTCCTAAAAATGCCAACCTGTTTGGCTAGGAAACAAAATATTCCTAAAAATGCCAACTTATGTTGGTCATATATTCTCGAAAATGCCAACTTATGTTGGTCAGGAGGAAAATATATTCTCGAAAATGCCAACTTATGTTGGTCGGGAGGTAAGATTATTCCAGAAAGCGCCAAAGTTGCTCGTACAGGAAAAATCTACTAACTATGGCTGGTCGGGGATAAAAACCCACCAACTGTAGTTGGTCGACAAGGAAAATTTATCGACCTTGGTTGGTCGAAAACATTTTATGGGTAAAATTATTTCAAAAAGACTAACTATGGCTGGTCGAGGATGAAAACCCACCAACTGTAGTTGGTTGACAAGGAAAATTTATCGACCTTGGTTGGTCGGAAACATTTAAGAGAAAAATTTACTAACTATGGCTGGTCGGGGATAAAACCCACTAACTGTAGTTGGTCGACATGGAGAATTTAACGACCTTGGTCGGTTGGAAACATTTTAAACATTTTTTTATACTCGTGACTTTATTATTAAGTGATCGAGCAACATTTTTATACTCGTTGCTTTATTGCTAAGTTGGTCGAGAAACAAAACTTTATTATTAAGTGATCGAGCAACATTATTGATACTTGTAACTTTTTAATTATTACTGAGTTGGTCGACAAACAACACAATATTGTTATATTTTTAACAGATATGCACAAATATAAAGTGTTTGATAATTACAAGACAATAGCAATTAAGATTTGCAAACAAAAATGAAAGTCTTTCATTGAATTTAAAATAAATTACATTGATAATGAAATGAAAAGTACATTGATATGTATGCTAACTATTACATCAAAATTTCTATTCTACTGGTTTTTTCCCCTCTGCTTTTGACACAGGTTCCTCGCCAGCAGGAGGATCACTTAAAGCCAGAGGAGAATTTATGAAGTTGAGATCTTTCAACATCCTGATGTTCATCACGGATGGTCGATCTAAGAGGTGCTCAGGACGAGATATCTCAGCATTTGAGTGGAGATTGTAGTCACCGAGATATTTGGAAATCAAGCTCCGAGGAATGGCCCGAGCAGGGATCCAACTCATGTCCAGTTTGTATGGTGGCATAGGCAAGTCGAGCAGCCCGGGATCATGGTAGTCCCACAGGTAATGACCCTGTTCGAGTTGCAGCACTCCTAAGGCATTCAACCAGCCCTGCTTGTAGCCCTCATTATTGACATTCTGGATACGATCGTCCAAGTGGTATAGCGCTTCATTATATCCAGCCATCCAGAACTCCCTGGGTTGTTTGTGGAATTGATATGTTAGCCTTTATAGCTGCTCGTGGAGATTCTTGATGAAGAGTTCCTTATTCTTCAAGACTGACTTCTGCGCGGAGAGCTGTTTTTCCAGGTCCCTGATCTTCTTTGACATATCAGCCAACGCCTGGTTCTTCACCATTAACTGGAAGGCCTGGTTCTCTAAGGCAGACTGAGTCCTCTATTCCTCGACAAGAACCCGAGCTGCTCTTCCTCCTCCCCGAGGAGATCTTGCTCGACCACGAGAAGATGTAGAGGGGCCAGAGCTCTTCAAGGTTTCCAATTCGTCCCTCAACTTGGCATTCTCAACCTCCAAGAACGAGAATCCCTCATCGGTCACTGGGATCAAGGCATTGGAAGTGGAAGCGGCAGACTTCAACTGAGATAACTCTTTTTGTAGATTGTTATTCTCTTGCTCCAGCAACTCAGCAATTTGTCTGCACTCCTCGACCTCATCCTTCGGAGTTCTCTCCCTCACATCGTACCCAGCAAAAAGCTTCTCGTAGCCCTTGTCGGCAATAATTTGCTGGTACTTCTTCTCATACCCCTCATGCAACAGGGCAGTGGATTCTTTGTATTGTAGCTGAAGGTCTTCGAGAGTGCCTTGGAGATCCTCGATCATATCATAATAGGCAACATTATTGGCCACTGCTCGATCAAGTAGACACTTCAGATATTGATATGCTTCAACTGCCTATTCTGAAGCATCTTGTTCGAGGCTGTCGACAACTTGTGTTGCACTCAGGTCTGTGTGACCAGCCTTAAAGTATTCATTACATTGTCGCAGCAGCTTTGTATCATGGGCAGATAACAATTCCATCCCGGTCAGAAACTAGCAGAGAAAGAAAGAGCAATCATCAATAAGAAGTATAGACAGAGTATGAAGAAGAGACAACAGTATGCAAAAAAGTCCAAGTTTTATTAGATCATAAAGTTCAGAGTTATATGTTCTGGGTTACAATTGACAAAAGAAAAATAAAATGTAAAGATAAACCCGAACAACTCTACACCTTTTCCTTATCTCCCAAAACCTTCTCGGGAGGCTGGGACGAGGAAGTAGGTTGCTCGGAGGGAATGGATAGTTTCTCGGGGAGCACTGGCAATTGCTCGGAGGAAGTAACGATTTGATGAAGTTCCTCGGCAGCAGGCTGAATGGCTGGGGGATGATCTTCCATCACCATAGAAGACTCTTCGTAGGCAGCTTTGTCCTCTTCTAAGTCTTCAGAAGTTGGAGGGGGACCAAGGATGTGTTGCTGAAAGAGCTCGGAATTTTCATCCACTTTCATCTCCTGAAGGGCAGCAACCCATCCATCCCTAAAGTATTTGAGGCTGCCATAGTCCACTTGCGACACCATGGCAGCCAATCCCTTGTTCCACCCCTTGTCCCAGCCAGCGTTGAAGGACTTCTTCACAACCAGTTTCCTTTCAACTTTTCCGAGGAAAGCTTCTCGGACAGCCGGTCATCAACAGCTTTTAGTTTTTTCTCAGCCTCCTCCTTCTGCCGATTTACATCCCGAAGTTGAGACAACTCCTCTTCAACGACTTTGAGCTTATTCTCTAGCTCTCCAGCATTCTTGAGCTTCTCGTCGAGCTCTTTATTTCTCCCCTCCAGGTCCTTTATTCTCTTCTCCAACTCCTTGGAGACTTCAACAGCTCAAGCTTTCTCCTGCTCGGTGGAGGCAAGCTTCTTCTCCCAGACAGCCTTGTCAGTGGCATATTTTTGGCGAGAATCATCCAAAGACTTGATAGCTTCTTCCAGAGCTCCCTCTACACTGGACGATGAGCATGAAGCTTTAATTTCTTCATCCTTCTTCAGAATTATATTAAAGCAGCTCGTCAACTGTGAAAAGAAAAAGAAAGCAAGTCAGAAACATAAATAACAAAGAAAATATGAAAAGTTCAAAGTAAGAAGACTTACAGAAGCGAGGTGGCGAGTAGCCAATGAGGTAACCAAGTCCTGAGAAAGGTTTTCCTCAGTACCTTGGACCTCGGGAATGATCCAGGACTTTACCGAGCTCATGGCAGAGCTCGAGGGAACAAAAGTTGGAACACCGGTTCCAGTAACTGGGGGTTGAGCAATGGTGTAAGCCAAATTGATCGAGGAGCTCTTATTCACCCTCCTCGGGGGAACAGGAATAGATTCAACCAAGGAAGAAACCTTGGTCGATGATATTACAATCACCTCTCCAGGAGCAGCAGACCTGCTCGGAGCCACTGCGGGCTTCTCGGCAATCTTCACAACAGCAGCCGAGGAAGGTGCGTCATTCTTCTTTGTCCCCTCCCCTGGGACATCAACTTTATTTCTTTTTGCCTCTCCAGAACCAGAGGCAGGTTTCTCGACGAGAGTGGGAGGTCTTTTTCTCTTCATCCTTTCGCTTAAAGGGACGTGAGATTCAGGCGAGGAGCTGGTACTGGCTCTGATTCACTTATTACTGGACGAGTAGTAAAAGAGGTGGTGTAGCTCTTGTATTGTAGCAGATACGAGGCTGACCTAATGTGCTCGGCGGCAACACTCTGATGCAGACTCCAGATAAGTTTCAAGTGCCTTATGTTAACGTCTATTTCCTTTAGACACTTTCTTTTACTGTCAACTGCAAATAAATAAATAAACATTGAAATATCAGTGGAACATTTTATCAAACACAAAAGAAGCATGATTTTAAAATAAGTAAAATGAAATAAAAATAACCTATCCCATTGCCATAAGGAGGGCATCTGGGACCCTGATAAACTTCATTTCCAGATAAAGGAGCATGTTGCCAATTTTTTATGACAACCCCATGTTCAAAATAATCCCTATTGGCATCTGGGAGATTTACTACTAAGGCCCTATTTAAAAATCTAATTTTAAAATAAAAGGTGTTATCACCAACTGCCCATCTGTAACAAAACATAATCTCAGGAATTCCTATGCGAGTTCCATGGATTTGATTTAATCTATGCACCCTATTAACTATTCTCCATGTGTTGGGGGCTATTCTTGCAGGAACAACGTCAAAATATTGACAAAATTCTAGACACAAGGGATTAGGTGGAAAAGAAAATCCACACTCAGAAATAAAAAGACTGGGGAACCAATGTCCCTCAGCCAAACAAAAATAATCAGAAGGCTCAGAAAGGTCTTCCAAAACAACCCAGGAGGGAATGGAAAAATTAGAGCGAAATTTATCAAGAGATTCAACAGGGTAAACCATGGTGAATAAAAGAAATGAAGAAGAAGGAAGAAAATCTTACAGAAGAAGAGTGGATTTGATGACAACGAACGATGGAAGAGATGAACACACAGGAAAGAAAGAGACGACGGAAAATTCGAAGATACAAATTTGAAAAAGTAGAAGACGATGGGATTTACTGCAGCGTTTAAATACTCTACCTTGGGAAAAGGAAAAGTAATGATTACAAAAAGAGACGATTACATTACTGACGGCTAAAAAGATGAAAAGGGGCGCGGGAATCGAAGCAGGCATAGAAATTCAAAAAAGCCTGATTCTACGAATTTGGAAGGAGAAATAAATACAAGGGAAACACTCCCAAAAATTAGGAAGACCATTTAAAGCTACCATATTCCGAGAAAGAATGTTCCATACTCCTCAAATTTCAAACTATGAAACATTGGGGGCTTCTGTTGATACCAAATTTAGTCTGCTGATATGGCTCAATTGAATGATGACACGTGGCAATCTACATGGCAACAATAAATACTTCCGAGGAACTCACACGCTCCGAGGAACAAGAATACAACGAGGAACACTACTTCCCCGAGGAACTCAAACGCTCCGAGGAACTCAGACGCTCCGAGGAACAAGAATTCCCCGAGGAACTCATACTCTCCGAGGAACTCCTAAACACCGAAAAGCTTAGGCGGTCCGAGCAACTCAGGCGGTCCGAGCTGCACCTCGAACAAAGCTTTAATAGCAGGATAACCAACAGTTTGACTATTCATTAAATGCTTATCATTCAGACGCACACGTTTAAGGGGCATTGAATGTATTACCCTTTCATATGTACATCATTTAATGTATCACCCTTTCATATCACAGCCTCAGGGCTATAAATACATTGTGCAATCCTCATTGTAAAGGGGGGACCCCCGGGCCGGAATTTCTTGATAGAATTTGTAATCGAGAATTCCCATACACTCAGCAATAAAATAACAGTGGATGTAGGCCATTCTTATAAGGCTGAACCACTTTAAAATTCTTTGTCTCATTTATTTATCTGTGATTGAATAATTAGGGTGATCTAATTTTTTACATCAACATACATGTATATAATATTTTTTCCCATGATTGATACTTTGATTTAGACCCTATGTCATATATGTGTGTTTTATGAGATTTTGTATATCTTATCTTTCAGGTGACATGAATAGGGGTAGTGTGGGATCGTATGGTGTACATATGTTAAACTTCAGTCAGGAACATGCTTAATTAAAAATGTTAAGACAAAGTAAAACGTTACGTTATGAGATCATGAGAACCTAAATATGTAAAATATTGGGTATTAGGTTGTATTATGTACTTGTGCAGTTAGTTACATCCATATTACATTCGTTTATCCGTTACTTACTTATTAGTCGAGAGATAAAGACTCTTAGTATAGTTTATGCCTTGGGTTGAGTCATGATCATAGTACTTGCACTAGATGAGAGGTGAGGTATTTATTGAACATGAGTATCGACGGGTTACATGTTTATTGTAAATGAGTCACATGATTTAAATTGTTAGTATTGGAGATATTTATTGAAACTTTCGGGTTCTGACCCAAATCTATAAAAAAAACTCTTACCGCGGGTATTATTATTATTATTATTATTATTATTATTATTATTATTATTATTATTATTATTATTATTATTATTATCATCATCATCATCATCATCATCATCATCATCATCATCATCATCATCATATACAGGTTTAGCAGGGATGAGTAGTCAAATTTATAGTTGTATAGATCCAACTTCGGATTATTAGAATTCGAGTTGTTGGTTCATTGTAGTAGTCATTTGTATTCTGGATATTTACTCAAGGGTGATTACACTTGTATTCTTTTTCATTTCAGTTAAGGCTCTTGTATAAAAAGATTTGATTATAATGGATTCAGTTTTATTGGAATTTCATTTTATCTTAGTTCAGTTATTCGTATTCTCATCCTTTATTGAGTTTTTATTTGGGATGGTTTTTATTTACAGTCATTTTTATGTTTATGTTGATGATGAGAATGATACAAATTGCATAGCACTCTCTATGTTCGACATTTCAGCCTGATCAACTGGGCATTAAAAATGAGGGGCATTACATCAATCCCTCTTTGAGCTTTGGTGAACATTGGAAAAAAACTCAACGTTGTCCTAAATTTTTCCAAAATATAATGAGGTTTATTATGAGTCCAAGATGATTGCATTCAGAAAAAGATAGTCAAAATCAACCAAAGATTAAAGGAAGATTCTTTTATTCAAGTTGGGTGATCTCGCGAGTCCAGTCGATATCTCTTTATATGATCCAATTCTAGTTATGCCTAAGGGGAGGATGTGTAAAAAATGACGGTGGAGGAAAGAAAACACACCATGTTAACAAAATGTGATCAGTGTGCTTGGAAAACAACCAAGTCAATTGATGACTTGGTTACGGAGGCTACCCCCTTAAAAAAATAAGAAATTGAATGTGGTAGATATTATAAAATGAAACTTGGGATATGTTCTTGTGTTTTACCAAGAGTATATTGAATAGATGATGGATGTCAAGGGTGACAGGAACTGCAAGTATAGAGTATTAACACTTGGTGGACATCTCGATTTGCAATCATAATGTGGGACCTTCTAACCATGTATTAAAACACTCCTAATCCAATAAAACAAAAAAAAATGTAAGAAAAACTTTTGGGGATGAAAATATAAATGTCAAAAAGTTAAAAAGGTCCAAAATAAATTCTCGAAATCCTTTAATCGAACATTTAAAGGTCCCAAAACCTTTAACCAAATGGTTAAAGGGGGCTATAACCAAATGATTATCTGCACCTGGTAATCATTACAAAATCCCCGTCAATCTATCCTTGTATATACACGTGTCGCACCACCTTCATCCACCATACACGTGGTAGATGTGATCGAATAGTCAAACGTCACGGATGATATAATGGTCAAAACAACCAAATTGGATCCTATAAATCGAGGTCCCCACCAAAATTGAAAACATCCTTAACTCGACAACAATTTAGTTTTCTAACTTTGTTTAATCTCGAGTTCTCGAGAAACTAGAGCTCATTTGGAAAAGTTTCAAAGAAGTTCTACTTCGAATAAGTTGTAATCCTACAAGAAAAGTTCATAATTCTGAAAAGTCGCCTCCCCTTGAGTGAAGTTTGTACTTCTAATAAGTCACTTCTTTTAAGAAACAGAGGCAAACCTCTATCCGCAGTCCAAAAAAAATCATCGCTTCTAAACGAAGCCCTGTCCGACTAAAAGTAGCGCTGCCTAATTGGGCACCTCAAGTGGGATGATAACACTGCCCCGATAAAAATTTGACTAATGCTGCAAAGGCAAAGTGTGACATCCCGCCTAATTAAATATTGGGTGATCAGTCCTTAATTAAATTTAAAACATAATATCAAGTTGGTTCTGTCTTAGCATTGTTGTCGAAAAACATTTATTAATTACTAAACACCTGGTAGTTAAAAAATTCGGTGTCAAATTTTATCTTTTAAATTAATATGCAACAAAATAAAAGATTAACTAAATATTCACCATGTAATAAACAATCTCATAACAAGTAAAAATGACATAAAGAAATAACAGAGTCTGGAGTAAACGCATCCAGTCGAAATTCCAAATGCAAAGGTCTAAAATGGAATATATCCTAACAACTGAAATATAAATAAATGTCTAAAATCACTATCTCTGAATACATCTGAATACTAATAGGCAACATGCCCGACTGAAGTAATAGCTCGAAAAGAATCAAGGATAGGTGTGGAGGCGTCTAGTACCGAGGCCGTGTAACTTCCACAGTAGCTATAGCACGTCAACTAATAGGAATTACTATGCTTGGCATCCCTGTGGCTGGGTACTTAAAATGTTTTTACAAGAGAAAAATAGATTTGGAAGAAATTAGGTCAGAGGCCTAGATGAAAATATTTTTAAATCAGCAAGTGTTTAAGATCTATTAAATAATAAATATTATATACATGTTAGTTCCACGTGCCCTCACTTGATATTCTCACCTCTCAACTGAATGTGCATGCCTAACGTATGCTCCTAACCCATCCTAATTATGCTATCCCACTTATCTAGTTTAAATCACTTCTCTTACCATGATGCCTAAGTTATTGTGCCCACCCGTATTACCCGAATAATACATTCTTACATTCTCAATATTAATTTAATGAAATTTAAGTATCTCATTACTCATTCAAGTTTCCACATTCTTGATTAATATTATATGTCATAATCTTCCTCATCTACTAATAAGAAACATCGTAGAATAATCACAAGTGTAAATATATAAATCACTATCATACATATTTACTAATATGACACCCCAAAAGGCTAAACCAGCGGTGCGTGCATACCCTGCTATCAAATCCAGGTACATCACGTACATAAGGATTAAAAGTTCTGAATCACTCTCGAACCGTATGAATACAAATCCACATATTGGAGGCGAACATAGTTCCCAGCCCTATGGGATACGCACATACCTACGCACCCACACGATCACACACTTATCATCACTCCGATAAGTCTTTCTTAGACTTATATTCTGAGGTACCAATCTAAAATCCCCCTGAATGCTCATCAAGATAAGACGACCTCCTTTCTAAGACCTCCCGTGGTAGCAAGTATGATAGGTATGTCATACACACAATCTATAAATCATACATTAGGTATTCACACAACCTTAGTACACAAATCTCTATCTTTAATATAGATGTACTCACATCCTACAACACATGTTTTATACGTATTATATCTCTCTCACTAATATCCTACGTGTTAATGAAATACAATACTGCTCTCTTCGTACGCTCCCGAGTAATTCTCACCACTCGAAGTGTCTCCTTTATTTCCTAATATATTATCAGTAAGTAACTCACCTATATATTACTGGTCCAAGTCATCCTATCCCTTGGATTTACGGGATTTGAATTAATCTCCGATTTATGTATTCCTCTCGATTAAACCTAACTAAGTTTAGCCCTTAATTCGTTATCCTGGAATTAAACCCAAATTACAATCTAGGTCTACAGGTATTCCCAAATACTATTCAATATGTTTAAAATTAAACTCCACGATTTAATCCCGAACATCTCTCAAAATTTTTAAACAAAATGGGGAAAGGAAAACAGTTCTGGGCAGCTGAATCGATTTAGCCTGGTCCGAATCGATTCGCTCGTACAGGTATCGAAAATTTGCGTATGTGTTCTTACGGGTTTCTACCATTTTCAACATCAAATGCTCAATTTAATCATCCCAAACTCCCAAACAATCATAATAGATGTTGTACTAACATAATTACATGAGTTCTAACGTATAAGAATCATAAGATCATCACGGGGCATCGATTCCTTGGATTTATTCATGAATATTTCTCAAGAACCCTAATTCCTCAATTTGTTTTCTAGAACACCATAATTATCAAATTTAATCAGTGATTCCTAACACCTAGGTTATAATTTCATTTTTCCAATAATTATAGAAATATATCTACATGCAAAACTTACCCATAATCATGATTCAATTCTCCAAATTTATGAAATATCAATTATTCATGGTTCTTTTTTTCAATCTAAACTACCATGGATAATATGTGCACTGAATCTTTGTAAGATAGAACCTTTGACTTTAATGGAAGTTCTGATCAGATGAAGAATACGGTATGGGAGCGATGCTCTCTTTCCGATCTACGTGTTGGTGGTGACGGTGGTGCAAGAGGTGTTGGAAAACCTTCCGCTCTCTTTCCGGACACAATGGCGCACTCAAAATGACCATTTGGATGACTTAAAAGTTAATTAATTTATCTCAATAAATTGCGTCTCGACACGTTTGACACGCGCGTCCCGACTTAATTACCATAATTGTCATATTTTTCACTCGCGACAACTTTAATATTTTCATATTACTTTATTCACTTAGTATTATTAAATGTCAAGGTTCTAAAAAACGCGGGGCGTGATCGAGGCGTGGATGTCAAGCCTTAAGCCTTAGAAGCCTAGGCGGGCCTTGGCGTAAAAAGGCGTGAAAAGGCGTTTAGGCCTTTTTAATATATTTTAATATTTTATAACCATAACAAGGCTATTAAAATACTAAAATTGTACATATCATAAAAATATGTCTGAATATTTGCAAATAAAAATACTATTTGATTATTTTGGATGAGATAATGGTCCGATTTGCAAAAAAAACTTTAAAAGGCGATATCGTTTCACTAAATCATTGTTATTTTTAGAGAAAAAGTACGCCTTAAGGTTTTTACCAAGCATAAGGCGTCAAAATCTTAAGGCGGGGCGTTTCTCCCAAGCCTCAAGCCTAGGCGTGCCTAGGCGGAGCCTAGGCGGGTTTTTTAGAACAGTGTTAAATGTAATGCACATCAATAAATACTAACCCTCATCTCGAAAGATTAATATTTGTTTAATTATGGATTAATTAAAAAATGTATTTCCCATATTTAATTCAATTAATCCCATATTTAAAAATTAATAAAATTACGGGGTATTACATACTTACCCCCTAATAACGAAATTTCGTCCAAAACATCGGAAAATAAAAGTATACCTGGTAAGAATAACTTTGGATATTTGTCACGCATCTCATCCTCGTGCTCCCAAGTAGACTCTTCGGCATTATGATGCCGCCACCGAACACGTACTAATGGCACTACCTTTGACCTCAGTTTCCTCTCGCTACGGTCTAGGATAGCAACTGGACCTTTCTCGTAGGAACTATTGGGCTGTAGATCAATCTCCTCTAAAGCAATATGAGTGTGGGCCAACTTATCCTAAAAATATCTCCTCAACAAAGAAATATGGAACACATCATGAATCCTATGTAAGTTCTTGGGTAACCGAAGTCTGTAAGACATTGGCACGATCTGCTCAATAATAAGGAATGACCCTGCATACCTTGACGCCAACTTCCCTTTCTTATCTAACCTCATTATTCCTTTCATAGGAGATACTCGTATCAATACTTGGTCCCCCACACTGAACTCCCTGAAGAACCTCTTGGCATCGGCGTAGCTCTTCTGTCTATCAAGAGATCCTAGCAGAAGTATTCTGGATGACCTTTGGCCCAAGTAGCTTATTGTCCCCCACCTCTAGCCAACAGGTTGGAGAATGACAAGGTTTACCATATAGTGCCTCAAATAGAGCCATGCCAATACTAAACCATTAGGAGTTATTATAAGAAAACTCCACCAGTGGAAGATATTGCTCCCAGCCCCCACCAAAATTAAGGACACACATCCGCAATATATCCTCTAAGATCTGATTCATCCTCTCGGTCTGCCCATGAGTCTGCGGGTGCTAGGCCGAACTTAATCGCAACTCTGTACCCATGGCATCTTGGAAGTTCTACCAAAACTGAGATACACAAGTCTTATCCCTATCGAAAATGATATCAAGGGGAACCCCGTGAAGTATCACTATATTGGCCATAAATATCTGGGCATACTGTCCCGCAGTGTAATTTGTATGGACTGGCAAAAAATGAGCTACCGTAGTTAATCGATCCACAATCACCCATATGGAATCGTGACTCGTCTACGATGTAGGCAACCCTGTGATGAAATCTAATGAAATTATCTCCGATTTTGACATAGAAATCTCTAACGGCTGTAAGATCCCTATCGATTTATGATGATTCACCTTTACCAGCTGACAAGGGGCATATTTTAAAATAAACTCGGTAATGTCCTTCTTCATCCAACTCCACCAGTACTGCCGCCGCATAGCCTGGTACATCTTATCCTCTTAACGATGTATCGTAAAGAGTGAAGCGTGCGACTCTGCCATCATCGCATGTCTTGAGTCTTCCCCTTTTGGAACAACCAGTCTCCCGTTGAAGCGAAAGCCCCTATCTGAATCCACAGAATAAGACTCTGCTCCCTCGACTAGAAGCTATACGATCCAAGCCTGGCAGAATGGATATCCTGCCTGAGCCTTTACAACCCTCACGGCTATATGGGGCGTGACGGTCATAACTGACATTAAATATCGGGCCACTGCATCCTGGTGTCCCAACTCCTTCCATTTCACTCACCACTCCTCGACCACCTCACCTACTGGCCTACGAGTCAACACATCTGCTACTACGTTTGCATTCCCCAGGTGATACTAGATATCGAGTTGATAGTCCTTCACAAATTAAATCCACCTCCACTGACGTTTATTCTTCTCTCGTTGAGTGAAAATGTAATGTAGTGATTTGTGATATGTAAAAAGGCAAAAATTTTCCCCCAAGAGATAATGTCTCTGTATCCGAAGTGCAAACATAACTGTCGCTAACTCCAAGTTTTGGGAGAGGTAATTCCTCTCACGAGGCTTAAGCTTACGGGAGGCATAAGCTATAGACTGATCCTTCTACTGAAGCACACCCCCAATCCCCTCTAGGGATACGTCAGTATAGACTCAGTACTCCACTCACGGTCTGGGCAGTCCTAGAACTGGTGTCGAAGTCAGCTTATCCTCTAGCTCATTGAAATCAAACTAAAAAGCCTCATCCCAAATGAATGGCACCCCCTAGTGAGTCAAGTTAGTTAATGGACCCGCTATCTTAGAGAATCCCTGAATAAAACGCCTGTAGTATTTGGCTATCCCTAAGAAACCATGCACTTCTATTAGTGTCGTGGGTTGTCCCCACTCCCTCACCGCTGAAACTTTCCCCGAATCTACGGGTATCCCCTTATCAGATACAATTTGCCCCAAAATCTAAACCCCCCTCAGCTAAAACCCACATATCTTATATTTTTCATACAACTGATTTTCCCGTAGTGTTTGTAATACCTAACGCAAATTCTTGGCATGCTCCTCCTCAGTCTGGGAATAAATTAGGATGTCATCTATGAAGACAATGACAAACTAATCTAAGAACTCTTTGAACACCCTATTCATTAAGTCCATGAACATAGTCGGTGCATTAGTTAGCCCAAATGGCATAACCCGGAACTCGTAGGACCCATATCTCGTCAGGATAGCACTCTTCGACACATCATGCTCCCTGATTCGTAATTGATGGTGCCCCGACCTCAAGTCTATCTTTGAGAAGTAGGGAGCTCCTCTCAACTGGTGAAATAAGTCATTGATTTAAGGAAAAGAATATTTATTCCGTATCGTGACTTTATTCAACTCCCGATTGTCAACTCACAAACATAACAACCCATCTCTTTTCTTTATAAATAGCATGGGAGCACCCCAAGGTGAGGTACTCGTACGGATGAATCCTTGTCCCAACAGATGCTCAATCTGATCCTGTAGCTCCCTCATCTTTGCCGAAGCCATACGGTAAGGCACACGGGCTCTCGACCAAGTGCCTGACGTTAAATCTATCATAATATCTATCTCTCTTCTAGGAGGCAACCCCAATATATCATAAAACACGTCAAAAATTCGTAGACCATCGAAATCAAATCAAGTGGGATCACCACCTCTTTATAGGTCTCCTCCTCTATATAATACAAGTGAGAGGACGATCCACCCTCAGTGTGAGGCATCACCACCAGGAACATCTCCTGATGCGGTATAGAAAATACAATACTACGACTATAGAAATCAATCATGACCCTATATGAAACAAATCAATCCATCCTAATAATAACATCATACTATGACATATCCAACACAAGCATATCAACAAGCAAAATGAATATCCCAATTTCTATACCCACGCCCCGACAGATAAAGAAAAGCAACATTACATTACCCAACGGTGAGTCTACACACATAACAATACTATCCACTATATCTAATAACCCCATAACACGTGCAAATATAGTGGCAATAAATGAGTGTGAAGTCCCCGTGTCAAATAAAAAGCATCCCATAGCCCCCTGGATAGAAAACATACCCTCAACTGCAGGTGGAATCTGTGGGACTGCGACCTGGTGGACGTTGTTAACATGCCCATACTGTAGTTGTCTCTACTGAATCGAAACTACTGGAATGGTAAGAAAACCTGGAATCTTAGGTAGTGTTGGGAGGGCGACGAGAAATATAGGTCACTGCGGTTCCTGACGAGTACCATGTTGTTGCTGCTATCGGGATCTTCTTTTCTTCGGACACTCATGATGC
Organism: Sambucus nigra; assembly: GCA_949130495.1. Taxonomy (NCBI): domain Eukaryota; kingdom Viridiplantae; phylum Streptophyta; class Magnoliopsida; order Dipsacales; family Adoxaceae; genus Sambucus; species Sambucus nigra. Next base: position 352,675,823 of record OX422224.1, on the reverse strand, counting down.
TTGTGGCTAGTTTTACCGCATATATAATATTTACCAACAAAGTTTCCTCTTTTTCCCTACTGAGCCCTATTGGACGTTATCGCCCCTTCATTGACCCTGCTGGCCTTATTGTGCACGTTGCATGCTGATTCTACTGACCAGGATGACCCTATTGGACCTACCTAAAGCCTCCCTATCCCTGCTTATAATCACTAGATCTGTGTCTCTTAACAGGGTCCACCTGGTGGGAACTCTACTCACCCTGTCTTTGATGACCTGACTGGGCCCCACTGACACCACTACCTCTTGTCCTGCCCGGGTGGACTCCTCTGCTCACTTGATTCCCTTCAGATGGAAGCGATGATCCTGACAGTGTAGTAAGGCAACGTTGAGCACATCGGTGTATGACCTTAACAAAAGATTACCCAAAGGTACTGATGAATCCTCCAAGTCAAGATATCCATAAACATATAAATCCTCTTCTCTTCAGTAGGTAACTCATTTGGCATCAAATTAGTCAATCTAAAAAATTCCTCCTCATATTCAGCAACAGTCTTCCTGTCATGGGTGAGGTTTAATAGTTTTCACCTCATCTTCGTTTGAACGGAGGAAGGAAAATATTTACGGTCAAACCGTACCCAGAAGTCTTGAATTGGCATGCCATCTCTTTCCCCAGCTTTGGTAAAAGACTCCCATCACTGCAGTGTTGCTCTCACTAGCTTAAATGTAGCTAGTATCTATCTCTGAACCTCTGTGCACTCGTATATTCTTAGGTGCTACTGGATATCTTTCTTCCATTGGCTAGATACCACAATATTGGAACTCCTTGTAAACTTTGGAGGATGTGCCTTCTGGAAGGCATCCCCGACTCACTCCTAAGCGGAAGGTAATGTGTGAGATGGTGCTGGTTCCACCGCCTGTGCATGGGGTGGTTCCTGCTATACAACTTTGAAATTTGCATTTACCACTTGTGCCACAAAAGCGACAACCTCCGCAACATTCATAGCACCCTGGGCCAGAGCTGTCTGAGGCTCGGATTCTACACCTCTACGGGCTCTTTGTGCACGTCTGGGAGGAATATAAAATGGGAGAGAAGATTTGTAAGTTCATAGTTAAGATCTCAAAATAGTTGAAGGCGTAAAATACACAATTACTGAATACAACAGTCCTAAATATAGGGCTCTATATAAAAGAAGTCAACACTGAAAGCATAATAATCCGCACAGATCCTAAAGACTCTAGAACCTGATGCTTTGATACCATTTGCGATACCCTGCCTAACTAAATACTCGGTGATCACTCCTTTATTAAATTTAAAATAGAATATCCATTTGGTTCAGTCTTAGCGTCACTGTCGAAAAATATTCTTAATTACTAACCACCTAGTAGTTAAAAATTCCGGTGTTAAATTTTATCTTTTAAATTAATATGCAACCAAATGAAATATTAACTAAACATTCATTATCTAATAGACAATATCACAATAAGTAAAAAAGACATAAATAAATAACTGAGTTTGGAGTAAACAAATCCAGTCTAAATTCCAAATACAAGAGCCTGAAATGGAATAAATCCCAACAACTGAAATATAAATAAACGTCTGAAATCACTATCTCTGAATACATTTGAATACCAATGGGTAACATGCCCGACTAAAGTAATAACTCGAAAAGAATCAAATATAGGTGTGGAGTCATATAATACCGAGGTCCTGTAACATCCATAGTAGCTATAGTATGTCAACTGATAAGAACAACTATGCTTGGGGTCCCTGTGGCTGGGTACCTAAAATATTTTTACAAGAGCAAAATAGATTTGGAAGAAACCGGGTCAGAGGCCAAGTTGAAAATATTTTAAAATCAGCAAGTGTTTAACATGCATTAAACAGTAAATATTATATACATGTTAGTTCCACGTGCCCTCACTTTAGATTCTCACCTCTCAACTGAATGTGTATGCCTAACGTATGCTCTTAACCCATCCTAATTATGCTATACCACTTATCTAGTTTAAATCAATTCTCTTATCATGATGCCTAAGTTATTGTGCCCACCCGTATTATATGAATAATACATTATTACATTCTCAATATTAATTTAATCAAATTCAAGTATCTCATTACTCATTCAAGTTTCCACATTCTTGATTAATATTAGATGTCATAATCTTCCTTATCTACTAAGCAACACAGTAGAATAATCACAAGTGTAAATATATAAATCACTATCATACATATTTACTAATACGACACCCCAAAAGGCTAAACCAGTGGTACGTGCATACTCTGCTATCAAATCCAGGAACATCACGTACATAAGGATTAAAAGTTCTGAATCACTCTTGAACCGTATCAATACAAATCACACATATTTGAGGCGGACATAGTTCCCAGCCCTATGGGATACGCACATACCTACGCACCCATACGATCACAAACTTATCAACTCACCGATAAGTCTTTCCTATACTTATGTTCTGAGGCAACAATCTAAAATCCCCCGAAGGCTCATCAAGATAAGACTGTCCCCTTTCTAAGACCTCCCGTGATAGAAAGTATGGTAGTATATCATACACACAGTCTATAAATCATACATTAGGTATTCACACAACCTTAGTACATAAATCTCTATCTTTAATATAGATGTACGCACATCTTACAACACATGTTTTGTATGTAGTATATCTATCTCACTAATATCCTACGTGTTAATGAAATAAAATACTTCTCTCTTCGTACGCTCCCGAGTAATTCTCACCACTCGAAGTGTCTCCTTTATTTCCTAACATACTATCAGTAAGTAACTCACTTATATATTACTGGTCCAAGTCATCCTATCCCTTGGATTTATGAGATTTGAATTAGTCTCCGATTTAGGTATTTCTCTTGATTAAACCTAATGACGTTTAGCCCATAATTCGTTATCCTCGAACTAAACCCAAATTACAATCTAGGTCTACTGGTATTCCAAAATATTCTTAAATATGTTTAAAATTAAACTCCACGATTAAATCCCAACCATCTCCCAAAAAAAATTTAAACAAAAGGGGAAAGGAAAACAATTATGGGCAGCAAAATCGATTTGCTCATACAAGTATTGAAAATCTACATATGTGTTCTTACGGGTTTCTTCCATTTTCAACATCAAATACTCAATTTAATCATTCCAAACTACCAAAATATAATACTATATGTTGTACTAACATAATTACATGAGTTCTAACATTTAAGAATCACAAGATCTTCCCGGGGTATCGATTCCTTGGATTTATTGATGAATAGTTCTCAAGAACCCTAATTCCTGAATTTGTATTCTAGAACACCATAATTATCATATTTCATCCGTGATTCCTAACACCTAGATTATAATTTCATTTTTTCAATAATTCTAGAAATATATCTACATGCAAAACTTACCCATAATCTTGATTCAATTCTCCAAATTTATGAAATATCAATTATTCATGGTTATTTTTTTCAATCTAAACTACCATGGATAATATGTGCACTGAATCTTTGCAAGATAGAACCTTTGACTTTAATGGAAGTTCTGATCAGATGAAGAATATGGTATGGGAGCGATGCTCTCTTTCCGATCTACGTGTTGGTGGTGACGGTGGTGCAAGAGGTGTAGGAAAGCCTTGAATCTCCTTTGGAATTCTCCTCCTCCCTTCCTTGGATAGCCTCTTTCAATTTTTTATTATGATAACCCTAACTTCCTCGACACACCATCTGATTTAACCTTATAAAATTCGTGGGTTTATTTTCTTTAAAATTTCAATAGACTAAAATGCCCCTTCGAGGTGTCAGTTTTGGCCTAAAACTGCTCCGGGACTCAAACTAAATCCCTAGATAGACTTTTATGACTATCTCGAACCTTCCGAACAGAATAGCGCACTCAAAATAACCATTTGGATGACTTAAAAATTAATTACTTTTTATCTCAATAAATTGCGTCCCGACACGTCTAACACGTGCGTCCCGACTTTGTTATTATAACTTTCATATTTTTCGCTCGCGACAACTTTAATATTTTCATATTCATATATTAATTTATTCACTTAGTAATATTTAATATAATGGACATAAATAAATACTAACCGTCGTCTTGCAAGATTAATATTTATTTAAATCCGAATTAATTAAAAAAAATTGTTTCCCATATTTAATTCAACCAATCCCATAATTAAAAATCAATAAAATTATGGGGTATTACACAAAGAAACTTTACAAGAATCTCAGGGAAATAGCCCCATATATATTGTGATAAACTGTCCATATTTGTTTCTATATTTTAGCCCGACTCCTATTTAGGGGACTGAATAAGCACTTATACCGTTTATATATTAAAGCCTGGTATATAACCCTATATCTTTGTTCATTGACTCGACATGATCGTATGTTAAATAAGTGCTATTTAAATGCCACAATGACTATACAAACATGAAAGCATACTTTTCTAAACCGTTATGAGGAAAGTGTCAGTGAGCCGAGTTAGCTTGAAACTTTGGACAAGCCAAAGTCTAAAATTAGACTACTCCCACCGATTCTTCGAGGGAAGAAAGTCCACCTCAGCGGTGCCATCCCCGAATAAGTGTTTTCGTATCAATACATTCTAAGTACTATCCTTTGATTAACATATTTTTGACACACACACACACACACACACACACACACACACACACACACACATATATATATATATATATATATATATATATATATATATATATATATATATATATATATTCAACACAACACAAATATTTTAGTAAGGACTAGGCTCTATAAATACTATAGTGATGTCTATTATATACCCGATATCCCATTGCCTACACCTGTAAATGTTTCTCATTTGTTAAAACTATGTGGGCTTTAATCCCAAGTCCTCTTGAGGATGTAGGCTCTATACCGATCTCAAATTATGAATCCCAAGCCTCTTAATACGTCTCTTGATGTATTATCTATTAAGGATGCCTCCATCTCTAGTCCAAATAGAGAGTAACCAAGGGCAGGCCACGACACTTCTGGGATTTTATCCATGTCAATAAGGGATACTTAGATCTCTATCGGTGGCTTTCGATCCACTCCAATCCTAATTATACATCTTTCATCTCCTTATATACCTCAAAACTAGACCAAATGGTAATTCCTTCCTGTTAGTGATCAATCGACAATCATAATACGAATATATATATATATATATATATATATATATATATATATTCGGTTAGCTCAAGACCTTCAAAATATTTATGCCAATGTGAATCAGAGACACTTAGAGTTTCACGTGAGTAATCAAATGTTGTTACGAGTATCCTTCATGATGGGAATGATACGGTTTGGGGAAAAAGGGAAGCTAGCCCAAGATATGTTGGGACTTTCCCATCATGGAGAGAGTAGGGTCGATTGCGTATAGATTTTCCTTACCAGAGAACTTACAGCAGATTGACGATGTATTCCACATGACGTTATTAACGACGTAACTTAAGGATGAGTTGGCATACCGACCTATCACATTAGAGGAGATAGACTTGCAGCCGAACATTACTTACAAAGATAGGCATGTTTACATTTTGGATCGTAGCGAGCGAAAGCTTCGATTAAAGGTGGTACCATTAGTACATGTGTAGTAGAGGCATCACAATGCTGACGATTCGACTTGGGATCACGAGGATGACATGGAGAAAAAGTATCAGAATCTCTTCATGCCAGGGTCGTTCGAATTTCGGGTACAAATTTTTTATTAGGGGGAGAATGTCATACCTCGTACTTTTGAGAGCATTTTATTCCATGTGTGCATTAATTGGAAAATTGAATTAATTTTGATAAATATTAATTAGTGAGTTTTGAGATTAATATTTTATTATTAAATTATTAATTTTCATATAATAAGTACATAGTGATGTGCAAATTATTATATTATGTCGTTTAGGGACTGAAAATGATGAATTTAAAGGGTTTAAGGGTGACTCGTACTGTATGCACATGTCAAGATCAGTTAATGTAATGAATGAGAAGTTTTAGTTCAGTAACTCAGGTGGACTTTTTGAGTGCATCGCTGATCCATAATGGGTCAAAATAGTCCAATATAGGTGCTTGGGGTTATAATTGGGTTCCGGGAGATTTTTAAACATAGAATGGCTCTTATAAGGGCATAGTCATCTTTTTACCCTTAGGGCACCCTAATCTGGAAATTAGAGTTTTAAATTGGGTATTAGTGGGCTAGTGGGGTGAATATCATCTTTCATTAACCTATGATTAGTGGGATCAAGGGAGAGAACAAGAGAAAAGAGGTATAGAAATAGAGGAGAGAAAAGAAGAGAGAGAAAAAGAGGAAGCAGGCTTAGAGAAGAAAAATAAGTCATTTTCGAAATTAAATCAATAAGAACAAGTAAAGCTTCGAATAATCATCCATCAAGGCAAGTTTTTACATGCTTTAAATTTGCATATTGCAGTTAATTATGTTCATAATTAACAAAAGTTAAATTTGAAATTGAAAATGCATCATGGAGACAATTAGGAGTACTGATTTGCGATTTAACAATATTAACTTGATTGAGGGTTAATATGAATGAATTTAGTGATTTAATCTCTAATGATGGCTAAAAATATTGATTAGTTTTAAAATGGATGAATTGAATCAATAAATAAAAATCTTTGGTTGAATAAATGTTGGATTCAAGTCTAGATCATGTTTACAATGCACCTAGGATAATAACACACACACACACACACACACACACATATATATATATATATTTGGGATCATAATCGGTTGCTTTAGGAGGATTGAGACCTCCAATGATGGACCTTGAAGGTGTAAACCCATAGTTGGAGATGAAGAGCAACCCAACAAGCCGAACTGGTTCCCTGGGGGAGCTAATCGGTTCGCTTGACCGAACCGATTCAGTCTGTTAAGTGCACAAGTTCAATTTGCTGGCCTATCTCATTTTTAATTTGCATTATTTTTGAACCACTAGCCTGTAACATTATTAGAGGTTTAGTGCGTGATTTAGGCCAACTATTTATTAAATTCAAGTGAGACGAATTAGTTAACAAGTGGCTAAACAATTTACAATGATTAATTGGAATCAGGAAGCCAGGTTGAACTTTGGGATTGGTAAGCTGGTACGCTATGGGGTTTCCAATACGTAGTTAGTGCTATAATATATATATATATATATATATTTATCTCTCTGTGTGTATGTATGTATATATAATTTTTTATTTGTTTGAAACATACCTAACTCGGTAGTGCTATCGTTAGAAGGTTGTTCGTAGTGGCCAGTCCACTATGGCGCTAACTAGATGGTGTTGGGTTGTTGCCCTATGTCATAGTACTTTTGCATGGCCACGAACCATGAGTGAGTGTAGGTATTGGTTTAGAGACCGATTGTGAGCGATGTGGTATGGTTGCCACGCTCAGACATATGTTTATGACTGCCTCCGCTGTTTGTGTTTACATTTTGGGTTCGGTTGTGAGTTTCTAACCCGGTGGCCCAGTTGTGATACATGGTATGCCTAAAACCTTATAGCACACAAGGTATGCATCCGTGAGGCCCTACTCTGTGAATGTTTTATATATGTTTATAGTGAGTGATGTATATGTATATGTATATGTGTATGTGTATGTATATGTATATGTATATGTATATGTATATGTATATGTATATGTATATGTATATGTATATGTATATGTATATGTATATGTATATGTATATGAGATAACTGTGTGAATATCTAATCATATCATGTGTGTAATTTTGTAACATTTATGAAAATATACCTAGTGAAGGTAGTGCATATTAGATAATAGGGATTGTTAGAGGAACTGACTATGTTAGAAGTTCTTGTCCTAGTTAGGATGGGTAGTGTGATTAGGATAATAAATAAATGAGTTATGTGTGCACTATCCATGAGAGGTAAGGAAAAGTCTTATGTGAGTGTGACTAAAAGTTAAATATTAAGTTAATACATTGCACCTTTACGTTTAAAGCATTTAAATACATGGAAATATTTTTCAAATGTTTGGGATTTGACCCATTGTTAAATATTTTAAAAACGCAAATGCTCAGTGATAGGGACCTCAGGGCTAATCTTTCATTATGCCCTTGTGTAGAGTAGTTGTGGATGCTGTGAGATTTTACTATAGTCACCTTAGTTCTTTCTATCTATCAGTATTTTCCATATGGGCATGTTTCCCGTCGATTGCTAGGACATTCCTTTTAAGATGGACATTTCCTATTATTTATCCGTTGCATGTTTATATTGGTACTACTTATGATCATAGATGGTTTATGTTATCATTGATTATTAGATACGAAGCAAATATTGCGTATTTCACCTGTTAACCTACGCATTATTAGCCCCCTTGGGTATTTTAAACACTATATTTATGTTCATTAACCATACAACCTCAAATTTCTATATATACATGCTTTGCAGGGGTTAATTGAGCTTTTGTAGATATTTGGATGCTTAGTATGAAGTGCGGATGCATTCCGATAAAGTTCTATACACAACTCCACGTGCAAGGGCATTTTAGTCATTTTAAGATTTGGGCAACTGGCCCAATGTCTTCATGGAAGTCTAATCCCTCTGAGCAAGCTTCGCGTGGCAAAAAAATGGTATGTGATTCAGATCATTAACGAAGAAGCTACGAGTTTTTAAGCGGAAGGAATTTACAACACAACCAAAACAGGGGAGAAGATTCAAGACCTACAGGTTCGAATCGATTCGGGTGGAAATAGTGTGCCAATTCTTCCTTTTCGAATCGATTCGCACCCCTCAAGAATTGATTCGAGTGGAAATAATGTGCTAATTCTCCCCTCCCGAATCGATTCGGCCCAATCAGGGTGCCAGATCCCCTGTTTCCGAATCGATTCGTACCCTTGCAAATCGATTCGGCCTGTTGCAGTCTCGAGATTTTCCCTTACCCGAATCGATTTCGACATCCCCCGAATCGATTCGGACCTATAAATATTTGTTTTTCTTCCCTTTCATTTACAAGTTTGCCATGGGATATATTTTGTATAAATACCTTTTTCTCTCATTTTGAGAGAAATATAATTCATTCAGTATAGATTATGGTTAGGGTTTTAAGAGATCTTCTTCAATTTCTCTTTGGGTGATCCCTATTTTTTGTGTTATAAGTTGTACTATTCATTTTCCCTACCATTAATATAATTGTTCCTGTTTATTTCTTGCTTTGTAGTGTAATTTCATGGTTTGTTAATTAGTAGTAGTTATTTATTTATTCTGTTAATTAGTTTAATTAGTGTAATTTAGTTTATTTCCATATCGTGTCCTTAAATAAATAGGGTCGGGATTTTGTTCTGCCATTTATGGGATCGGACCTCGAAAGTTAGGGTTTCGTGCAAAATTGCGTTTAATTAAAACTTCGCGTATTAAAAGTGGATTATTATGCATTTATCTTCCTTTGTCACGCAACGTTAGAGTTTATAGCGATAATCCGAATTTAATCCGCGTGTGACCATTTTCGATTAAATATTTTATCTAGTATATTTGGGTTAGGATCCCATCATGCGTGATGTTTATGCTTAGTTGAATATGCTAGGTTAAATAGTTTTCGAGCCGAAATTTTGATTAGTAGTTGTTTCGATCCGTGTGGGAGGATGCGATCCCGATCCTCGCTTTACTTTTGTGTAGCATAACTTATTCTTTTCTTTTGTCACAATTCCCAATCATCACCTTTTCTTTTATTTATTTTACACTTTTATTCCTGAAGTAATTAAATAATTAAAATCTAAAATTCAATCACTCCCTGTGGATTTCTTACGATACCCGACTTGCCGCTGTGCTTGCCTCGCAAGTGTAGTATAGCTTAAGTTTTTGTATTGCGGTGGAGAAACACGCAATGACTGTGTCCTCACACGAACACACTTTTACCGCCCGGTTAAAATGGCGTTGTTTCCAGGGAGTGTGTTTTAGATTGTAATTGTTTTATTATTTTGTAGTATTTTTTTTTTCTTCTTTCATATTTGTATTCTTTATTTTATCCTTTCTTTTTTACTGGTGCTAGATTGTTTCGAGAAATTGAAAATTTGGCTCTTGTCGCTCAATTGAATTATCCTATTTTGACATGTCTTGTTATTATGCTTTAGATAACCTTAATTGTTTTCCAAGTTATACTCCCAAAATAGTGAGAGAGTTCCTATAAATTCTTCATGATGAGCGTATTGAGCCTGAAGTTCAAGAGTATGTAAGTATCCCCTCATTGCCTTGTGAGGAGAATTTGGAAAGTGGGGAATCCGTTAGCTATGAGAAACCCACACAAGAAGATGAAATGTCTTCTTGTCAGTTTGATTATGAGTTAATGATTAACGAAATCAATGACCAATCCGAAAGTTCTCAATCTTGGTTTTCGACAAATGATGCCATGCTCGATGAGATCATTTCTTCACAAAATCGAGTTGAGGTTGAAACTTGCGTTTCACCTCCACCCCTTGTTGATGAGGAAATAATTGAGAGTGATACAAGCTTTAGCACTTTCGAATTCCAACCTCTTATTAATTCTTTCGATTATATTGAGGTTGATGACCCTTCTTTACCTTTATTTCCTACTATTACCAAATAATTAAATTTATCACAAGAAGCGGTTGAAAATCTTGAGGACTTTGACCCGATTCTTAAACGGGAATGTTATTTTGAGATGCTTCATCTCATGGGCTATTCACTTGCACTAGCCCCGCCTCCCCTTCCAATAAAGAACCTTGGGGAGGCAATTTCATTTTTCCCAAGATCAATGTGGTCTTGTCACCCTTGTTATCCAAATCCCCCCATCACCCTATTAAAATTTTTAATTGGTGATGGTTCATTTCTTATGCCTTACACATGCCTTTTGTTTTTCAAATGGAATTCCTATTTTTTGGGAGGCATGTTCGCTTTGGAGGGTCCACCGTTGATCTTTCAAAGACAAATCCCTTTTTGGATGGACCCTCAACTATTTTGACGTCTAGTGTATAGTTAGTGTGAAGTCAAAATAGTAGGTTGTAAATAGTTAGCTTTTTATTTTTTCTTTGATTTTAATTTTGTCTAGTGTAATTAGTTATTTTTTTGTTATTTGTTTTTGCTATGCTCGGTACTAACTTGTTTTCTAGATTCGTTTAGACTTGTGCTTATGGGAGATCACTCCAATTTTGGGTAATATCATTCTTTTCCTCTTTTTGTGTTGTGTTCTTAATTCACATTGAGGACAATGCAACTTTTAAGTTAGGGGTGTGGGATATTTTATCCATTTCTTTGTTTTATCCATGGGTTTTAGCACAAGTTAGTTATTAAGTATGCCTTTTTGTGAAAAATTAAAAAATTTCAAAAAATATTTTCATTCTTTTTTCTCCTTTGTTGGTCATTTTGCCTTGTTTTCGTTGATAAATTTCAATAATTTACCGATCCAATAGATAACCCAATGATGCATGTTCTCGATTTTAGAAGTTATTAGACTTTCGTCCTCATATCATTGATATTATGAATAACTTCATGAATTAAACTTTATCCCATGAGCACATGCATTTTTCTTGTTATATTGATTTGGTTTAAGATTTTTATAACTCGATAATCTCTTGTTGTATTGTATATACTTACACCGTGTGAGATTAGAAACTTACCTTTATTTGTGAGTGTATACAGTATTCTTTCCTCATTGAAAACATTGAATTCGTCGGTAATCTCTCTATTCTTTCATTGCTCGTTCATTAATTGAGTGTATATCTTGAAATGTGTTACTAGAGCATGATTTTCATATATTGTTTTGACTCGAGAGTTGCGTAAACTTTATGAAATGATCATAGGCAATATTTGTTATATCACCCATATTAGCCTTAACCTCACCTTATTCCCCTAGTCAACCCCTTTGAGCCTAAATATTAGCCTTTCGTTTCATTACCCCAAATCCCATAACCAACTCCTAATTGGAGTTAAAACCATACATATTACCTTCCTTAGCTTTGTTTGGAATGTTTCTTGAGATTGAATGATGTTGTGTAGTGTGGTTGCAATTTGAGCATGAAAAGAGTGAGAAAAGAAGAAAGTGTAGTGAAAAAGACAAGAAAAGGCAAAAAAACAAAAGAAAAGAAAAGAAAAAAATGAGAAAAGAAGAAAATAAAATAAAATAAAAGAGAAAGTTTGTATATGTGATGTATAGAGTTCAATAATCCTTGTTACTCTCCAATTGTTATATCTAATGCTTGATTTTGGAACTTGCTTTCCATTTTTTGATATTGCCCGCATTCTTCCCATTATTCCAAATTTTCATTGCGAATAATTTGAATACTTACATACATTCCTTTCATTCCGCACCCTAGCCTAACCAACATTATAATCCTATAAAGTGCTATGTGATCTTAGGGTGCATATATTTAAAAGTCAAAATAGTTTGACAATCTATGAAAATGCATTTCGCCTCTTTTATATGAGCGGTATATTTCATTGAGGTTACAATTTTTCATTTCCTATATTGCGTTCCTCATTTGTGACATGTGTGCGGCCTTGTTTCCATTTACATTTACTCTTTATGCCCGCATGTCCCGTGCATTACCTCCCATTTTGAGTGATATTATATGTTGAGTGTAATGCCCATCAGGATTGACTTATATGAACACTTTAAGTTTATTCGGTTTGTTTAAGTTTTGGCCAACTCATACTATGAACGTGCTCTCCCCCTCCCACTTTTAAGGTTTCAATTCTATGAAGTTCATTCTATAATGTTAATAACTACGGACTTTTCATATGAATTAGTTTGCTATGCTAATAATGCGTTTGAAATATTGTTCGTTATTGTTGAAAATGTCTATTTTGTGTTGGGTTGGGCATATATTGAGGAAACTATTTGATGTTCGAGGGTTTCATCCCTGAAACCCTCACGAGACTACACTCATCCACTAGGGTAACCTAGGGGTTTAACGGCTTATTGCATACGCTAAATGCAATCGTTAGACCGTGAAAGTGTTCTTATCTTTTTATTCTTTTTTATCCCATTTTGTACTACCTCCTTTTTTTGGTTTACTTGTAGTTCTTTTTGTTTCCTATTTCATTGCTAGGGACTTGCAATGTGTAAGTTAGGGGGGTTGATATGACGCAAATATTGCGTATTTCACCTGTTAACCTACGCATTATTATACCCCTCGAGTATCTTAATCCCTATATTTATGCTCGTTAACTAGAAAACCTTGGATTTATATATATACATGCTTTGCAGGGGTTAATTGAGATTTTGTATGTAATTGGATGGTTAGTATGAAGTACGGACGCATTCCGGCTATGTTCCGTATACAAATGCATGTGAAAGGGCATTTTAGTTTCACAATTTAAGTAAATAACCCAATGTCTTCACGAAAGTTGAAGCTATCTGAGCAAGCTTTGCGTGACTGCAAACGGTGTGTGATTCAGATCATTAACGAAGAATTTACGGGCTTTTGAGCGGAAGGAATTTTCAACACAACCCAAACAGGGGAGAAGATTCAAGACCTGTAGGTCCAAATCGATTCGGACCCTCCCAAAATTGATTCGGGTGGATACAGTGAGCCAATTTTTTCTTTTTGAATCGATTCACACCCCTCCGAAATCGATTCGGGTAGAGACAGTGTGCCAATTCTCCCCTCCCGAATCGATTCGACCCAATCAGGCTGCCAGATCCCCTATTTCCGAATTGATCGATTCGACCTGTTGCAGTCTAGAGATTTTCCCTTACCTGAATCAATTTGGAAATCCCCCGAATCAATTCGGTCCTACAGATATTTGTTTTTCTTCCCTTTTATTTACAAGTTTGCCATGGGATATCTTTTGTATAAATACCTTTTCTATCGTTTTGAGAGAACTATAATTCATTTAGTATAAATAGGGGTTAGAGTTTTGATAGCTCTTCTTCAATTTCTTTTTGGGTCCCCCATTTTGGTGTTATAAGTTGTACTATTTATTTCCCCTACCATGAATATAGTTGTTCTTGTTTATTTTTGGCTTTGTAGTGTAATTTCATGCTTTGTTAATTAGTAGTAGTTATTTATTTATTGCTTTAATTAGTTTAATTACTGTAATTTAGTTTATTTCCTTGTCGTGTCCTTAGATAAATAGGGTCGGGATTTCGTTCCGCCATTTATGGGTTCGTACATCAGAAGTTAGGGTTTTGTGCAAAATTGCATTTAATTGAAACCTCGCGTATTAAAAGCAGATTATTATGCGTTTATCTTCCTTTGTCACGCAACATTAGAGTTTATAGCAATAATCCGAATTTAATCCGCGTGTGACCATTTTCGATTAAATGTTTTATCGAGTATATTTGGGTTAGAATCCCTTCATGCGTGATGTTTATGCTTAGTTGAATAAGCTTGGTTAAATCGCTTTCGAGCCGAATTTTTGATTAGTAGTTGTTTCGATCTGTGTGGTAGGATGCGATACCGATCCTCGCTTTACTTTTTTGTAGCGTAACTTATTCTTTTCTTTTGTCACCATTCCCAACCATAACCTTTTCTTTTATTTATTTTACACTTTTATTCCCGAAGTAATTAAACAATTAAAATCTAAAATTCAATCACTTCCTGTGGATTTTTTACGATACGCAACTTACCGTTGTGCTTGCCTCGCAAATGTAGTAGTAGCTTAGTTTTTTGCATCGCAACGACGAAACACACAATGACTTTGTCCTCACAGAAACACACTTTTATCGCCCCGTCATTATCCTCTTTTCATTTATGTTCTTCTTTTAGTTGGTGTGTATTTATGATGGTTGTGTTTAATTGCGCAAAAGGTTAATGGTTGAAATGAAACCGAACTTGATTGGTTATTAGTATAATTAAATAAATGTTACAACAATGATGCTAAGAATGAAATAATACTGGATTCCCATTTAATTTTAATAATGGTTTGGTCAACCGAAATTAGAATAGACGGGATATCACAGTTGGTATCAAATCATAAACTATTAGGGTCCTTTAGGATCTGTGCGGACTGACTGTGTTTTTAGCGTTGCATTTCTTTGATGTTAAACCCTATGTTTATGACTATTTTTTCCATATTGCTCATTTTTATTCTTCTGTTATTTTAATATATTTAAATGGAATCTCACACAAATTCAATTTGGCTTCACATTCCAAACACCAGGAGACGGAGACTAGTAAAAGCAATAAGAAGGGCCGGAGAGAGGGAAGCTCAATCATAACTGTAGGCCACCCAAAGGACTGTATCCACAGTAGAGGTCGCAGCCATTGTAGCGCAGGCAGTTAACGCTTCCATGATATCCATAGCGCAATAATTGTCTTAGGAGCAGCCTGTAATACCCTGCACTTTTATGGATATTTAAATTACATAAATGGGTGTAATTTTAAAATATGAGGAATTACTGTGAATAGTAATTTTGGGATTAATGAGTGTTAGATTATTACCGACGTGTGTTACATTTACTTTTAGGACTAAGTAAATGAGTCGAAATATTTTTAATTACATGTCGGAGTTGGGTAAAGCGACAAAGGATAATACTTTAATTGGAAAATGCGTATTGAGATGTGTTGGGTTTAATTAGTGAATTTTAGTTAAGTGACTCGGATGAAGATTTCGTGTGCACGGTTGGTTTCAGAATGGCCAAGATAGTCAGAATAGAGAATCTGGGGGTAACATTTATGTTCCGAGGATTTTTGGACAAGTAGGGACTGACAATTGAGTATACGAGTCAATTTTGGGTATAATAAGAGATAAGCTTTATAAACCCTTATAACCCTCATTTCTCTCACAATTCAACCCTAAGAGAGAGAAAGAGAAGATAGAAAAGGAAGAAGAGAAGAGAAGAAAGGAGATTTTCGGGCCAAACTCCACGCAATTCGATTCGAGGTCGTCAGATTTTATCCACGAGGCAAGTGTTTGCTTTCTTTATTCTTTTAAGCATATATCTCATATTATATTTGATACTGATAAACTATAAAGATTCTCGGTGTTGATGCAAAAAATTGGACCGAATCCCATTTTTATGATCACAGATAAATAGATAAAATCAATCCAATCAAGCACATGAGATACAAAGATTTTTAAAGTGGTTCGGCTATAAGAAAAAGCCTACGTCCGCTGTTATTT